>CP136064.1:256316938-256916938 GCA_032622095.1 Siphonodentalium dalli
AGTTTATAAAATAACATGACAATGTTGTGACAAAGACGTGTTATTTTGGAAAGACACATGGAATTTGCTATCAATATTGTTAAGTAATTTCGATGCCTTAGATGGACAGCAATAATACCGTAGTTGTCAGTACCCAATGGCATGCCTACTGTTTATAATAATTTAAGTCTAATTTGAAATTAGTTTGGGTGTAACATTAATTTTAGTGGAACAAAGCCAATGGTGAATAAAATGTATTGTTATCCTTCATCACATTTTCCTCTCTTCTGATTGGCTGAGAGTGCGTCACATGGCGGGCGATAAATCACCATATTACCCTCGAGGGTAACATTGTCTCAGTTATTGACCGCTCAGCTGTTACCAGTAAACATAGAACTACAGAACTCACCGCGCAGAGATTCTCTGACAGCTCTCTGATAATTTCGAAAAACACTGTTTTTATAAACCCCACCGTTTCATAATAACCGCGAACTGTGGTGTTTGCTAATTTGCATAATTGTGTGGTTTTTTATTTGCAATTGAAGCACGCTATGTATAAATGGTGTTATCATAGACACATATCTGTTATAAGGTGTAATATTCATATTGGACCTTTTTATATCAATAATAAAGACCGTGGGACAAATAGATAAACCTTATTATGTAGTTGGTATGCTGCAGACAATTGCACATACGATGTACATACGTTACAACTACGCTTATGTACTAGATCAAATAGCCACTCTTTGATGTTTATCAACTGATTATTTATTTTCTTCAATACATTCATCAGACTTCAGAGAATACCCGTATGTTACGTAACGATCTGTGACAGATGTCAATTTCTTTTTGCACTACTGCAACGTGTTAGTTCCACATTTTAGCATTCTGGAAATTAACACGTCTGTCGGCGTCTTCACGCTCATTTGAAACGAAACCGAACATTTCGCTGCATGGCTACTCAACTTCGAAATTGCTTTACTCCTCTTTCCGTGAACCGATTTCCACAATGCAACCAGCAAACTGACCGGAGAATATCTGCGCAAATGACGGGTCTGTTAATTGATCAAGATTATGAATGTTTTATTTTCTAAATAGCGATGATTCCAACATAAAATTAACTTTTCGAACTGGATTAAAGAATATATGCGCGCATTTATGCCTGCTGTTAAGGAGGTTCGTGTGTACTCCATTGTCAGATAACAAAACAGTTATCACCCTTGTTTTCGTGAGACACGGGGATTTGTCGCCGCTCTCGACCTGTAATGTCACCCTCGGGCCTGGCGGCCCTCGGGTGACATTCCAGGTCTCGAGCGGGCGACAAATCTCCGTGTCTCACTCAATCCCGGGCGATAATTGTATATTATCATGCATGTCTCGTTTGTAGTTGGGTATATATATATATATATATATATATATATATATATATATAATATATGAATACAGACGAAACGTCGAACTATTTGCTTGGAACAGAAAATTGTACATGTTACTCGAGCAACAAGACAGTCGATGAAAGTATAGTTATATACCGAATCAGAAAGATAGTTTTACAGCAGCAAGACCTAACCATCTTTAACACTGAGTTGTTGAGAATATTGTCGCAGAATTAAATGGACATCTTCAGAACAGTTTGCAACGAGACTAGAAGTCTCAGCTGAAGAGGGTGGCCCCCACTACAAAGACAGTTGACTACAGTGAGTGTTGAGGCTGCATTCACGTGAAGAGGGATATTGGGTGTTTAGGCAGCATTCACGGAGCTGTTTTGTGGCATCGATTCTACACACGCAGTTTAGAGTGGACCACGCTTTGGTGAATGATTGTTTCGAGAAGCATTATGGATGTCAATGATCAATATACAATATAGGTTTGTTAAAATAATAAATATGAATACGAATCGCCGTTACAAACAACAGTTTACAATTTCGCTGAGTGAACATGAAAATCGCCCATGACTACTCATTTGAAACGCATTCATTCGGCACGCTGAAACAATATATTTCGGAGGACACCTAATACGCACACGCTTGACTACCAAACGGTAACATATCGGGGTTCACGATATGATGGCTATTGGCATACAATCGCGACCACGGGAGGTACGCGTGGTTTCGATTGACTATATTGAATATTTAATCTGAAGGGTAATAACTCTATAAAGAATGTACCTTTACGAAATAACGGCGATTTGTATCAGAAATTACAACACCACAATAGATCAGCTCTGGTTAAATATAAGTCAAATTCTTCTTTTGGGTGAGTGGGCTTTGGGGAGGTTTGGGTTACGCTCCTTAAAACACTTCTTCAAATAATATTTCCGTTAATTCGTAAAATTATTTCTATATTTCGCTCTATTTCGCCATTTCGCTGCATTTTTTATTCCGCTATTTCGCTGTATTTTCCTATTTCGCTTTTTCGTTGTATTTCATATTTCGATAATTCGCTATATTGACATATTATGGGATTTGGGATTATATGATACCCTACATCCTGATATTCAATCGAACATCAAGTGCCACCCGTGCTCGCGATTAGATGCCACTAGCCATCCAATCGTGAACCCCGATTACATATTGTTTGCTATCAAATCCTTGGCGTATTGGCTGCGGAGGCAAACCGTTCTTTAATTAATACAGACTATATTTGCGACCCAAACTCCTTTGCCGGCGCTATTTCTGCAAGCTCGTCGGCAAAGTGAGAATAAGCCAACTCATGACGTCGCGTGACTGAAAGTATTATTAACCTTCTTGCCTATTTATAGCACAAACCATTAGATATCGTGATTTATCAACTTCATTTCCGTATGGTATAGTATTGGACTTTTAGAATAAAATTTATGATCATATAATACTATACATTTGTTGCATGGTTTCGAGGTTGACATGAGGATTTATTAACCCGAGGAAGTTAATATTCACCGAGGCCACAGGCCGAGGTGAATATTAACTTCCAAGGGTTGATAAATCCTCATGTCATCCTCGAAACCATGCAACAAGTGTTTTATTATATGAACTAGCGGTATTCTTTACTTGGTAGCCAATTAGAGTACTACTAGTGGAATGGATTAGTAAAAGAATTGTTCAAATTGTGAATAAAGCATGAAATTTTGCACATATGTACATATTCACATACCATTTGATATTGGATATGGAGCCATAACCCCTCTTTTAAGGGGTTTTCCTAATTTAAAGAGCGTTTCGTGATTATATAATTTATTAAATGTCACAATTAATCTTACCATGGAATCTGCGAATTAAAATTAGGCATATACAATAAGTATGTCTCTGTGAGATATAATGGCACATTTTTAGGGCGAAATTGGAACTCCCCCGTTCAAGATGACCGTAAAAATGGCAGCCGTAATTTGAAAATTTGTCGATTTTTCACTAATATCTTCTAGACCAGTGTCTTCTGTGTGGAACTTGTTCGGAAATGTGACTTTATTTTTTTATTTTGTATTGTTCATGTTAACTAATCATTGGAGCAATGAAATATGCCATTCATGATATCCCAGCCCCAGCCCAATAATGCCAGTTTACCAATTATGCATATATATTGGAATTTGGCAACGAGAAATTGTTAATTTCCTCCACGCACGACTTACACCCAATTTTTGAACAGCTGGACAGGTTAATTGTGACCTAGTTTTTTATTTTGAGATTGACTAGTAGCGGCACAAAACGAATCCAGAACAATAGCCTCGTGGCTGCTATGGTTATGCCTACGCAGGCGATTTAGCAACGAAAACTGACCTTTTTTCATTATGTTGACCCCATGCACGACATACGCCCAATTTTGAACAGCTGGACGAGCGTATGTGACCTGGTTGGTGATTTCTAGATGGACTAGTCGCGGCACAAGAAGAATCCAGAAAGGATGGCACCGTAGCTGCTGTGATTATGCATACATACATGTGGGCGATTCAGTAACGATGATGATGATGATTGTTTATTTGTATAATATTTACAAGCTTATGACAATGGTGATAATAAACAAACAAAAATGATATTATACAGGAGCGACATGGCACAGATGGGCCGTCTTCCTGTCGCCCCTACGTATACAACTAATGAAGTGAAACGATAATGAAAAGGATAGAATGTACTTCATAATAGACAAATAAAGTATCCAAACCACTTATGGGATGCATCTACATGTATATGTGTTACTACATATGTATTGGTTGTATTCATGGGCTTATATTAAATATGTCACTAATGATGGGGGTATGGCCGGGGCTGTTTCGAATATTTACTGGTTAAGAAAGTATAATGGCTTCCGATTATCAAATGCATTGAGAGATCGTTGTTGCAGGAGCAAGTATTTGTTTCAGGTTATCGAGGAATTCATATATCGATATGTAGGAAGCAATTTCTCGTTTCGTCCCGCCAAAATGTTAAGGTGAACATACCAGACGGCATTACAATGACTACAATGATGGGAGGATTAGGGATTGTTATCATATTATGAGAACTGGGAACTAGAAACTGGGGTTGGTCTGGGAACTAGTAACGGAATTCATGGAACTTGTGTAAGGGCAGATATGAAGCTACTCAAAAACTCACAAAAAACCTTCAACGGCATTACAGCACAATAAATTGGGTTGATACAGTGCAATGCTAATATGGGTGAATCTGTGTTTTTGTTTTTAAATAAGAATTAAAAGATTATTTAGCTGGTTTTGAATGAGATGATATATACCGTGCCACGGTGCCACACACCAATGCAAACTGTATGTACTCTATATATGTAGACATCAGAGGCTACATAGGTGAAGCTGTACCTCCCTGGTGTTACTTGTAACTTGTAACGAATCGTAATGCGCATGGAATTATACCTGCTAAGTTAATGGCACCTAATCGTATCGTTGTCTCCTAAAATTTTGTGGACCGAACAATGAAGAGCATTTTTTTGATAAATCATGTTTCCGATGGGTGGGAAAGTAGTGTGGGGACCGTGGATATAATCTAGGAATCTGGTACTGATATATACGGCGCGGCAATGCCGAAAGTTGTGTGGTTTAGAATAATTCAATTGTCCGATGGTTGGTCGAGTTGGATTGTCTTCATCTAGAAATGATACACCAAATCATATTAAATAAAAGGTCGACCGACCACAATGTCCCTGGAGACGGTGGCTAACTGAAGGATTGGATATGTCCGGAATAAATGTCATCATCCGGAAACCTCAAATGTTGAAAATCAAGAAAATTCGTCAAACTAGGGGCCATAATTGCGGTAGAAAAGATCGGATAAGTCTGGTTTTCGAACTCGTTCAAGATATTTAAAAAAAACAGCTCTTACGCAAAACATTGTTAAAATCGGTTAATATTTGTTCAAGTTATTGCGCTAACGAACTAGAAAAGTCGGCAAAAATGACAAGAACTCGACAATAATGGTTCCAACCAAACTCAGAATTGCAGGTTCCAACGATTTTTAATATCTGTGCCAAATTAAAAAAAAATGACTGGAAAATGACGGAATATGTACACAGGCTCGGGCTAAAGTTGGGTCCCAGGATGTATGATGCTATGTCAAAAATGTTTTCTATTAAATATGTATGGCAGTGTGCGTTTTAGTCATGGTTTGAACGATGAACCCATTTCTTTGTGATAGATGCCAAGATTAATCAATTAATTTGCAATTGAGTTAAAGGGAGGTAAAAGCTATTCTGCATCATAAGTTTCAAGATATATCCAAGTAGACCCACGGAGCGTCGATAAACCTAGCGGTATTTTCAATTAGGAGATTCATTTCAACAGAACATTGTTTGTCAGTATCTATAGAGAGATTTTTAATCACCTCTCCAATTCTGTTCGCTGCCACCATTCTCATAAGATTACTATATGGATTTCCAGAATAACAGGTGCGCCTTGTGTGGTAAAAGCCTTTTGTATTTATCACATTGAGTGCTTCTTTCAACGGTTTACATTTCAACATCAGAATCCCCTTCCTGCTGAAACTTTGACGAGCAACACATGCCAATCGATATAGGTATCGCTGGGCATGTATTGACAAGGCTGAAATATAGCTCCAGTCTTATAATTGATGCTACGTACACAGAATGACAATGCTTTCATGAAATTCCTATCCGATTGATTATTACAATACAAATTGGCATTGTCTTGGAGAATGACTATATACATATATTGCATATTTTGGTTATAAATGTTGTCCGACTTAAGTTGGCTGAATATTAGGCACAAATAAATTGCTAGTTTTCCGGGTGACATCCTGTCTGAGTGTAAACAAGAAGTCAAGACTGTCACCGTATAATCAACTTGTTTTATAGTATTAGTGTATACTTAATGCAGATATAAACAAATAAAAATACCGTACACATGAAGATGTTGTCCGTGTGGGATGAGGTGTGTTGACAATTAATTTGGAAATGCCGCGCCACCTCATACATGTACTATAGGCTATAGTCCCGGGTTTGGCCAATGGGTCGATAGTCGGTGTGACTATACAGAGCGTTTAGGATTTCAAGTGGGTTTCACTGATCTCTTCGTGGTATACCTGCCAGTATCTTGGGTTCTGGGACTTCTCTTCCCGATATCGTGACGTCGTATCGTTTATACCACTATATAGACATGGCAGAAAATCGCCACCATCTGCTCCTCTGGTATTTAAACAATTAAATCGACAATATGGATAGAGAAAACCCAGATCCATCAGGACCTAAAACTCATACGTATTTCCAACAACAGACTGGGAGATGTTACAAAAAAACAAAGAAATGTTTTGGAAAACCGTTTCGCAGCCCATAAACATGATTACGTAGCTAGAAGCATGGCGGCCTCCCGGGAATCCTTGCATTTTCATGCGGTGCCACTCGGTGGGCGTCCACGGGGCAGGGACGCAACCATATAACCCCTTCCAAATGTTCGATAATTAGGCTGAAGTCGTGCACGGAGCTCAACATTGCAATTTGTGTTGCTAAATCGGTTGCGTGGCCAGCACAATTGCAGTCACAAGGGAATCCTTCCGTGTATATATGGTCGTGCCCCTGTCATATATAAGATGCCCGCTCGGTGGCACCGCACGGAAATGCCAGGATTCCAGGGTGGCCGCCATGGTTCTGGCTACGCAGCCGATTTAGTAACAAAACGTGCTATTTGGTCTCCATGCACGACTTCAGACCAATTTTCGAATATTTTGAAGGGGCTATATAGTCACGTCCCTGCCCTATAGATGCCCGCTGGGTGGCACCGCACGAAAATGCAAGAATTCCCGGGTGGCCGCCATGGATCTGGCTACGCAGCCGATTTAGTATCAAAAGGGGCTATTTTGACACTCCATGCGCGACTTCAGCCCTATTTTCGAAAATATGGAACGGGTTATATGGTTGCCTCCATGTCCTATATAGATGCCCGCTGTGCGGCACCGCACGAGAATTCAAGGATTCCCTTGTGACTGCCATGGTGCTGGCCACGCAGCCGATTTAGCAACAAAAAGTGCAATGTTGAGGTCTATGCACGATACATGTATCATATTTTTATCAAGGTAAAATGATCACGAAACCGTTGGGGTTAAACAAAATTAATAATGATTTCCATATTACTACGGGACATTTACTAGAATTGGGGCAACTGTTCAAAAACTGGTTCCTTGTATACTTTTTTAGTAGAAGCATGGCATGCATATTTTCAACATCGGAAGTGTTGTGATAAAAAAATTGCACTCTATTCCAATGTTTTAATGTCACGTGATGGCTGCCGTCTTAAGCAAAAATCAGGATATTTTCGAGGAGTTTTGTGCATGTTTTTGACCAAATCTACCCCAAATAGCCGCCATATATCCCCAAATCATCCGGTTCACTTGCCTTTATTGGTTGGAGTTAACATTGTGGGTTGTTTAATGTGGTTTAATGTCACGTGACCTCTATGGTTGTCAGATAAAATATAGATTTATAACATTGTACGCAAGACCCGATATAGTTGAAAACGGTCATTGTTCATTTTGCCGTTAGAGCTGTATGGCTCGTTAACCTTAATAAATTTTGTTCTATCTCTAACTCTATGGTTGTGCTAAATAATTGGACTGTATTCCAATTTTCAATGTCAATCGACTAATCTAATGTACAGCATAAGAAACTCATCTGACATCCAAGTATTAAGAATAAAGTTATTCACCACCCCGCCAACCCACCAACCAATACATAATTTCAGATCGCAGATTTTTATTCGCAATTCGACTTCCAGTTCTATGAAATGATTGTTTATGAATGAAGGATCGTCTAATCAAATACAAAAAGTTAGAAACTTATCTACGTCGGAGTTTAAAGACCAATGTTATTCGCCACCCCAAGTTTGAAGAATAAAGTTATTCGCCACCCCCAGCCAATTCAGATCGAAGATTTTTGTTCGCAATTCCAGTTCTAAAAATGATTGTTTTTAATTGAAGGATTATCTAATAGTATGCACAAAATAACAAACTCATATGACATCCAAGTATTGGGAATAAAGTTATTCGATACACCCCCCCCCCCAGCCCAAACCCAACCATCTTACAGAATTTTTATCGCAGATTTTTGTTCGCAATTCCACTTCCAGTTCTATAAAATGATTGTTTATGATTGAAGGCGTCTAATCTAATGCAAAAATAGTGGGGCGGATAGATGACAAAATCGTGAATTTTATGGTAAAAGCACAAAACTTGACAGCATGTACTACATACAAAAATAAGACATTTTGGACAGCACACTACATGTATTTGGTGGTTTGATTGTGTTATTCAATTGTCATTTATACTCCAAGGAATGTACTATTTTAACCTACGTGCATGGACTCTAGTTATATTTGTTGTTGGTCTTCTCTTTGGCTGTTTTCATTTCATAGTCAGTGATGGTGATATGTGAAACTCAATGTTTCTCATCTCTCACGATCCAGAACAAATCATTTAGTGAAAATGTATTGCTGTACCGATTTAAGCAAAACATGCGTCTATGTCTTAGTGCACTTTATTGTATCAAATAATTAATATCATGTCATGCCATGTCCCATCCAAATATTTCAATCCGTGTAGGTTTATACACTGAAAATGTATTTTGAAGATTTAAAATCGGATGGTGGTCATGTCATTCCAATGTATGGATTTTGTCTTGGAGAGATCAACAGGAAGTTAACGACAAATATAACTGCACTGTGGTTCCCCGTCTGCATTTAAATCGTCAACACACCTCTGTAACTGGCTGAACCGTTTTTCATTGTTTTCAAAAATAACAACACGTTCGATACTAAGTCCCCGGAAGACTGCTAATTTCTGAAGTTGTCATATATTACAATAATACAATCATACCCCAACAGCGTGAATAACCATGACAATTGTGTCCTCAAGAACAAAAACACATTGGAGGAGGGCAGTCTTCGATTTTTTATTGGTTATGGCACAGTATGGTGTGGACGGCTGTTTCCTGTTGCAAGTTAACGGCGATCAGTAGACACAAAACAATAAACAAATGTTCTCGTTACAACTTGTTCTATCTAGTTACTTAACCCACAACAGCGGATCTGGGGTTAGGACGAAAAGTTGCGAACGGACGGACGGATAGATATACATATCTCATAATATGTCTATATAAACATACATGTAAACACACCAACTTTTGTCTTTTCGGGTAAAGCATCTTGCGGAAAACCACAAACAAAGTGGTGAAACTCGCGTCGAGAGACATGCCCTTTGGCAGATTTGTTTAAATGCAGAATAAGAATGGATTAGTGGTCCATGAGCGATACTTGTTTCTCAATGAATTGTTCCGATTGGTAACAAGGTAGTTTGACTGCATGTTCATACCACCGAATAGAGTTATCAACTAAATGACAACTGAACGACAAGATGCGCCCTTTGACCACCAATGTAGGTCTAAAACCAGGTTTAACTCGGATGTTTAAACTGGAGATGATGACTCCGGCCTATATGTTCAAACATAAAACCCATCATCATAATTTTGCATATATACATAATAACTGCTAGTATACAATTTATATGCATACGTACAAAATGAAGCACGTAACAAATACTGCTCAGTTGTATGTATTTGATTGTATATATATCGATCATAACATGTCATACAAGTGGGTTTATTCATAGGCCATGTTAAGTGATACATGTTTATCTGGCTGGTATATATATATATGATATGCACCACGGATACCGACCAAACATTTGGTGAAACATTTTGTCGCCATCAAATTGTTTCCATCAAGTTTCCGTTCGATTCAGGGGTGTGAGAAGGGAGGGGTACACACGCTATTACAAGTACTTATAATTTATGTGCACTTGACAATGGTCCGGTTTTAGTCTGAACATGTCATACCGTTACTTTCATACTTTAAGTTGTGAACGTATTGTCTGTATGTGTATGTAGCCTTAACGATAGGAGTAGTGGCAATTTGAGCCTCACTGCCACATATTCACGATCACCTATATTGACTGGCTAATGTCGTTTTTTACCGATCCAGCAGGAAGAGAACTTTTAATGTTTAATTGAAAAACGTTGAATGAATAACTCGACACAACAAACACAAAGGGCGCTTACAATCTCCAAGACACACCTGTTGTGCTGTGATGTTGTAGATCGCTCATATGAGGTTGGTGGCCCTTTGTTGTCGCTCGATTATCGTGAAAGGTCAGATTTGTAGAGTGGTCCAAAATTAGCCTTTAGTTTATCAAACAACGTTCTATTGAAATTAAATTTCTATGGGAAATACCATAATGCCTATCGAAGCTCTCCAGGTCTACCTTGATAATGACTTTGCTTAGAATAAACTAGAACAATAAACCGTTAAATTTGCGAAACACAATGACAATTAAATTTTCTAGAAGGATGTAGCCTTTATGTCTTTTGCAAAGAAACTGGCTGATATTGACCACTTTTACACACTAATTGGTTCATTATTCTAACATCCGATCCAAGACTAACAACTCGCAAACTCTAAAATATTTAAAAAGAACGTTGAATGAGTTACTAAACACGACAAGCACAAAGGGCGTTTACTGTCCAAGACATACCTGTTGTGATGTTGAATATGTCTCTTATGAGACTGGTGCCCTTTTTGTCGCTGGTTTATCGTGAGAGATCAGAATTGGAGAGGGGTCCATAATTAGCTGTTGGTTTATCAAACAGCGTTCTATTGACATTAACGTTCTATAGGAAAGGCCATAGTACTCATAGAAGCTCTCCAAATCTACTTGGAAAATTGCTTTGTCTGGAATAGACTAGAAGATTAAACGGTGAAATTTGCGCACAATGGCATTCAAATTTCGAAAAGGATGTAGGCTTACGTCTTTTGCAAAGAAACTGGCTAATATTGACCACTTTTACAAACTAATTGGTTGATCGTTCTAACGTCCGAACGAGTTATTCATGAACTCTAACACATTTGACGAATATGGCACTGCATGAGCATCCATGTATGCATTTCCAATGGCCTAGCGTCCAATTAGAACATTAACATAAAACGGATTTAGTGGTAAGCTAATATATATGGGTAGTGACTTCAATGTTCATTAAATATTATGATTATGTATATATATCCACATGTTTATAATTATGATGACTAGTACACTTGCTTGAAAACATAATGCTATCATGATAATGAGTATCGATGAGCATACCAAGCACAATTAGTTGTCATCGATCCAGTAAATTCGCCTCTTATCGTATTATCAAGACCTCATTTGAACGAGAAAGTTACCTATCAATAACAAACCACCGAGTCATGCATAGCATCCTTCTTTTCCGAACGAGGAACCATAGACTCTCAATAGAATATGGCACGTGGACCAATGCCCCATATTCGGATAGATTATGTGCCCTCGGCAACTCAGAAATATGCGACGAGTATCATGTAATCCTTAAATGTATTGAACCCCAAGACATACGCGTACAATACCTGGGACCATACTATTATCGGAGACCAAACGCTAACAAGTTAGCAGCACTATTCAATAACCACAACAGAAGAATTACCAAGAATCTCTCAGTTTTTATAAAAAAGGTCATTGATATATTTCGGAACTCTTGAGGCTACATTTTCGGACAAACAAGTAACCCCCTTCAAAATATACCGTTATAATATACTTGTTTCTTACACATGTACCAACATTTTATGAAGAAGGACCCCAACACCAATACAATAGTTTATGGCTGCAGATGGGCTTATTTGATAAGCACAACAAGTAATACAATCTGATTCCTCTTGAGGCTTAATCACTTAAACCATTCAAAATCCATATCCATTGACCGAACACGCAACCATTACGCCGAAATTAATAACAATAACACTATATATCTATCAGACAAAATATAAATATAAAAGAAGCATCTTTCCCTTCCCGCGCTCTCTCTCCATTCTCCATCTATATACCTTGTCTTTCACTCTATATTATCTCTCTCTACGTCTGTCTTACATATAACGTTTGTGTTCTATTGAAATAGTGTTCAACTATCCTTTCCCAGTGTTCAGTCAGTCGATTTTTTCAAAGCAGTCAAACAGAAACAAAAGGCCCATTGCCTATTTAAAAAAACTTAATGTCGTTATCGCGATATATAACTCGAACAAACGTCGACCAATTTGATGCATAGTTGATAAACGGATTTTCATAGCAACATCTCGGTCGTTCTCGCAAAGCGGATGTTTTACCTGAGATATGGATTTTAAATTGTGTACTTGAGTAATCCCAGGGCGACAACTTTAAAGCACTTCAACTAAACTGATCCCTGTTCTACGACAATATCTGGAAATAAATAAAACATCGATGCTCAACTGTTGTTAAATATATATTATTATTTTTATTGGCGTACATGCGTCCTATTACCATACTGTTGGGGATAGCATTTGAATCTACCCATATATAAAATTTATATGTTCTTACAAGTATATGACCCAATAAAAATAGATGCACAGCGAACAGTTTTTATGAGGTTTCTGGTCATTAGCAATACATAATGGATAGAGTATGACAAACAACAGGTGATTCACCAAAATGGTTGCCATGCCAACGGTGTACGTTATTCGGATCATATTTTATCCCCATAAAATTGACGATTGTGTCCTCTTTCCTCCCAACTAATGGTGCGGCCATTGTCAATCGGGAAGAGCAATTTCTAAGTTTAAGGGTCGCCAATTGGCCTGGTCACATGTTTCGTAAAATCTCTCACACAAGTAATAATCAGCCTATGGATAAGATATGTGTCTCAAAATAAAGGCTATGATCTCCAGAATGTAAACAAATATCAATATGATGCAATAAATTGAGAAAGGTTCCTCATAAAGACAAATAATAGCACATGAAGTGATAAAACACTTGACCTTTCATAAACACCTTGACTCTTGAGATCAGTGCTGGAGGTTCGTCTTGGAGAATGTATGCATGCAAGTATTATTATATAACCATATCCACCAACAAGCCCACCGTTGTCACTAAAATAATTCACATATGATCATTTTCCAGAATTCTCAGAAACCACATACTGTTGCTATGGTAACGCCATTTTTGAGGCTACTAATCGATAAGAAGCTTATCAACAATGGTTTTCAATGTCTCCAGTATATGGGATTTACGATTAACTACATTGCACAAAATCCCCAATTTTGTTTACGAAACCCATTTTTTTATACAAATGACAGGCTACTATGAAGAAAGTTGGAGTGTGACATGGACCGATCTTCCTGGAGCATCCGGGGCCTCGGTGGCTCAATCGGTTAGGGATACAACTCCAGGTCGTTTCGCCCTCCAGTGCTGGCGCTAAGGGTTCAAATCCTCATGTTTCCGTCGTGGACTTTGTAGCTCGAAATCGTTATCTGGTGGAGTTACCAGTTACTCGCCGATGGCCGGTGGTTTGCCGCGCATGGTTGACGAGTTTATCAGTCATTGAAATCACTGTTAGATTAGTCGCAAGTGTGCGGATTTCCTCCACCACTAAAACTGGCAATGTCGTGATATGGCCTTAGTTGCTAAACCGACAATAAACCCCAATCAATCAATCAATCCTGGAGCATCCAAAGGTTGCCAAGAACTATTGCGACGTGGTTGCAAGAATGGATGCAAAAACAATTGCAAATTCTCGAGGGTATCATTACGCTGTACTGCTCTATGCAGTTGCAATTGCAAATATAGTAATGCCCTAAATAATCGACCCCTTAACCACATCAGAATTATGGGTAATTTTCAGGATTTAGTTGGAAATAAATATCCATATTTGCGACTAAATCCTGAAAGTTACCCATAATTCTGCTGTGGTTTGGATGTCGATTACTTAAGGCATTACTGTAAGTGTTGCCAAAAGTGACATGTATGCAAGATTTTCCAACTCTTTAGGGTGCGTTCACACAACTAGCAGAATTGACTGGCGATTTGTCATGAATTATTCATACTTGACTATCCATTGCACATTCTTGAATGCCACTTATCGCAGAATGAGTGTCTTCGACTGTTTTATCCTATATTGGAGCGGCGAAATGCCACGAGTTATTGCATGATTGATTCTCATAATATATTAGAATCAAATATTTTAGCACACTTCAGTTGTATAACAACTATATAGGGAATTACACATATCTCACGATATTGCTAATGCAAATGTAAACAATTCATATCATACCTTGTCGCACATAATTCGCACCTACGCTCGTAATAAAAACATTTGCTTACCTCTATTTTGAAGAATTATAGTTAATATCATAAATATGTAAACTTTGCGGTACTTGTATGTTGCGCATATGATACCACAATGATTAGCAGCTTGTCAAATTGTGAGTAAGTGTTATTATAGCTGCACAAAGGTAATCGGGTAGCTCCATAGCAACGGTTGCCAAGCAGTTTTGTACCAGACCAATATTGTCCACACAGACTCGCTAAAATGATATGATATAAAGTTAACGCGGAAGATTGTCATAATCAACTTTCAGATAGTTTTATATCATAGAAATGCTTCTCGTGTCATTGTAACCATCAATTATAGTAATCAAAACAAACAACCCATTGTTTTTTTTTTGCATTATATTTACGCTATTCCATCTTCTGGCCTATTTTTTGTTTTGCAATCCTTAGAATTGTTATATATATACAGAGTGATTTATCAATTAATATTTTCTTGTCAAAGTACATTTTATAATAAAAAATGTACACACATCTCAATAAAGTGTCTATACACGCAGCCAATAATAGGGACTTTCAAACAAATGGCGGCCATTTTATCCGCCATTTTGATTCTACCCAACTATAACGGACAAATGAGTCAATGAATATATAGCCTGATCCCTTTTCAGTACAAATAGGTACATAAAACATTGTTTTTCGATCAGAAACTGAGTCATAACGATGCATACTTGTTGGGATTGAGAGAAAAACAAGATTTGTTGTCAAAACGGTTGCCATGGCAACCTTGGGCATTCTCCAGCTTGGCATGATATCAAAAATGTCTTATTTTTATATGTAGTACATGCGTGTCAAGTTTGGTGCTTTTACCATAAAATGCACGATTGTGTCATCTATCCGCCCACTACAAACGCTGTATGACATTTCACCAAAAATCACCATTTGGATTCTAGTCATATTTCCACAAGAAATGAGCAGAATTGTGCATAGTAATTGAGGTATATCATTGCTCATGAATAGTTCAACTCATAGAGCCAACATGATCACTTTGGCTTCAAATGGCTGTCAAAATGGCGGCCAAAATATGGAAAGTGGTAAATATTGCCCCAGAGTGCCATGCAATCGATCAAAGGTCATGGATGATGGATACAATTGGCTGTTCTGTCATATATACATTGAATACTAACATTTATGATGCATTTTGGATAAGTGTTACTATTACATTACCAAAATTATTTGAATTTTCTCTCAAAATCGGCAAACAATAATTTTTCAAGTTTGCCCCATTTTTTCAAGTAAAATGGAACTATCTTTGGTGTTTGGTGTTTGTTTTTATCCGTCATAAATGCGTCACAATGGCAACTATCTATGGTGTTTATTGTTTTTGTCCGGCTCAAATGGTTCACATTGATGTGTTTTTAGAAAATCATACTCCAGCTGTCTTGCGAAATGTCCACAAAATTTGGTAGAAAAGTTTATATTTTCAAATATATCCCGGCATTTATTATCTGCTCTTCTGTAGGCCTTTTAGAAAGCCAAACAAGGAGATTAGTGAAAAACTGCCACTGGCATAAAGATTGATTGACTAATGTCATGATCACCGTTTCCTCCATGGTGCATATAAAAGGCCACCATGATGAAGAACTCTCTGACATTACCTCCCAATTAATTAACATATACTTGAGTTATTATGGAAAGTGATAGCCACCAAAGGTTCAACTGTACAACTCACCCATGATAATGCAATCATGTTATTTATACATGAACACCACACACATGACCATGTTGCCATTCACTTTATACACATACACCTCACCATGACCATACAACCACCATTGGGTTTACCCGTAAACCACACACAGGACTACACAGCCATGAGTCACCATTCAGGTACACCATGTATACTCCCACACTTCACCCATGACCATATAGTCACTTCCTGTATACATATTCACCACATTCGTGATCGTACAGTCACTTCTTGTATACATATTCTCCTTACCATTGGCCATACGCTCACTCTCTGTATATCTATTTGCCACATTTATGGGCATATATCCACATATATACATGTACATATGCACTGCAACCATAACCGTAGAGTACATGTAACTCTGTGTAAGCATATACTCCTGACCAATGGCCATACAACATTTGATATATACCATTGTCCCGCACAGTGGCCATTCACACACTCCAGGCTTGAATATACTCCTCACTCAAGACAATGCAGCCACAACATTCGTGGTCATACAGTTACTCCTTGTTTAACAATTCACCTCACCATTGGCATCCAATCACCCCCTGTATGCATATTGGTCACACTCATGGCCATATAACCAATACATATATACAATGTACATACACACCCCACCGATGCCTATTATAGAATCACTCCCGGGGCCTATACTACAGAATACAATTTTTGTAATAGCAGGCTTATTTGAGCCGTACAGAAGGTGTCGAGTACTATGGACCACTGTAATCTAACAGCGAACGCGATTTCTTGTAAATCACAAAAAGACGGCAAATCGAGTACTATCGACCACCATTCGTTGAACGCACATCTAAACATTTGTGATTTTGTCAAGGGAAATTACTCTAATGATATATGCGAATGATATGGCAATGCCTATTTGTGTCAGTTGGTGAGTGATTTAGTTGATGAATAAAGGTACATTACGTGTGACTAGTTTCCGCTACTTGGGTTATTTTGACGACAATTGCGCACGGTGAAATGTAATTTTTTCAGTATCGTGTGGAATACTTACCATTTTCAGATGATTTATGTTACATGTTTATTAACGGTTTGTCGAAAAAGGTCGGCAAATACACACATCGGTTGCAGTTCAAATGGCCACATCAACTTTATATAGCAATATTACCAAGGACGGAACCTAATTTGTCTAGCTAGCTTTGTCTGGCTGAAATATTAGTGGGAACATCTAGACCTTAATAGTTGAAAAGTTTGAGGTAACATGCAGCTGGAAAAATTCAACCCATGATGGAGGTGCGATGGCTGTTCTCGGACTTGGTATTTTCGACCTGTGTAAAGGATGGGTGTTCATTTGGAAATTCCAATGTGGACCAACACTCCCTCGTCCAGGTTCTCTGGGGACACCCAACCTCGATTTTAAAACATATATATAGCACCATCTACTTAAACTATATCTAATTCTCAGTACCTTCCATTTATACCCAACTAAGCGGCTGAATTTAGGTAAACATATGACATTTGGTTATAACCAACACGCACTACTACATTGGTAAGTTAAGGATCGGGGGACCCCGATTTTTTCTAAAAATTCACTCATGGAACATTCTGTGTGGCACTATTGGCCAAATTAAATTGTTAAGACCACAAGGTGAACGCAAACTTTTTGAGCACGCAAATGCCATGCGGTTCAAATATGTTACATAATGTCATGGTAAATATTTGGGGTCCACTGATTATTAACGCAACTTAGCCTGAAATTAGCAGTAACTGTTTCAATACGAAATGCCACCACCCCCGATTCACCGCGTATCCGTGTACCTTCGCACAAAGATCGTTTATATATATACGTTTGGAGCCCAAGCCCGACAACTGTAACTCTTTAATTCCATTCATAATTAAAATCTAGGCCGCTGACATGGCTATCTCCTTTCAAATCCATTGAGCGTAAACCATCTCAATGGGTTAACAATTGAGATTCCGTGACCGCATTACAAAGAACATGTACCCAGCTAATCGCACTCACCATTTTCCGCACGGATAATCGTCGTGAAAAATCAATAATGTAGCCTGTGCATTTGTAATCTAATAATCAATTTTCACAAAAATGGTATTATTGCTGTACTATAGAACCCACTTAGCCAGTACTTTATCATTCCGTATTGCGAATTTTTACATATTACAAAGCTGTAGCGTTCGAGTACTATGAAAACATGAACCGATGAAACTTTCAGGCCCCCTTTTTCTCCACCAAATGCAAAGATTTTCAGGTCAAGTGAATCCCGGTATATAGATGGTTCGCCAAAAAGATCATATAAGTCATTACATGTCAATGTATTTTGCATATAAAGAGTTTTGGGCATATGTTGAGTTTCAATCTGCAATGAAAGAAATACACTGATAGAAATACAGTCGAATACTATATAACACAAAATATGTATTACAAAATTAGTAAATCACAAATTAACGCTGATATTACAAAAATTGTATTCTATAGTATAGGCCCCCGGTCTACATCGACACCTCATCATTGACCATACATACATGTACCTTCTAGATATAGCAATACAACACACATCACCTCACCATTGGCCATACAGTCACTCCCTGTATACATTTTCTTCACACCCATGACCATATACCCACTCATGATATACATACACACCCCACTCATTACCATAGAGTCAATTCAGGTATACGTATACACTTCATCAATGGATATACAAATACCCCGCACGACCATTCGTACACTCCAGATTTGTATATACACCTCGCCCATGAGAATTCAAACACCCCATCCATGATCATACAGATACTCTATGTATACATATACACCCATCAATGACAATACAGCCACGGCTGAGTTGCAGATACATCACATATACAACCACGACCACAAGGACACTTCATATATACCCACACACCGCCAATGGTCATCCAGCTATACTCCAGGTATGCAAAAACACTTCAACAATCATGACCGTACAGCTATTCCATGGACACCTATATACATTACACATATTAGCATACAACCACTCCCTATTTATTCATACACCCACAGTCCCACACATGACCACACAGCCAACATATGTATACATATACACCCATCCATGACACTAGTCATCCAAGGTACGCATGTATATCCCACACATGACCATACAATCACTATATATATACTAAACAACACACATATGAACATACAGCTACTATTATTACACCCATACACCACTTAATTAACCATACAAAAAATCCTTGTTTATAATTCACCTCACACATGGCCATACAGTCACCCCTTGTATACCTATACATATCACCTTGGACTCACCAACCCAATTACCATATACTGCAGATAGCCTCTCCTTCGCACATTCATGACAAGACAATATCTCCCTGTAGAACTATTAACCTTATCTATGACTGCACTTTCACTCCCTGGCTGCCATTTGGACATACGCCATATATAAAGTTGATTTCCATGCTAATTGTCGAGAACAGCCACATAATATGGTTTCACTCAGTTCCTTTTAGACGTTCTGCCCATTTCAATTCAAAAATTTGGCCAGAATCCCAGAAGACATTTTTGGCATAATTCAATACTACAGTTCATCATTTAAAAGGAATTTGTCATACCTCAGAAGGTACAGGGACAACGAGAATGAAACACGTAGTAGTCATTGGATTAAGCATAACATGGTACTAACCAAGTGAGTTATAATTTGCTAACTCTTGGGAACAGAGAATAATGTTCGGAAAATATGTACAAACAAATCACCTTTTTTTTAAAACCAAATTGGTTGCCATTTTGGAAGCCATCTTGAGTAATTTTGTCTAAAAACACATTCGTGTAGCTCATTTAAGACAGATCAAAACAATAAACATCTTTGATACCAAAGATAGTTCCATTTACTTGAATAAATGGCCCAAACCTAAAAAGTTAATTTTTGCCAATTTTGATGTCAAGTTTGTGATAGAAAAATTCAACAATTCTGGTAATGTCAGTGGTTACATTAGTAACATTTAACCAATGTGCAGAAATGTTATAATTTAAATAATATAAGACATAATAGCCAATTGTATTCATCGACCACAACTTGTAAGCGATTACATGGCATGCTGGGTCAATATTTACCATTTCCCAGGTTTTGGTCACCATTTAGGCAGCCATTTTCAGAACAACTGACAATTTTGGTTCCATTGAGTTGAAATATTCATAAGTTATGGTATGCCTCACTTAGTTTGCACAATTTCTTGTTAAAATATGACTAGAATCCTACCGGTGACTTTTGGAGAAATTTCATACCGAGTTCTGACAAATATAATTTTTGAGGGATCGGAAGGGACTAGGACCTCATGAATGGCATATTTCATTGCTCCAATGATCAGTTAATATGAATAATACAAAAATAAAGTCACAATTCTGAATCAGTTCCTTACAGCAGAAACTGATCTAGAAGATATTAGTGAAAAAAGGTCAAATTTTCCACTTACGGCTACCATTTTGACGGCCATCTTGATGCGAATTCCAATTTTACCCTAAAAATGTGGCATTATATCTCTCAAGAGACATACTTACTGTATATGCCGAATTTTAAATTGCGTATTTCGTGGTAAGATTCATTGCGACATTTAATAAATTATATAGTCATGAAACGCTCTTTAAATTCGGAAAACCCCCTTAAAAGAGGGGTTAAAAGAAAATTTCAGCGTAGCTCCATATCCAATATCAATACGTGTGTGAATATGTACATATGTGCAAAGTTTCATGCTTTAGTCACAATTTGAACAATTGCCTTGAAAATTTGACTTAATCTACTCCACATTACTGTGTGAGTTGAACAGATAAATATGTTCAATAAACAGCAGATTTACTGATACTCTCTTCCGAAAATCGACGACAAATGAGTAATGTATAAGCAATTTTGATTGGCTGGTTGCAAAGATATGCGTAACGTGATTGGACAGCCACCTCTTACGCGTGACGTAAGACATATTTTGTTATTAACTCCTCGCCGGGTTAATATCGTGATTTGTCAACCCGGACACGCCAATAAATTCCTGTGGGATTCGCGGGAGAAAATTAATGATCATATAATAACACAATGTATAGAATGGGTTTATTGAATGGAATACGGGTAGGATCATGCAATACATTGACGTATAAAACCATCGCTGTATTATTGCATTGCAGAACTGATATGCGATCGGCACCATCATGAGATTGGAGGAAGATGCATGTTGTTTGTTGCGGGACCAGTCACGTGGTATGAAGCACGTGACGGATGCCGAGCAGTGGGAGGCAGACTGGCAATCGTTGATTCCAACACGACATTTTTGGCAATCAGAGAAATCATTATGGAGAAGTCAGGTGAGGTGGTAAATACAATGATAGGGTCCATGATATAAATACAATGATTAGGTCTATGATAGAAATACAATGATAAGGTCCTTGATATAAATACAATGATAAGGTCCATGATATAAATACAATGATAAGGTCCATATTATAAACACAATGATAATGTCCATGATATAAATACAATGATTAGGCCCATGATATAAATACAATGATGATATAAATACAATGATAAGGTTCATACTATCAATACAATGATATGGTCCTTGATATGGTCCGTGATATAAATACAATGATTAGGTCCATGATATACATACAATGATAAGGTCTATGATATAAATACGGTGATAAGGTCCATGATATAAATACAGTGATAAGGTCCATGATATAAATACAGTGATAGGTCCCTGATATAAGTACAATGATAAAGTCAATGCTATAAAGTACATTGATAAATACAATGATAAGGTACATGACATAAAATGTCCATGATATAAATACAGTAATAATGTCCATGATATAAATACAATGATAAGTTCCATGACATAAATAGAATGATATGGTCCATGATATAAATACGGTGATAGGTTCATGATATAAATACTGAGATGATGTCCATGATATAAATACGGTGATAGGTTCATGATATAAATACTGAGTTGATGTCCATGATATAAATACAATGATAAGGTCCATGATATAAATATAATGATATGGTCCATGATTTAAAAACAATGATAAGGTTCATGATATAAATACAGATAAGGTCCATGATATAAATACAATGGTAATGTCCATGGTATAAATACAATGATAAGGTCCATGATATAAATACAACGATAAGGTCCATGATATAAATACAGCGATAAGGTCCATGATATAAATACAATGATAATGTCCATGATATAAATACAACGATCAGGTCCATAATATAAATACGGCGATAAGGTCCATGATATAAATACAATGATAGTGTCCATGATATAAATACAATGATGATGTACATGATATAAATACAATGATAAGGTCCATGATATAAATACAATGATAAGGTCCATGATAGAAATACAATGATAAGGTCCATGATATGGATAAAGTTATAAGGTCCATGATATAAGTACAATGATAAAGTCCATGCTATAAGGTACATTGATAAATACAATGATAAGGTCATGATATACATACAATGAAAATATCCATGATATAAATACAATGATAATATCCGTGATATAAATATAATGATAATATCCATGATATAAATATAATGATAATATCCATGATATAAATACAATTATAAGGTTCATGATATAAATACAATGATAATGTCCATGATATAAATATAATGATACTATCCATGATATAAGTACAATGATAAGGCTCATGATATAAATACAATGTTAATGTCCAAGATATAAATACAAGTATGAGGTCCATGATATAAATACAATGATAAGGTCCATGATATAAATACAATGATAAGGTTAATGATATAAACACAATGCTAAGGTCCATGATATAAATACAGTGATACGGTCCATGATATAACTACAATGATAACGTCCATGATATAACTACAATGATAAGGTCCATGATATAAATACAGTGATAAGGTACGTGATATAAATACACTGATAATGTTCATGATATAAATACAATGATAAGATCCATGATATAAATACAATGGTAATGCCCATGATATACATATAGTTATAAGGTCCATGATATAAGTACAATGATAAAGTCCATGCTATAAGGTACATTTATAAATACAATGATAATGTCCATGATATAAATACAGTGATAATATACATGATATAAATACAATTATAAGGTTCATGATATACATACAATGATAATGTCCATGTTATAAATATAATGATAATATCCATGATATAAATACAATGATAAGGTTCATGATATAAATACAATGTTAATGTCCATGATATAAATACAAGTATAATGTAGATTGTATAAATACAATCATAAGGTCGATGGTGCAAAGTACTTAGAACAATGAGCCTCTGAGCAGGAAAATATGCAACTACTATAATCCTGTTTGAAAAAGAGTAGGGGATACCGCACCCACCCATTGAAACTGACAACTTCTCAAACGACAATAAACCCCAATCATTCTAATTAAATAGTGTTTAACGTTTCAGTGTAACAGTGAAATAAGTTTGTGTTGCCGGATAAGAGATGGGAAATTTTATTTTATTTTATAACTTATCTCGTTTAAACGAGATCGTTATAATATAACAGTTACTAGTGGCCAGTCCAGACGGTTGCACCGGGAATGGATAGGTAACAACTTGTACCCACCACCACCCCTTCATTGAAACAAGATTTTTTTTTCGCTCCTGATTATATAAAGGGACCATTACGAATCAAACAAAAATCCATATTTTCACTCCCCTGCATTTTTTTAATGAAGACTTTAAAAGCCCCGATGTACATCTTGTTTACAGTTTGAAACATAACATAACATAACATAACATAACAATAACACAATATATGTGTTGCTAGAACCAAAGAGAGGACATTCGTGCAGTTGTCATCCACCCAAACATGTTGCATGGGGATATTCTAAGGTAGCAGCCTTTCTTCCCGAGACTAGTTTGAAAACCACATACTCCCTTTTGAAATTATTTGTCCGTTTATGACCGTTCCCAACCCTGCCAACAGGGGTTCAATTTCAACCAGAACCGTGTGCTTAATTTATATTGGTGTATGATGTTAAACATCCACTCTACATGTATGCCCACATTTAAAGTATTGGGATAAAGAATCTTGAATGTGTCTTATCGGAAATAAAAGTAATACAACAATTGAGTGAAAACTAAACTCATACACACAAACGTTATATAAAAAAGACTTGCAGTTTTTAACCCTTTGAGTGCCAGGTCGATTTTTGTATCAACCCATATACCCTGTGCCAATGCATTCTCTTATATATGCGAATCGACCATAGGTCGCCTCGCATATATAAGATAATGCATTGGCCTATTATTATTATTTTATTTTTTTTATTTTTTTTTACAATTTTTTCAATTTTAATAATTTATTCTTATATTCTTTAACAGACTTATTTTGTAGGTTTAGGGCCGATGAGATCGGCCCCTGGCACTCAAAGGGTTAAATAGTATAAATTTGGAATTTTCATGATAAACCAGAACATAATATTATAAGTCAATAAATAAATCAGAAAAGTCAGCAGCTTTCTAAACTGATAGATGATTATTAGTATCAAAATGTAAAATGTATAATTAATGTCCAACAGAGCGGCATATGTTTTATATATCAGCACCCATACAATATGGTGCTTGTAACTTCCTATATACGTTTCATTCGAACCGTATAGATAGGTAGTGTAACAATATTTTATTAACGGCTGTGTTGGTTGCTGTAAAAAAAACCCTCTAAATGTACTCCCTAATTTGGGACAAATTTATCACCAATAAGCAAATGGCTACCTCCCCTATGACTCTGCATATCATTCTTATATAAGAATGAAATCACATTCTGCCGATTTTGATATACAATTTATGAAATTAACTTTATTCTCTATTCCCAACTGATCACCCCAGAGGTGTGTTCCATATATATATAAGAATGTGGGCAGGCACTGGCTTAGTGTTCATTGCTTCTAAGTGCATGAACAAATTATCCTGTCAGCAAAATGATATGGCCATGTACAGATTTGATCGGCACATAGAGCTGTTCCTCAACTCAAATCAAACTTGAAAATAGATCACGATTTTAGCCGATGTTGGGGGTCTTGTAGAATATGCAGAAAGGTAAAAATATATCAAAAGACCCACCAGCCCAAAGTTTTTACATTTGGTAGGGAATGGGCAAATAAAGATTTAATTAATAGTGGCCCCATAGACAAGTATAACTTTCCCTTAGGAAATGTTCAGATAATAAGTTCAACAAATGGCCACAGGTCATTTATTAAACTTATTATCTGAACATTTCCCACAAATGAATTGCAATTCTTCAACACCTGTATTATCAGTTATTCTGAAGAAAGTGACTGATAGATGATTATTAGTATCAAAATGTATAATTAATGTCCAACAGAGCGGCATATGTTTTCTGTTTTGTTTTTTTAAATGTTTATTATCCAAAGATATACATACATAAGCGGTCATTTTACATATATGTGTGCCGTCAAACATTTATCAGTGGGCCGTGTGGGGGGGGGGGGGGGTAACCAAACCAACTTACATTTATGCATAAATACGTAGTATAAGCTAATCATGCATCAGCACCCAGAAAAGATGGTGCTGGTAACTTCCGTTATATACGTTTCATTCTAACCGTATAGATATATAGTGTAACAATATTTAATAATGGTTGTGTTGGTTGTTGCAAACCAACTATATCTGATATGGTTATTCTTGTCGTATTGCAAACAACAGCGCAGCCGTTACTACAATATTTATTTTTCTCAAATCCACCAACATCATAACAATTCGTCGGGACCCACCGGCATCATGGTGATTCGCCGGGACCCACGAACATCATAGCAATTCACCGGAATCCACCGCCATCAAACTATTCATCGGGACCCACCACCATCATAGCAATTCACCGGGACCCACCACCACCATAGCAATTCACCGGGACCCACCACCATCATAGCAATTCACCGGGACCCACTACCACCATAGCAATTCACCGGGACCCACCACCATCATAGCAATTCACCGGGACCCACCACCACCATAGCAATTCGTCGGGACCCACCACCATCATAGCAATTCGTCGGGACCCACCACCATCATAGCAATTCACCGGGACCCACCACCACCATAGCAATTCACCGGGAGCCACCACCATCATAGCAATTCACCGGGACCCACCACCATCATAGCAATTCACCGGGACCCACCACCACCATAGCAATTCACCGGGACCCACCACCATCATAGGAATTCACCGGGAGCCACCACCATCATAGCAATTCACCGGGACCCACCACCATCATAGGAATTCACCGGGACCCACCACCATCATAGCAATTCACCGGGACCCACCACCACCATAGCAATTCACCGGGAGCCACCACCATCATAGCAATTCACCGGGACCCACCACCACCATAGCAATTCACCGGGACCCACCACCATCATAGGAATTCACCGGGAGCCACCACCATCATAGCAATTCACCGGGACCCACCACCATCATAGGAATTCACCGGGACCCACCACCATCATAGCAATTCACCGGGACCCACCACCACCATAGCAATTCACCGGGAGCCACCACCATCATAGCAATTCACCGGGACCCACCACCACCATAGCAATTCACCGGGACCCACCACCATCATAGGAATTCGTCGGGACACACCACCATCATAGGAATTCGTCGGTGTCCACCACCATCATAGCAATTCACCGGGACCCACCTGCATGATAGCAATTTGTCGGGACGCACCGGCATCATAGCAAATCACCAAGATCGACCAACATCATAGCGAATAAGCAGGTCCACTTAACCAGGGTTGGGTAATGAATTCTGCAATATAAAAGTTAACAATCTTGTCTTTTTTTCCAGTTCAGGACGCATCCTTCAATTTTGTCTGGGTGGACGGCAACGACGAGGAAGTAGAGGGAAACTGGGTCATCTGGAACAACAGTAGCCTCACCTGGACGGGCTGGGCACAATGGGAGCCAAACAAGGATTGGGCGGCGGTCCAGGATTGCATGCTGTACATCAAATCCAGAAACTTCTACCTGGACGACAATTATTGCAAGGTGGCGGCAGCTTACATTTGTGAACTCAAATGAATGAGTGAGAAACCAATCTGACAGAATAAAAATAAATCTTCTTGAAGCTATTTTACTTCATATGTTTGGTGAAATAAATAAACTAAGGTATAATCCCAAAAAGCATTGGATTTCCGGGGGGGGGGGGTAATACAAAAAATAGCAGGAAGGTATGCCGGGGGCGGGTGGGTGACAGGAGGGGCAAACACGTGTTTTTTTATAACCTCTCGCACATTTTTTACTAAAGACCTTTTGTGCCCATATTTGACATTTGTAACAGTTTCAAATATATTATAAGAATGTATAACTACAAAAACACCATTTTTATGTTACTGGAACCTCAGCTATGGTATCTTACATATGGGATGGTGGGGTGAAAAAAATCCTTTCCGATACCCTTCGGAAAGAAGCTTCGAGAAATGTAAAACTGAAATAAATAAACTTGTCCTGATGTAACTAAAGTTTAGATCATTGTGTGCATGGAAAAATAACGAGCTGCTGTTTCAAACATTAATGTGACAAACAATGGCTAGAAAATAACTCATCAGTGCATCAAGCCAATCAGTGAATTATTTGCATGTCTGTCAATCAGATGATCTCTCACAAGACCTATTAAAAGTATCCACGTCTGGTATAGTACTGTGACTGCCTGTCATCTATATATATATAAAGCGAGTAGGATATTCTGGATTTTTCTCGCAGACCAGTGGACCGAGTTCAACCAAATTTGGTGTGGTGACATAACTGTGTTAGTTTTTCAAAACTTTGAATTAAAAAAAAAAAATTAAAAAAAAATTGGTTTTTGTTAAATTGAGCAAGGAGTTCAATCTAAAACAAAAAAAATTTAAAACATATATTATATATTTTGGAAGATCTGTCTGTGTGTGTGTGGTGTGTGTGTGTGTTCGCGATGAACTCGAAAACGGCCGACCCGATTTCGATAAAACTTCGTATGTGAGGGTACTATCGGCCGGGAAGAGGCATAGGCATATTAATTTTCAGATGCGAGGTCAAATTTTCACGTGCCGATGTCAAATCTGTTTTTACGCTGTGTTACGGGACTTTCATTTGAGTTCGGTGCTTACAAATCGATTCGAAACAGCGCGAATACTAAAATGCCAGTCATAATAATGACACTGTGAGAATCTTTCGTGTTTCCTCTTTCCAATGATATATAATGCGTATGTATCCGTTTTAGTTATCTGCCTCAATTATCAAGAATAAGTGGTACTATCTCCCATCAGGATAAAAACAATGCGTAACTTCTATGACGTCGTTAGAGGTCATAACGTTAGATCACGTTAACGCTTAACCGGCCGATGCATTTGACTGTTTCAGACGTCTTGGCGATATCTCGGGCACCGATGGTAATTTATCTTTACGTTGAAACTTGATAATTAATGAGCGTGTGTATATGAGGCGCGTTTATATACTTGAGTGGAAATCAAATCGGGTTAAACTGGCGGATTGTTACGAACGAAATTTGATGCATAGGGTATCTCGGTATCCGCTGGGCCGATTTCCCGGTATCCGCTGGGTCGATTTCCACCATTTTTCGGGTGTTGGTGTTGGACCCCACCTGGCCTTGACATTCAAAATGGTCAATTCAAGGTCAAAGCCCGGACGAAGTCGGGTCACCTTCTAGTTATATATAAATCAAAATGCTTCAATGATCAAATTGTGCTTGAAGCGTACAAAGGGGCCGCCGCTGAATAAAGGCTCTGTCTAAGGATCAAAATGTGCGCGAAGTCCCACAAAAGGGGCCACATGTCTCTCTGACGCTGTATATAGGCTTCCGAATAGAGCCTGTTTCAGCTAGTTTAGTATATAGTTTCAGTAGACTAACAAAAGTGGTATGGAATATGTTAGATAATGGGCTGGTTGACAGACAAATCAGGAAATAGTTTAGAAATTATGGAATTGTGTGTGTCCTGCACAATGACCTAGGTTTACAATTTATAAAAAAAATTAAATTAAAACAGCTTCTGAAACAAGTTAAACTGTTATTTGAACTAAATGATATCATTTCCCAGTCACACGAGTGATATCATTAGAGTTTTATGCGGTTTTAGACCAAATTTAGTGAAATTTGGGGGGTGGTTGTCAAAAAATTGGGAGTAGAAAATTATTTTGTTTGCAGGTTTGGGGGTGGTGGGTCCCCGAAAATGCCAGATGCACAAAAACGGCATACCTTCTTGCAAATTTTGTACTACCCCCCCCCCCCCATGGGTTTCCTATTGTTATACACTCGTAGAATTATTTGTAAACAACTGGTTTTTCAGCTTTTCCGTATATGTAACCTAAGTAGGGAAGACCAGTTGCAACCAACATATAGTGGAGCGGATATGTGCCAGAAATAGGCGAATCGTTACACTTTGTGAATAAATTACAAAATATTACACACTTAATCTTTGGTATGTCTCGGTTTAAAAAAATCGGTAGGCACAAAAATCCGAGGTCAGTTAGGGTGATTAAGCAGTTGTCATAGCAACCAACCCCTGTGATAATTTACGGTATAGGGCAGTTTATTTGACGACCAACTATGTGAATAGTATCAGCCATATCGATGTAGGCATTGCTTTATCCAATAGAGAAAAGACCAATATATATAACAGACTGTAAAAGTTGGGCCCAGATCACCAAAATTTAGCTTGTTGCCATGGAAACTAATGGATTTTCTTCAAAAACTGAGTAAAAAAATAATAATTTTGACTTAGTTTGTACCTGTCAGCACAAAATTCATGTCATAAGTCTCAATTTAAGATAATATCATCTTCGGTAATCCATAAAGACAATATAACAGATTTTTCGCATTTAGCTAGTGATTGATCACAATAAACGAAGTTTTATTTGAACACTGGTTGGCGCGAATTGGCAGTTTTGAGATTGGCTGGTTGTTGATAAATTGAAGTTCAGGTAGTATCTTTGGTTCACATGTTAAGAATGGGAATTCCTGTTATAAGATTACATTCGTAGCTCTGAAATATGAGAGATATATATGTATATATCATCAAAGCAGATTTCCCCGTACCCATATTTAGGCCCTAGTTGCCATGGGAACAAGCTTTCCCCAATTAACTCTGCCAATACGTACACTATGAGCTGATAGGTATCCAGACACCCCCAGGATTTAACCTTCACCTGGCTCATTTTCCTCCGCATGATGTCCCTCAACATTTAATCAATGTTAACACGAAAAAAAGTGGTCGTGTAGACACCAGACCAGATGGCGTCAAACATGGCCGCCGTTTTATCAGACGGGTCACTAAGTCAGTTTGATGCAAATTATAGTGAGAAAATCTTGTCATATGTATACAAATGTATATATTTTTGTGAAGCTAAGATATAATTGCACTTTCCATATTAAAATGGGAACTCCCCGTTCAAGATGGTCGCCAAAATGGTAGTCGGAAGTGGAAAATTTAATGTGTTTTCACTAATAACTTCTTGATCAGTTTCTGTTGTATGGAACTGGGTGATAATTGTGACTTTATTTTCTACTGTTCATTTAAGTGATCGTTGGAGCAATGAAATATGCCATTGATGTAGTCCCCGTCTCTTCCGATCCATAAACAAATCGATTTTACAGAACGCGATAAAAATTCAACAATAAATGGGCAGAACTTTGCACTGTAATTAAGGCATACCATTACTAATGAATATTCCAACTTAATCTGACTCAATGAAGCCAAAATTGTCACTCTGGCTCAAACTGGCTGCCACAATGACACCCAGAATATGGAAAATGGTAAATATCGCCCCAGCGTGTCATGCAATCGGTTAAAAATTGGGGTTAATTTATAAAATAGGCTATTGTGTATTTTATAGATTGAATACTAACATTGTAAAGCACCTCGCTTGAATGTTAGTATTGTATGTAGCCACTGATATTACCAGAATTATTGGAATTTTCTATCACAAACTCGACATCAAAATCGGCCAAAAAATTACTTTTCGGACGATTTTTTCAAGTAAAATGGAACTATCTTTGGTATGTTTATTGTTTTGATCTCTCTTAAATGAGTGACACTGAGGTGTTTTTAGACAAAATTACCCAAGATAGCAACCAAATTTGATAATAAAAAAAAATATTGGTTATTAAATATGTAACATAATTCACTGACAACTAAATGTTCTATGTTAAAGGATGCAGTATGGAATGTTACCGAAAACTTATTTTGGGATACTGGCCAGTTTTGAACACAACTTTGAAACTGAACTGAGATGGGCCATATTATGTGTCTACTCTGCCCAACAACATCAAAATTTATTCACTCATGTCAGGAAAACCGTTTCCTCCAATGTACAGATAACACACCATCACCAATGAACGGTTGGAACTTGACGATAAGTTAACCCTTTACCCAACAGAAGGGCCCTGTGCCAATGCATTCTCTTATATATGCGAGTCGACAATAGGTCGCCTCGCATATATAAGAGAATGCATTGGCTTAACACATCAAAAAATTATAAAATTGTTAAAGAATGTAAGAAAAAATGGTAAAAAGTATTAAAATAATTTATTTTTTTTTTTAGGCCAATGCATTCTCTTATATATGCGAGGCGACCTATGGTCGACTCGCATATATAAGAGAATGCATTGGCACAGGGCATATCTGTAACTATCACAATGTGATCAAGGAGCCGGTTCCAATGATATCCATATTTGTATGGTTTTATTGAGACAGAAGGTAAATTTGATGCGTGTTTGATGCGTGTTTACATTTTACAATTACGTCTGCCATGTACAGTCTGCGACGGAATTCCACATGTCCGAGCGCCATTGATTCCTTAATTACGAGACTAATTTATCGAATGAGGTCAAATTTTCGCATATAACAAGACTCGTATGTTATTCTGCACCATTCTGACGAGTGCCGACTTTCATTTCGCATTATTTTCGTTTTTATCGAAAAATAATCGTTCTCTATGGAGATTCCCATGTAAATTTTTTCAACCAAAAAAAATTCATTGTTTTGCCAATTTCAAGCTAGTTTATAGCATGGTCATGGCATAATAATTAATTTGGCCTAGCGAGTGACGGTAGACGTTCCTTGAGTGTGCACAACAAATTTTGGTCCCAACGAAGCAGGCTAAAATCCTGAAATTTGTCAATTTTACTTTGCGTGTGAAGAAAATATTCATTTAAACTTCCAAATTTGGTTGAAATATGCTCAACAACATTCAGTTGAATGGTGACATTATTTATAGTCACCGACTAACTTCCACGATGAATCAAATTTGTTTTTATTGGTGACAATTATGTCGCGAGAGATTATTGAGATTGCAGTTTCCTTATATGGCAACTCCTTCTTTGGAAGTTTCTTGCGCATGCGCAGAAATGATAGATTTCCATGAAGACGTCGCCATCTTTCTTATTAGTCCAGGCAGAGAAATTTTTGTTTCATTTATTTAATTTATGATGGCGATGTTATTTGATCAATAATAGTCAATTTTTTGTTGATAACACGATGGTAAGATCAGTTCTTCAAATATCCACCTCATCTGCGAAGTTGATTTGTATAATCGCAGATTTTAATGATCCTTTGTTCTTGTACTAATAATAATACTATTACGCGTTGGACGGATCTACTGGTTATCCGTAACTTTTTGATTATCTCCCCTGATCTCGTGAGGTGATCACGTGATCCAATACAAATGGCAGCTACCATGAAAATTAGAAGATTCATCGTTTGCGACACAAAACATAACTAAAATGGCAATTTTATTGGAGGAAAAATATAATTTATTTTGCGAATGCAATGTAAACCTCACCGCGAGGATATGCAATATTTAAAAGTGTTTATGGGAGGCTACATCCAGCAGATATCGCCATTATTGTTGCCTGCATTGTCTCTGTTTAGTTTGTTGCCTTCTGGAAGTTCTGCCAAGTTCTGGCAGTTCTGCAACTCAGTGTACTTTAAAATCTGATATGTTTGCTCTGCTTCTTTCCATGGTGGCTAATAGAGAAGCAGGATACCAACATGAGATTATCAATATTAATCAGACAATAGCAGCCGAAAGACTGTCAATATCCTTAAGGTATTTGGCTACTGCCACTACCGGTACGTACTTCTCGTAGATCGGTGTTAATTATCTTCGTCAATGATGTCATGTCACGCTTGTTAATAATTCATTTGTTCGGAAATACTTATTGGGGGTCGAAACGTATAAAATTGAACTACCACCACTTCCAAAAACAACACCGATAAACAATAACGCTCTTTTCTGTTCCATGCAATGGAAATGGCTATTTATCGTCCTGATATCAGTGATATAAATGATTGCCTAAAATTAGTATTATCATGAAATAAATTTATGCCACTTTGGCGAACATGGGAACCACGGTAAAATTTATGCCATTTAGGCACACTTCAGAGTGAAATCAGGGCTTATATTTCGGCGAGAATCCAAATCTAGATTCTCGTAAATATTCTCGCAAATTACCCTGGATTCTCGTGAAAAAGTATATATGGATTCTCGCAAAATAAGATTAAATATATGCCCTGGAAATATAGCAAATCGTTTAATGCTTTAGAATTTTTGTTTTCGGAGATTTATATATATGCTTAAAAGACATATTATGGACTTGTTATGGACTTTTTCGGGTGCGAGAAATTGATAAGTTAGTGCTCAGGCCCTTTGCCAACCTGGGGAATGTTATCATTCTACTAACATCACTGAAAATTTCCAAAAAAATCTACCACACCACTTCATAGAGAACATCGTCTGAACTACTCCAAATTGTAAATATTTACATCTCGATTCGGTGAGCAACTATCGGCTATAATTAAACAAAAATGATTTCGCCATCGAGAGTCATTGCATTTAACTAATATATAAGAATGACGTTGTGTATCATCCATTTGGATTAATATTCGTAACAAATAACTACTTTGAGAAAGATTATTCTTAATTTCTATTTGATCACTCTGCCCGTTGTCTGCCGGAGTGTTTCACATCACTTTAATCAAGGAAGACTGTTCAGAAAAACTGCATTTCAAGAAATCGTTTAATGCTTTAGAATTTTTGTTTTCGGAGATTTATATATATGCTTAAAGACATATTGTGGACTTGTTATGGACTTTTTCGGGTGCGAGAAATTGATAAGTTAGTGCTCAGACACTTTGCCAACCTGGGGAATGTTATCATTCTAATAACGTCACTGAAAATTTCCAAAATAATCTACCACACCACTTCATAGAGAACATCGTCTGAACTACTCCAAATTGTAAATATTTACATCTAGATTCTGGGCGCAACTATCGGCTATAATTAAACAAAAATGATTTCGCCATCGAGAGTCATTGCATTTAACTAATATATAAGAATGACGTTGTGTATCATCCATTTGGATTAATATTCGTAACAAATAACTACTTTGAGAAAGATTATTCTTAATTTCTATTTGATCACTCTGCCCGGTGTCTGTCGGAGTGTTTCACATCAATTTAATCAAGGAAGACTGTTCAGAAAAACTGCATTTCAAGATTACCAAACAACTTTTTAGGGCCACCACATCTTTCCAAAGATGTACTTCTTCCATTTTGCTATCAAAGACCGAAAAATGTCGTTAAACTAGAGATCCAAATACCCACTAAGGGCCCCTATATCTTGAAATATTAAAGACCGAAAATGTCGTTAAACTATAAAGACCGAAAAATGTCGTTAAACTAGAGATCCAAATACCCCCTATATCTTGATATATTATAAAGACCGAAAAATGTCATTAAACTATTAAAGACCGAAAAATGTCGTTAAACTACAAAGACCGAAAAATGTCGTTAAACTAGAGATCCAAACATCCCCATCCGCTATTTTTTTTAGACAATAAAGAACGAAATATGTCGTTACACCATTATGTGATCACTCAGATCCAAGAGACACTACCCCCACCAGTGACAGCCCTGCCACTACTGCACGGAATATTTAAACGACAACACATGAGTGGGGTATGATCTCAGCTTTAATGCAACATTATAAGCTTGTCCTGCAGATAGCCCATACGCATGGAAAACCAATTAAGCAGAGCCTTCGCTCTGACGAGAAGCCGAAGCAGAGAACGCTGAAGAAATACTGCTGTACAGCGCAGGCATGAGCATGGCCCGACGAGCTAAGGTACGATTCGGAGCCGGCGCCCAAGAAATGCTATGAGGCGCCCTAAGCAATAAGCACACACGGCCAACAGGGAGAAGCCCAACGAGTGCGACGCAGGAATGGCAGTAGAGACCACTGGACAGCCCAACTCCCTATGGCTAAGCACCGTGGTATGGGCAGGTAACACCAAAGTTACCCCTGCAGGACGCACCAAGGCTGGATCAATGGCACTGATGACACAGCACCTGAAAGGGAAAACAAACAGCAGCAACGAGATGCAAACACACAGGGCCCTAGGCCCAAAACAAAACAGGCATCACAGAACAATGAATATGGCGTGCCACTCGGGACGCCGAACAAAGCGGGGCATGGAGCTCCAAGGGGGGAGGGAGGGAGCGCGATGCGTATAATTCAAGAGTGAATTGCTTTTTTCAGTTACCGGAAGGAGGCAGCATTCCGGGCGGATGTAAAATGCGGACTTTTAAGTTCGGCCGATACGGAACGGATCGTACCGAAAATCCGGAATGTCTGCCGGATGACAGGATCAAAGAACCACATAAATCACCCCGAACCTTATCGGCCCTGGGTGCATTATGTGATCACTCAGATCCAAGAGACACTACCCCCACCAGTGACAGCCCTGCCACTACTGCACGGAATATTTAAACGACAACACATGAGTGGGGTATGATCTCAGCTTTAATGCAACATTATAAGCTTGTCCTGCAGATAGCCCATACGCATGGAAAACCAATTAAGCAGAGCCTTCGCTCTGACGAGAAGCCGAAGCAGAGAACGCTGAAGAAATACTGCTGTACAGCGCAGGCATGAGCATGGCCCGACGAGCTAAGGTACGATTCGGAGCCGGCGCCCAAGAAATGCTATGAGGCGCCCTAAGCAATAAGCACACACGGCCAACAGGGAGAAGCCCAACGAGTGCGACGCAGGAATGGCAGTAGAGACCACTGGACAGCCCAACTCCCTATGGCTAAGCAACGGCCTGGAATATTACACTCAGGCTACAGTTCGAGAGCACTCTCGAATAAGCATAAGATGACTGCGCAGTCATAAACATATTAAGCTACTATTGATAAGCCACCCATCAAAGTTACCAGACAGGTTATAACGCTATGGCGACACTACCACTACCACCATCTGCAGGACCGCCATAGAGTGCGCAGCACTCCCCCAAACCAGGAGCTCCATACCCAATTACAGCAATGAAACAGTTAAACCACCGGGAAAACCACAGTGTCAGATGCCAGGAAGGTCTCCAGGGCACCCCGGAGACTATTCAGATAGATATTGTTGCCGACGGGGGAGAGATGGCTCCCATCTGAACGAAGCGCAAATGGCTGGGCGCTTGATGCCACGACCCCCGGGATGTAAGACAAAGTCCCGGCGCTGGCGAGCACCAATACTCGGGCGATGGGCGTTGTGCCAATAGCCGCGCGGGAATACTTGTGACCAAATAAGGGTGCAGTCAGGCAACGATTCATGCACATATGAAAGTTCCCGCTTAACATTGGCATGTAATTCACGGTACCCACCGGCTGTGAGGTCGTTCGAGCCAAGCTGGATGATGTGGGTAGGATGCCGAGACGGCGGACAAGCTGCGAGCTCCCGGGCGAACGGGCGTGGAAATCGCCCCACAGCATCCCACGAGTGCAGATCCATCGAACAGAAGCGCCGCGGCTGCACAGCTGGAGATGTTGGCCAACAGGACGCCGCACAGTACGCTGGTGAGCCCAGTAGACGTGGGACGAACCCAAGACCCAGATACTGGCTACTGAAACGAGACTAAGCAGATGTTGAGTGGATGAATCGACGACAAACATCAGAACGCCAACGACCCCGGTGTAGGAAGGCATGGTAAGGGGTGCCCAGATCCGCCAGATAGGTAGCACTACCCGAACGAAATGGTGGAAAAGGTTGAAGCAGAATGCCGGGAGCGATGAAGCCCCGCGATAAACCTGACGTGTTCCGGGAGCGGCCAGGAAACGGCCAAGCGATGCCGGTGTGCGAAAACGAGATAAGCCTGTATGGCGGTGCGATACGTGCGGTGAGTATATGGCGCCCGGGAGGACGTCAAAAGCAGCGTTACATGTCGACGCAGGTCCACAGGCACCTGGGAAATGGTGTTGGCGTTCGGGCGGCGGACAGCGCCAGTTGACGGAAACGTTTCATCTGGAAACGAGAGAGGCTGTCAGCGAGAGCATTATCACGAGACGCGAGCCATGAAGCACGCAAGGAGATGTTGTGAGACAGGAGCAGCAGGACCAGCTGGCGCAACAGGGCCATGAGCGGCTTGCATTTGGAAGTTTGGTAGTAGATGGCGCGGACCACGGTAATGTTATCACAGTGTAAATGGAGGCGATGATTTCGGAGGCGACGCCCCCAGACGCTGATGCCACTAAGACGGGGAACATCTCGAGGACACCCATATTGCGGGTCAGGCCCAAAGCATGCCAAGGAAGGGGCACGTGCCAAAAGCCCAAAGGCCGTTGAAATAAGCGCCAAAGCCGCGGACTGACCACAAGCGTCCATGTGGAAATTGATGTCAGTATCATGGAGCCAGGTCGCAGAAGGGAAAAGGTAGATCCCATTGAATGACGTGAAGAACTGTAACCACGTGGCCAGATCGGCACATGCCAGAAGTAATTCGGATTTTGTGATTCGGCTTAGAAAATCCCTGCAGGGCATCAATCAGGCGACGACAAATTGGGCAGCCCGGACGAACCGCCTTGCACGCAAATGGTAATGAGCCAATGAGCGACTGTAGTTCACGACCGAGATTTTACGGCAGCGCAAAGCCAGAGAGATTGTGGACTGAATAGCTGTGAGCTTCTCAGCAGGGAGACGCACCGCGTTAGCCAACGTATCGAGTTCGAGACCAAGGTAGCAGAGCTTCGAGGAGGGCGAGACCGTTTTATCATGAGCAATAGGTACGCCAAGACCAGAGCAAACGCGATGAAACATGTCAAGACTGTCCGCGGCCTGGGACGTGGCTGGCGGACCACAGAACAGGAAGTCATCGCAGTAGTACAAGATGTGTGGGTTGCCGGACCGCTGCTTAACAACCCATTCCAAAAATGTTGAGAATTTTTCAAAAGTTGCGCACGACACGCTGCAGCCGAAAGGTAAGCAATTGTCGAAATAAAACATGTCGTCCAGTTTAAAACCAAGTTGATCGAAATCGCCCGGGTAGATGCGAAGATTACGATATGCAGCCTCTAAATCCCTGCGCGCGAGCAATGTCCCGGTCCCAAGGGACCGGATGGTGGCAACAGCAGCGTCAAAACTGGTATATGTGACAGTGAATTCGCGCGGAATATGATCATTGAGCGACTGGCCTGCCGGATAGGAGAGGTGATGGATGCGACGGAATGAGTCGGGTTCATGTTTAGGCACCAGTCCAAGCGGCGACATGCGGAGCGATGGAATTGGACGAGCGCAGAAAGGACCAGCAATGCGACCTTCCTTAAGGATCTTTTCCCGGACGACATCGGGACGGTCACGAGCAGACATGAGGTTCGGAGCGTCAGTTGCATACGCGGGCCAGTATAATGGAGCGGAAAAACCACGAGTAAAACGGAACCAGAGTTCCCGCGCGGCTTGGTGGTGAGGGTACTTCCTAAGCCACCAACACAAATAGACAAGATTAATGGCGGAAGGGGTGAGCTGGTAGACGTGGCTGGCGACCGTCGCGGGCTGAGCGACGAAAGTCTTGTCCATGGGCAGCGGTTGCGGCATGAGAAAAGCATCGGACCACGAGTCAACAGACGTTATTGGAGCAGCATGCCCGCCTGGCGCAACCAAACCTTAAAATAATTTTTAGTTGACTATCTGACATTTTGTCAGGCACCAAACAGACATGGTCTGACATTTCGAAATGAGGCCCGACATGTCTTTTTAATCACCCATAATAATACCAATTTAAACTAATAATGATGTATAATCCCCCAATGATGTTCCTCTTCTCAATTATCACTTTTTTTTTTTTTTTTTTTTTTTTTTCCAAATCTGCCCCACCTCGACAACATTAAACATACTTGCCGATTTCAATTCTAAGGTTATAGAAGTCTTCAATTGCTCTGATCCCAGTGGTGTTACTGGATCCATAAATTATGCAATCCAATTTCATTTAACAGCATGCTCTATAAATTTTTGCAAAATATCACATTACCAGTGATATTTTCATAAAAATACATCAATTTCACAACCAGACATTATGTCAGACAGTTTCAAAGCAGAGCCTGACAACCTATAAAAATTTGAAGTTGGTGTCTGACAATTGGCCATATCAGACCACTTATTTTAAGCCTTGGGCGCAACACGGATTCGCCCGGAAGCACGACGCCCCCAGAAAATTTTGTCGCGAAGATCGGGAAACGTGAGAGCCAAGGCCATCTGCCGCCGTAGGAATCGGCAAGGGGGGCGTCCCAAGGGGAGACCAGCGAGGATGGAAAGCTAAATAAGGCATTACCCGGATCAGTTCAGTCTCTTGCCGGAGCGTTCGGTCGGTTTATCACTGAAGCCACACGGGAATCCTCGCGGCGGCGGAGAGAAGTGGAGCTGTCATCAGAACTGCGGCGGGGACAGGACGACAAAGGAGACGCTAGTGGTGACCTGGATTCATAGCGCAGAAAACGTCCTGTCGGCGACGAGCCTGGCGACTGGGCCGACAACGAGGCTGACGAACAGGATCGCGGCCACGAGAATGGGAAATCCGGCCACGAGAGGCGTGGCATCCCCGTCCAGAGCCACGAGCAGGCCTGCCACGCGAATGCTGACCACGGCAGCGCACCCGTGAATCAGCCACAGATGACACACTGGCCGAAAACCCGAGAAGAAGGCCTAACACGGCCACTGGAAGCAGGACCAGCACGAGACGAGCTGGCAGACGCATCCTGGCGACTGCTACGAGACGAACGGTCGCGGGCCCGACCGCGAGATCCTGTACGAACCATAGGAGAAATACGGGAATGCCACCGAACGACAAACACAAACAGGGAAAACACGTGCACGACCCACGAAAATAGGTAACGCCGACGGAACAGGACGCAGACAGAGCGCACAAGGAACAAGATGATAGACGAATAAATGAAGGCTGGTGAAGAAACACGGTGACGGATGGAAACAGATAGGAATTGACGACACAACCGAGCGCGATGCGTATAATTCAAGAGTGAATTGCTTTTTTCAGTTACCGGAAGGAGGCAGCATTCCGGGCGGATGTAAAATGCGGACTTTTAAGTTCGGCCGATACGGAACGGATCGTACCGAAAATCCGGAATGTCTGCCGGATGACAGGATCAAAGAACCACATAAATCACCCCGAACCTTATCGGCCCTGGGTGCATTAATACATAATTTGTGTTTATGAAAGTCTGCCACCCATTAGCAGTTTGTTTTCAGTACATTTTAATATTCATTGGAACGTAAACAATTATTCGCTGACAGAAATCATGTTACTGGTTTCCTCGACTCAGATATTTCTCACTGCTCAATACTTATAATTAAAAAAAAAATGTGTTTTGTGTCACTTCTTAATAGCATTATGTATTCTGCTATTGAAAAGAAAAAAGTTGCAGTATACCTTAAAGGTACGGAAGGCCTTGGTGGGTATCCTGTGAACATATTTCCACCTGTCAAAAACCGCTACAAACGAAAATAATATTAAAATATAGACATACTTTGTTAATATACAAATGAGAAATATCTCATAAACAGTATGTTATTGTCGTAAATTTGACGATTGTTATGTAAACAAAGCATAAAAAGTAACTTTCTTGGTGTTTCTTTATATTATGATGGTAAACATAAAGAACGTTCTTTGTTGCTCAATTCCTTATTTGGAAATAATAAAGAGCGTTTATACCATTTTGTGTGTGATTAGCCAGTAGCATTGTGCTGCCTTCTATAACACAATCAGACTCTTGTTTAGGTAAAATTTAGTAGGTCTTTATGTAAGCATGATGTTTACGCGATAGTGATCGTATATTTGAACCAAAATGTATGCGTTTTAATATTTTTCTGTTTAAGGTGTTTGGAACATATATGAATATTTTCGACAACTAAGCCCCCTCGTCCCTTTAATATACTTAATATAACATCCCTCATCCAATAATCTCCAAATTGCATATCTAATTTCAATCCTAGTTACGCGTCACGCCGCCCCTCATCATTTTTTTTTGCTGCTGCTGCAACTGCTCAATTTCTTTAAAAATTATTGAAAAAATGGCCCTCTCGCCGACATTTACCTCTGATTTTTTTTGGATCATCGGTCCGCACCAAAATTGAGCACACGTCCCTATATAATATACCTATTTAAACCGAGTATACACGGTGGTGTAATAGATCAACCGTTAATTTAACCGTTTAGGTAGCATATTTCCACGTATACGTTATCACGACAAATCCCTGCTGATCTGTTATTAATGAACCAAACACACTCTGGCCCGCCAATGCCACAGTGTATAAACGTAACGGGACAAATATGCATATTATATTGGCAGCTAACGAGAACATTCATCACCAGCAATCTGCTCACCCCTTTCAGCCGATACGATAGAAACTAAACGATTTGTTACTTCTAATTACCCGTACTTAATTACACTACTTGCGTGTTAATAAAGTACGACCCCATTGTCACTAAAGGTGAAACATGGGATTTAGAACATTAATATTCACTCTTACATAGTTCCACATTCAAGGTTCGTCTTGTGTAATCGTATGTCAGTTGTAACGTTGTGAAACTGCAACCGAACTGAATTATTCTATGCTAAATAGTTCATGGCTGACCTGATGCATGCATCTTAGTTTTCTTGTTACGCCACATGTGGTGTATCTAGCTTCTGTGATTTTGATATTGTGTGGTGGACAGGGCGAATGTATTCTTGGAGATTTTGTGTACCTTACTCAATCGTACCGATAGAATCGCGTAGATGCCGAAATTGTAAAGTTAACGCCACCGGTGTATAATACGTTTATGAAAATATGATAAATCGTATCGATAGAGTCAGCACAGGCTGAAATTGTAAACTTAAAGTCACCGGTGTAATAATATTTTGTTGAAAATATAAATATTTTGATAGACTGAAAATAATATATAACCCACTGGGAGCCCCTAATGTATCCTTGGACATTTTGTTTTGTACAATTACTCAATCGTACCGATAGAATCGCGTAGATGCCGAAATTGTAAAGTTAACGCCACCGGTGTATAATATGTTTATGAAAATATGATAAATCGTATCGATAGAGTCAGGATAGGCTGAAATTGTAAACTTAAAGTCACTTGTTGTTGAAAATATAAATAATTTGATAGACTGAAAATAATGTGTAACCCATTGCGAACCCCCCTAGTGTAGTGAAGTGAATTGTGGGTAGTTTCGCCATCTTTATTTTCTGGAATTATCACCAAGATTTCTCCACTCGATTATCTTAAACTACACCCGAATCGGTCAAATTCTTTTGAAAATTCTATCTAAATACATCTTAGCTACTATTCGGATCTGCTGTCCCGGTCTAAAAGGGATAGTTTGACCAAAACGACTATTGACAAAACTTTGTTTACAAATTGAGCGCACCCGATTAACCGGGTTGACCCGTCCACGCTGCAAATTTATTATCGAAAACAAATTCAATTTCTTCCATCTAAAACATAATTACGCGTTGGACTCTGTCATTTTAGGAATATATATGTATCCCACGCACATACACCAAGTCTCAGCTTAAAATTTTCAAAAATGACAGTTTTATCGACATAAATCGATTTTAATGGCAAATGCCATGTTAAATTTTATCATTGAAAAAAATTCATTTCTTCCACCTAAAACATAATTACGTGCTGTACTCAAATGCCATGTTAAATAAATTTTAGGGCCCTGCAAATATTTTCTGAGCTGTTCCATATTGGGCACTAGAGTCCATATTTGACCGGTTACACCTGATAATTGTGCGACAGTACAGTCGCGTTACTTTATACATCAACATTGGTCATTATCACCCGACAAATTTATTTTGGTCTATCGTATCAACCCCTATTTTCTCCCACGCAGCCTGACTAAGTGTCAACATTGGTCTTTATCGCTCCACTAATTTGTATCGTTTCATCGGTATGAATTCCATATCCAATTATCCACATATAATCAACCCAACCTCTAATCCCGGTCCAATTTATTTATTTCTTTCATCGGTATAGTCACGTTATGTAATATTTTATCGCGTGATACTTGTACTTATATGTCTATGGTATTACTATAGTATACCGTATACGTATATCAATTGCTATTCCTTTCTATATAATCCTGGTGCCATCTATAGACATAGAGATAATTTAAGACCCCCCCCCCCCAAATTTATATCATTGCTGCTTTAGTACAGTCGCGATACATTACATGGCAACATCGCTCCACTAATTTATGTCAGTTCATCGGTACAAACCCCTTTTTCTCCGAGTCCATATAACCAACCCAACATCTTATAGAAGTCCATAAATGACTATTCTGGCACTATATAGAGATGACTAAGATTCTGACACCCCCTATTTTATAGCCTTGTTGCAATGTTCAGTAGCGTTGAGATGCATAATATGTCAATATTGGTCATTATCACTCTATAAATTTATATCGGTTCAACCCTTAGTTGCCTGTATCGCCCACCCTCCCTGAATTTATTTTTTCATTTGTATTATAGTCTCGTTACGTACACATTTGATCTCTTGTAACTTTTGCTTCAATGCGTCGAGTTCCGCTGCAGAGAATACAGAACTGACAACATTTTGAAATGTTAGCAGGCTTCAAACTCATCTTATCCAAGAAAAACTCTGGTTACATAAGAAATTTGTGTATATGGTGTACGCGCATTTGTTGAGTTAAAAACCAAAGGTCCCAAGTCAAGGTCCAAATCCCCAACACACTGTTGTGAGGTTTAACTCCATCTACATACAGTAATGTCCAAAGTAATTGATCACTTAACGACAGCAAAATTATGGGTATTTTTTCATGATTTTAAATCCTGAAAAATTACCCATAATTATGCTGTGGTTAAGTGGTCAATTACTTTGGGCATTACTGAAACCAATATAAGGATTTGAGGTTTAATGATAACTCAATCCTCATACAGTAATGTTCAAAGTAATTGACCACTTAAGCACAGCAGAATAATGGGTAATTTATCAGGATTTTAAATGCTGAAAAAATACCCATAATTCTGCTGTGGTTAAGTGGTCAATTACTTTGGGCAATACTGTAACCAATATAAGGATTTGAGGTTTAATGATAACTCAATCCTCATACAGTAATGTTCAAAGTAATTGACCACTTAAGCACAGCAGAATAATGGGTAATTTATCAGGATTTTAAATCCTGAAAAATTACCAATAAGTCTGATGTGGTTAAGTGGTCAATTACTTTGGGCAATACTGTAACCAATATAAGGATGTGAGGTTTAATGAGAACTCCATCCACATAACTAATAAATATGTGTGAAAATTAAAACAAAACAAAATAAATTCCATGATGGCGTCCAATATGGACTGCCTAATTCTGCTCCAAAACATGTATATTGAATATATGGATGTTTATTGGGGGAAACCGATTATTTCAATGATATTTTCATTAACTGGGATCCAAAACCCGACTTACGGGAGCGTGCTTCGCGCGCGACTGTATCTTAAGCATATGTGCATATTTAATAAGCCAACAATTGGAATCCCAACAGAAGATTGGCGTGGGTCCCTTGTGCGATCTGTCCATCGAAAACTATTTATACATCTCAAGACACGTCAGACCCAATAACTTAATATAAAGAATAGATACATCTATTGCCTGAGTGACTAATATTTATATTTGTTACAATGAGGTCAAATAGTTGCGAAGCCAGCACCACAATTCTTTCCCTCCATAGTAAATCTTAAAACAACTTCTAAAGAATTATTAATTTACCTTATATTTGGTATGGAGTTTGATTCGAGCACAGAGTGATCAGATATCGATTTTTGAAGTTTATTATTTCAATTATTTGTGGCCCAGAAACACGTAGTCAAAAGGATTGTCTCTGTCAAAATTGCGGATGAAGATGGATAACTCTAAAATCAAGTGGTTATTATTACCACTTGATTTTAGTGTTATCCATCTTCATCCGCAATTTGTCCATTTGACCACGTGTTTCTGTGCAAATTATATAGTACACATCTCGAGAAAAACAAACTTCAAAAATCAATATCTGAACACTCTGAGCTTTAATGGGTGGGTTCATCGACTCGAATCAAATGTTGTTTACCCCCGAGGCCATCGAAATAGTAATTTAGGAGCATTTGATCGAATTGAGTATCTTTAAAATATTGTCCACCATATACGGCCATCGAATCCATCAACTATTATATACATGTAAACCTTAATATTGAACTGACCACGGGTATAACAGGATTATTATATTGAAGAAATAATGGAGATAATCAGAAACATAAACAAAAATATTTAAAGCTTTTTTAATAGGGCGTTTTTTTTATGTAATTACTAAATAACGGAGACATTCGTTAATAAAATAATAAAATATTTAAAGAGCGTTTTTGAAGAGAGTTATTTTAAAGAAGGTTTTTTTTATTCGAAGAAGATTTTAAAGCGGCAAACGTTTATCTATGGAGTGGATACAGTGGCGCATGTCACAAGTACAATAGTGGCTGGGAGACTCTGGTTGGCCAGAGTTGGTGGAGGTTTTTAGGGGTGCTTAATGTTTTATGACTTAGATTATAAATATTTACCAGTTCCATTATGACTTGTACTGAACCCGAAATTTCATTCTGGTAAGAAAAGTTGCATGTCTCATGCATATGTGGCGATGCTGTTTTGCTGTTACTCCAAAGAGAGATAACTCTAATCTTATATGCACATCTCAAACATTGATGCCTATCACGGGCCTTTCCTTATATTAAATTCAAGTTTTGCACCATGTTAATGTGATTATGTGAGACTGTCTGTCGTGGATATTCAGGTGGTTTAAATAAATTTTCAATAGTGGAGTTAAATATATCCAAGCAGTTTTTGTTGTGTAACTGGTAATATGTCTGTATTAAAGCCATAGTTGGTCCAGGTGTCTCATACAGATAACGTTTTCTATATAATAATTAATTCAATAAATAATTCGGTTCATCATTTGGTTCTAAATGAAGTTTAATTTGGTACCGGGAAAAAAATATTTGGTACCGAAGGAAGAAACCGAACAGAGTGTTCAGGACCTACTGGATGACACATTGGTTTAATCACGTGGAACCAATAACCGTGTTCAGAACTTACTGGTTATAAATAGGGGGTGTGTGAATCAGAACCATCTGTTCTAAAAGTTGGTTAACGAACGGCGAATCATTTGGTTCCCAAATAGGTTCTTCACAAGTAACCAACAGTCGTGTTCAGAACCTACTGATTCACAAATAGGTTCATTATGGGAACCAAAACAGAACAGAATTATTATGGTGGTGGGTCCCGGTTCTATGTTGGTTGCAACTGGTCTTCCCTACTTAGGTTACATATACGGAAAAGCTGAAAAACCAGTTGTTTACAAATAATTATACGAGTGTATAACAATAGGAAACCCATGGGGGGGGGGGTAGTACAAAATTTGCAAGAAGGTATGCCGTTTTTTTGCATCTGGCATTTTCGGGGACCCACCACCCCCAAACCTGCAAAAAATAAAATTCTAATTTTTTGACAACCACCCCCCAAATTTCACTAAATTTTGTCAAACAGCATAAAACTCTAATGATATCACTCGTGTGACTGGGAAATGATCTCATTTAGTTCAAATAACAGTTTAACTTGTTTCAGAAGCTGTTTTAATTTTATTTTTTTTATAAATTGTAAACCTAGGTCATTGTGCAGGACACACACAATTCCATAATTTCTAAACTATTTCCTGATTTGTCTGTCAGCCAGCCCATTATCTAACATATTCCATACCACTTTTGTTAGTCTACTGAAACTATATACTAAACTAGCTGAACAGGCTTCATTCGGAAGCCTATATACAGCGTCAGAGAGACATGTGGCCCCTTTTGTGGGACGTCGCGCACATTTTGATCCTTAGACAGAGCCTTTATTCAGCGGCGGCCCCTTTGTACGCTTCAAGCACAATTTGATCATTGAAGCATTTTGATTTATATATATTGTTTTAATTTTTTTTTTTAGATTGAACTCCTTGCTCAATTTAACAAAAACCAATTTTTTTTAAATTTTTTGTTTAATTCAAAGTTTTGAAAAACTAACACAGTTATGTCACCACACCAAATTTGGTTGAACTCGATCCACTGGTCTGCGAGAAAAATCCAGAATATCCTACTCGCTTTATATATATATAGATGACAGGCAGTCACAGTACTATACCAGACTTGGATACTTTTAATAGGTCTTGTGAGAGATCATCTGATTGACAGACATGCAAATAATTCACTGATTGGCTTGATGCACTGATGAGTTATTTTCTAGCCATTGGTTGTCACATTAATGTTTGAAACAGCAGCTCGTTATTTTGCCATGCACACATTGATCTAAACTTTAGTTACATCAGGACAAGTTTATTTATTTCAGTTTTACATTTCTCGAAGCTTCTTTCAGAAGGGTATCGGAAAGGATTTTTTTCACCCCACCATCCCATATGTAAGATACCATAGCTTAATGTCATCTCTGCTGAGGTTCCAGTAACATAAATATGGTGTTTTTGCAGTTATACATTCTTATAATATATTTGAAACTGTTACAAATGTCAAATATGGGCACAAAAGGTCTTCAGTAAAAAATGTGCGAGAGGTTATAACAAATCACGTGTTTTGCCCCTCGTGCCACCCACCCGCCCCCGGCATACCTTCCTGCTATTTTTTGTATTACCCCCCCCCCCTGGGAAACCCAATGCTATGGGATTATACCTTAGTTTATTTATTTCACCAAACATATAAAGTAAAATAGCTTCAAGAAGATTTATTTTTATTCTCTCAGATTGGTTTCTCACTCATTAATTTGAGTTCACAAATGTAAGCTGCCGCCACCGTGGAATAATTGTCGTCCAGGTAGAAGTTTTTGGATTTGATGTACAGCATGCAATCCTGGACCGCCGCGTAATCCGTGTTTGGCTCCCATTGTGCACAGCCCGTCCAGGTGAGGCTACTGTTGTTCCAGATGACCCAGTTTCCCTCCACTCCCTCGTCGTTGCCGTCCACCCAGACAAAATTGAAGGATGCGTCCTGAACTGGAAAAAAGACAAGATTGTTAACGTTTATATTGCAGAATTCATTACCCAACCCTGGTTAAGTGGACCTGCTTATTCGCTATGATGTTGGTCGATCTTGGTGATTTGCTATGATGCCGGTGCGTCCCGACAAATTGCTATCATGCAGGTGGGTCCCGGTGAATTGCTATGATGGTGGTGGGTCCCGACGAATTCCTGTGATGGTGGTGGGTCCCGACGAATTTCAATGATGGTTGTGGGTCCCGGTGAATTGCTATGATTGTGGTGACTCCCGGCGAATTGCTATGGTGGTGGTGGGTCCCGTGAATTGCTATGATGGTGGTGGGTCCCGACGAATTTCTATGATGGTGGTGGGTCCCGATGAATTGCTATGATGGTGGTGGGTCCCGGTGAATTGCTATGGTGGTGGTGGTACTTCCGTTTGCACCTGTGGCCTAATATCCTATATATATTAATATAAACCATGGATCTATATATTCCCGGTATGAGACCATTCAGATATTTTCACCTGAACAATTGCATAAATTCTAACATCTAGCGTTCTAACTCCAGTCAAATGCACACGGCTACGTGCAAGAGACCAGGACACACCGGGCTGTTCATGGTTGTTCGGCCCGGGTGAGAAAATTTTGAAACCTATACAAGAACATCGCGAATCATAGCATCTAGACTGGCATCAACTGAAGCGTTCCTATTTTGTTGTAAATTTCAATTGGGGGAGGGTCCGGGAGGGGTGCGTGAGATTTTTTTTCGGATTTACAGCTGGGAGTTACAGTTAAAATCTCGAGATTAGCGGGGTCTTTATGTGGTGTAAAATGATGCTGACAAGTTCATTTAATGACAAATTTACGATTAGCCAGTTCGGCTGGTCAAACAACACATGTGGCGGCCCACATCCGGAATTTTCCCGGTCTCCCGATCGGCCAGTCCGCCTCTGCCCCCCCTCCGAACGTCACATTATACTCACATGGGGAACCTGCAAACTTAAATTCTGTCTTTTCTCGCCGGTTTTCCGCTTCTCGAGTAATATATATTTATATATATATTGGCAGTGCACATTAACCGAAGTAAAACATTTTACATGTGGAATAATTTCCGAATCAATATATTCTTCTTTAGTGATGGTTCCAAATATGGTTACAATCCGGACAATCTCAGACGCCGTTGTAAAATGAAATTCACTTCTTGAATTTATGTGTGAAGAATGCTGGTTACACAACACATGTGGCGGCCCACGTCGGTTTCATTCGCGGCCCAAGTTGTGGTTGGGCGGCCCAACCATATATACCCCCCCCCCCACAAACCGTAAAAAAACCGGATTATCGCTTGATAGAAAATCACGTGGAATCAGAATTTTTCCGGCCTCCGGCCCATCGGGAAATTTCCCGGTCTCCCGATCGGCCAGTCCGCCTCTGTATGATGGTCGTGGGTCCCGGTGAATCGCCATGATGCCGGTGGGTCCCGACGAATTGTTATGATGTTGGTGGATTTGAGAAAAATAAATATTGTAGTAACGGCTGCGCTGTTGTTTGCAATACGACAAGAATAACCATATCAGATATGGTTGGTTTGCAACAACCAACACAACCATTATTAAAATATATATATTTAAAAAAAATAATTTTTATTGGAATCAGAAAATATTGATTTACACAAAACTGTAATGACATATATGTATATGAATATTTGTATATTTAAGGTAAAGAAAATTACACAAACTTAGGAATCAAAATACTGCCCTTAATATAGTTCTTCCTTACATGGTTCTGTGATGAGTGTTTACTCGAAATAAACGATTGGAGGTATTAAACCCATTTGATTTGTTTTGTTTTCTTATTAAGTTATCAGAGTGAAAAGTTATCATGTTGGATGATGGTTATCTTCTGATGTCTGTTTTTTACTTTTAATTTGTTTGATGAGTTGAGAAGGAAAAAAAAACAGTAAGCAAAAAGAACCATGTAAGACAAGCACAATGTTCCAAAAGTCCACCCCCGCCAACAACTCAGTGCAACCTGCCAGAAGTCTCTCTCTATGATTTGCCAAAGGCTAGTCCAAGAATGAAATTCGACAAGTTGCAAGGTTGTTGGAGGAGATTAACTCCTGTGATATACATGTATGTGGGCTTGTATACAGTACTTTTTATTTATATTTATGAGTATGAATTGCCATGGAACTATGCTGACATTTGCCAGAAAACATATGTGAAGGAGAGGACTAAAAAGATTTTTATAACGTTATAATGTCATTGTTTAAAGATATTTTATATCATATTCCATCTATCATGAAAAAGGATGTCTTTTTTCGATGCAAATTTTTTTGGCGATGCTTGTTCTACAGTCTTGTAATACTTAAAGGGGTGCTGTACGCCACATGTTGTTGTTGGTTTCTATAGTCTCCGAGTCGGAGAATAAGGTAACAATTTTTCCATTATTTGAAAGTCTGTTGAGTACGAAGTCATGTTACAGATGACAAATTTACCGGAATGCAAAAATACCAATTGGCGTTGTCGAGTAATTTTTGTAAAGTTTTCAACCAAATGAATCAAATAAAAGTTATATTATATGCATACTAGTCCCATATAATCATTTAAGTTATTGTATCGTCGCTAGTCAGTGAGTGGCTTGAATGTTCTCCCCGTATCATCATAATATTTTAAGCAATCGTGTGTGCGATCGGTTTAAAAATCCAGTATCCCTCAATTACTATTTTTGATTACGGTAATTCGTAATTTAATTGACGCCATTTTATGGCTCCAGTCATAAATTCAATTTATATCAAATTATTAACTTTTAAATTATTAAATTTTAAGATAGCCTATTAACCTGAGCGTTTACAGAATACATCTTCGACTCAAATTACTTATGTTTCTATATATTATCGATATTAGATCGTTGTTGTCACCGGAAATTTAATGAAAATGGCGTACAGTACCCCTTTAAGCCATTCTTGAAATCCAATAAAAGTTGGGTCTTTCTTTTTTATCATGCTGGAGAAAATATATCGTTTGAATAGTAGGAGGCAAATATTGCTCAAGTTGTCTTGAGTGTTGTATTCGTCATATATTCAAAAAAATCACAATTTCTGGTAAAATTTTCAGTATAAGATCACATTTCTCTTTAATTTTGTGTTGAAATTCAAGTAGATTAGATTTTGTGACTGTACAATCATAAAACAAGTGTAGTATTGTTTCTCTATCCGACTGACAGAATGTACAAATGGCTGTTTCTGACAGCTTTAGTTGAAAAAGTTTTGCATTGGCATAGAGTATATTGTGGTTAATTTTGTACTGGAATGATATGAGACTACTGTCATTAGTAAATGTATAGATATTCGTATAGACTTTTTCCCAGTCTTCTTCAGAAAATATTTTATCAAGATTTTGCGCCCACTTTTTCTGCGAAACAGTTGGAATTGTGCAATAAATTTGTAAAAAATTTGGATAAAATGTTTTGCATGTTTTTACACAATTCTTCAAGGTTTCTAGATTATTATTGGTAATTGTATCAAGTTTCATGTTCTCATTCACAAATGTTTTCCATGCACGAGGTATGGCAGCTAACAGTCCATGATAGGTGGTGAAAGGAATTTTAAAGGTGTATTTTTGACAAAATTCCTCATAATTCAAAAAACCTGAGTTATCCTTCATGAGATCATTCATGTAATATATTTCATTTTCTATAAGGTGCCTATTGTAAAATAACTTTTTATTAATAAGGATATTTGGATTGTAAAATAGAGGTTCACATCGAATGTCTAAATGGGTTGTGGTGGGATTTTTATGGAGATTTGACCATGCTTGAAGTACATCTTTCCAGAATGTGTTCACTTTACTGCTTATCACTGTCAGACCCTCACTTCGAAGATTCCATATGTGTGGGCCTCCATGAGGTTCTATATCATCCATTATTAGATTTTTCCATCCTGCGCTAGTATTTGGGTCTACAAGTTTTTGTATCCAAGTCATTTTCAGAGCATTGCTGAAAGAGATCAAATGGGGAATTTCAATCCACCCTCTTCAATACTATTTATTACAACATTCCTTGCTATCTTATCATTTTTACCGGACCACAACAAATTGTAGAAGAGCTGTTGAATCTTATCTGACAATTGAGATGAAGGTGCCGGTAATACTGAAAGACAATGTGTTAAAATTGGTAGGGCAAGTGTTTTAACAACTGTTTTTCCATATAGGCTGAGAGATCTAAAAGACCAGTCATTTAATAGATTTTCTATTTTTTTGAATTTTGTTTTATAATTGTTTTCGATGAAATCAGTGTTGAATAAATTGAATTCTATACCAAGAATTGTAAAAGATTGGTTTTGATTCCATATTATTGTTTGGTCAGTGTTCAACTCTTCACCACAACCCCTTTTTGCCCCAATCCATATAGCTTGTGTCTTATCAAAGTTTACCTTTAAACCTGAAAGTTTGGCAAATGCACTGAAGGTATTGAGGGCAGTATTTAGAGACTTTTCGTCATCCTGGAGGAAGAGGTTTATGTCATCTGCATATTGTATCAAAGAATATTCGGAATCATTAATTTTTATCCCATTGATGTCTGGATTAAATTTTATGCATGCACTGAGAATTTCTACACATAGTATAAATAAATATGGAGACAAAGGGGCCCCCTGTCTCACGCCTCTAAGGATGTCTATTTTGTTGGATATATTACCATTGTTTATCACATAACTGTATATATTTGTGTAAAAAGTTTTAATCCATTTTTTAATAGATGGACCAAAATTGAAGAATTCTAGAGTTTTCTGAATGAAATCCCATTCTAAAGAATCAAATGCTTTTTCAAAATCTATTATTTTTATAATTCCTGAAAGATCATTCTGCTCACATTTTTGAATTAGGTCAAAGATCAGTCTTGTTGCCTCCCCAATATGTCGCCCAGACATGAACCCAAGCTGAGTACAACTTATAAGTTTTTCTATATATTTTTTCATTCTATTGGCAATAACTGCTGATGCTATTTTAGTGTCTACATTAAGGAGCGAGATGGGTCGCCAGTTTTTCAGGTAGTGTTTGCACTTGTTTGCTTTTGGGATACAGGTAATTGTGCCGCATCTCTGAGTTATAGAAAGTTCTTCATTTTCATATCCGTGATTTAGGGAGTTGATTATATACTGACCAAGGTCATTCCAAAAAATTTGTAGAATCTGACAGTGAAACCATCATTACCAGGTGATTTATCATTTTTCATTGCTTTCAGTGCTGTGATACATTCGATAGTAGATAATTTACCTTCTAAGGACTCGGCTACTGCATTCTCTAGGAAATTAAGGAATGGGTTATTTTTATCCCAGAAGTCAAAATCGCATTCATGTTCGGCCTCGTTTTCCAATTTTGATGTGTAGAGATTTCTATAGAAGTTTTCTTGTTCTAGGTGAATTTCAGAAAAAATAGATGTTTCTGTTCCATCTGACTTTATCATTTTTGGGATAATTTGTTCTGTGTAGTGACGTTTTTCAAGATTACAGAAATATTTAGTGGCTTTTTCCCCCTCCAGTTTCCATTTAGCCTTGGTTCTAAGTATCATCCCCTTTATTTTTATATCTCGAATTCCTTTTAATTCTGCATTGAGTTTATCAATTTCAGCTGTAGCAGAATGGTCACCATTGTCAAGCAATACATTGAGTTTAGTTAGTTTTTCTGCTATTTCAGATTCCCTTTTATTTCTGTTTTTTTCTTCAGTTTAGATGAATAGGCTATTTTTTCACCGCGATTCGTGATTTTAAGTGTTTCCCAAAATAATTGGTCATTTATTGTGAGGGAGTTTCCATCTTTTTTAGAATATGTATCCACAGTCTTAATAATTGTGTCTTTGACAATATCTCAATACTTTTGGTCTTCTAATAGACTATCATTAACTTTCCAAAAACCTCTTCCTCTGGGGTGATTAGTGAATTTAAACCTCAGGTTTATTGGATTATGATCAGATTTGTAGCTGTTTAATATATCAGTATCAACTATAAACGGCTGTAAATCAGATGACGCCAGAAAATAATCAAGCCTGGCCATTTTTTAGTTTGGGCCTCTCCAAGTAAATCTCTTTTGATCTTTGTTATTTAGTCTCCAAACATCATGTATATCTAACTGTTGCATGGCTTGAAGAATTTTTTCATTGGATTTTACATTATTTTTGTGTTTATAGTTAATCGTGTCCAAATCATAGTCTAGTGGAACATTCCAATCACCGCCCATCACTATGGTACTGTTTTCTAGTTTTTCAATTTTAGAGAAAATATCATTGTAAAAAGAAGGTGAGTCGTCATTTGGACGATATATTGCACATAGAGTGATCCTCTGATTCTGGATTGATAAATCCAGTATTATGAAATTCCCTTCCGAGTCAATGATAGAATTATGAATCTTATATTCTATTGTATTTCTGAAAAGAACAGCGATTCCTCTACTAGAACTTGTATAGGAGCTAAAGACTAGGTCATAGCCCCATTCAGCTTTCCATGCTCTTTCTACCTCTTTAGTTGAGTGGGTATCAATAAGTAGTGTTATATCAAAATTATCTCTACTTCTATTAAAAAAGTCACGGCGTTTGATTTGATCAGAGGAATGTCCACGGCAATTCATACATCCTATTTTGAAACAATCCATATTTATTGGATATAATATAGAGGGTGTGTCTACCTTGAGGTCTGTAGTATACAGTCATAACACAGCGGTATGCAAATGCAAATATGCACATTGATCTATTTTTTTTATAAACAAAAATAATAAACTCCCATAAAATTAACACAGTCTTCATTATGGCAAATGAAAGACATACAATACACAATGACAAGGAGCAGATTGGCGCAAAGGGCAGATGCGCCGGTTCCATCATCCCCAATAATGAGTCACTTTAATAGGCTGGGCTCCGTTCTGAGCAATATCAAGATAAAATCCAGATAATAGTATTCATGGATTTATAGAACTCATTTATGAAACATTTGAACATTATAATTTGGATTATTCCATTTATATATACTTGTATAGCATCAAGGCTAATTTCCCAAAAGTAAGTCTTTGGGGGCATTAAGGCATTAATGAAAATATCTCCAATTATCTTATTAACCAATGTAGGAAATAGAGACAATTAAGTTTATTTTTAAAATAAGGCTCACTTTAAGTTTTAGAAATAATTTGATAATGTACATCAACCCATGCATCTGTACATGCTCATAGCGGAAGACATGCACGCAGCGGAAAAACAACCAAGTGACCCTCCCCGCTACGCGCATGTCCAGAAGCATGGGATGTACATGTTTTTTTTTATAAATACTGTGTTATTCTACATTTATTTCTCAGCATTGAGCAAGACTCAATGTCCTTCAGACATAACACATAATATCTCATTGATCTCTGCAATGATAACTTGTATAAACAGAATACTAAGTCTGTAGTTTATGAACAATGGCCATAAAATACATTTGTAAGTTGTTAAATGACTAAACAAAACAAAAAGAGAAAAAGTCTGAGTCTCATTACTTATGAGATTACCTGGATAAAAAGTCCATGATTTTCATTCCTTTGTTTATAAACTCAAGTTAAGTTTCTTTCTAAACAGGAAAACTGAGTAAAAAAAAGTGAAAATATAGCATTTCATTTTCTAAATGCAATGCCACATTTTTTCATTTATACCGATGAAGGATCAAGAAACATAAATGAAACAAACGATATTTTTTTTTCTTTTGTGAGGGTTCACTTTAAATATGACTCCAATATTTTACAAGGAAAACCACTAATATTTAGAGTTACAAAAAAAAAAATTCAGAAAAAATACATAAATAGAAAAATATTTCTGTAAAATGTTGTGTTGGTCGATTGGTGATAATTAGTTTTTCTTTCATCTATAGACTGGAAATTGCTACTTTTTGCATTTAATGATTTATTTCGGTTTCCTAAGTGTTTACAAACCAAGGAATAAAAATCAACTTTTATTTCAATAACATGTCACTGATATTTTGTTTTTGGAATACTTTTCACTTCAGTTTGCTTTACACTTTCTACGAATCTGTCTTCTTCGCGAATCTCTTTTCTTTGAGTTCGATGTAAGGCTCCTTCTTAGAGAACACAAGCTGGGTCATTTTCTTCTGTGCTGGGTTCATTTCACTTCTCTCTTTTAGAAGTTTGGATCTCAGCTTGGACAAGCTTGGAGGGAGGTCCATGACTATACTGTATCCTGTCCCGGGGGCAAGTTGTTTTGCCCTATCAAGAAGAAATCTCTGTCATTTAAATCCAGAAGACGGATTATAATGTCTGGAGTTTTGGATTTCCCAAATATGGGCAATCTGTGACATGCGGCGAAACCGATCTGCTGGATTCTGTCAGACGATATATCGAGTTTGTCTTTAAAAGACTTTAATGTTTTGTCCATTGTTTGCTGTGTTGTTTCCTTATTACTTCCTGGTACACCTTTTATTATCAAGTTCCATTTACGACCCCATAGGTCAAGCTTTGTGACAGAAGTTTCTATGGAATTTATTTTGTCCTCCAACGTGGTAAAGTCAGTCTTATACTGCTCTAACCTTTCTGCATGTGTTTCTTCAAAAGCTTTAAACTGTTCATCTAGACTTGACACTCTTTCATCTAAAGCTGGTATGTCACTTCTTCTATACGTTCAGCTTTTTCTTTTATTTCCTTCGTTGGAGTTTCGACATCCTGTACTTTTCCTATTAGTACTTCCAATTTACCCTCCACATCACTTAGTTGCCCCGTTAGTGACACATGAAGTTGCTCGAAACATTTCGAGATATCCTCGAAGCTTTTGCATTCATAGGTCTTCGTTTGCTTTGTCGAATCCTTCTCTTTTGACCTCGTTTCCCTGACCGACATTTTTCCTAATTTCGTGCAATGTCCATTCACCGTAATTTCCTGCGTAAATTATTGAGACAAATGCGGTTAAATTCACCAACTATTGCTGTCTAATATATGTATAGTACATTTAGGTTATCGAAACATTTTGTAAGTTGTTGCAAACTTGACTTTGAAGTGATTTTATGCGTGTTTTGGACGGAGCTCGTACTTTTACATCTGCCCTATCTTCGCTTCATACCCATATATAAAATATTGTTACACTATATATCTATACGGTTCGAATTAAACGTATATAACGGAAGTTACCAGCACCATCTTTTCTGGGTGCTGATGCATGCTTAGCTTATACTACATATGTATGCATAAATGTAAGTTGGTTTGGTTACCCCCCCCCCACACGGCCCACTGATAAATGTTTGACTGCACACCTATATGTAAAATGACCGCTTATGTATGTATATCTTTGGGTAATAAACATTTAAAAAAAACAAAACAAAAAACATATGCCGCTCTGTTGGACATTAATTATACATTTTGACTACATATTGATACTAATAATCATATATCAGTCACTTTCTTCGGGTTTAGAAAGCTGCTGACGTTTCTGATTTATGTGTTGACTTATAATATTATGTTCTGGTTTATCATGAAAATCCCAATTGTATACTATTTAAAAACTGCAAGTCTTTTTTATATAACGTTTGTGTGTATGAGTTTAGTTTTCACTCAATTGTTGTATTACTTTTATTTCCGATAATACACATTCAAGATTCTTTATCCCAATACTTTAAATGTGGGCATACATGTAGAGTGGATGTTTAACATCATACATCAATATAAATTAAGCACACGGTTCTGGTTGAAATTGAACCCCTGTTGGCAGGGTTGGGAACGGTCATAAACGGACAAATAATTTCAAAAGAGAGTATGTGGTTTTCAAACTAGTCTCGGGAAGAACGGCTGTTACCTTAGAATATCCCATGTAACATGTTTGGGTGGATGACAACTGCACGAATGTCCTCTCTTTGGTTCTAGCAACACATATATTGTGTTATTGTAGTTACGTTATGTTTCAAACTGTAAACAAGATGTACATCGGGGCTTTTAAAGTCTTCATTAAAAAAAGCAGGGGAGTGAAAATATGGATTTTTGTTTGATTCGTAACGGTCCCTTTATATAATCAGGAGCGAAAAAAAAACTTATTTCAATGAAGTTATCGATAAACTTGACAGACCGAGTGATTTTCCGCAGCGAACACGTGACCTTCCAGACATATTTATAAATCGCATTGGTTTCCATAAACAACAAACTTAAGCAACTCTTAAATCTTAATTCCGGTGCACAATACCGTTGTTATAGTATAACTCCGTATCCGGCAACACAAACTTATTTCACTGTTACACTGAAACGTTAAACACTATATAATTAGAATGATTGGGGTTTATTGTCGTTTGAGAAGTTGTCAGTTTCAATGGGTGGGTGCGGTATCCCCTAACTATTTTTCAAACAGGATTATAGTAGTTGCATATTTTCCTGCTCAGATGATCATTGTTCTAAGTACTTTGCACCATCGATCTCATCATTGTATTTATATCATGGACATTATAGTTGTATTTATATCATGGACCTTATCATTGTATTTATATCATGGACCTTAGCATTGTATTTATATCATGGACCTTATAATTGTATCTATACCATGGACCTTATAACTGTATGTATATCATGGACATCATCACTGTATTTATATCGTGGATCGTATCATTGTATTTATATCACGGACCTTATTGTATTTATATCAAGGACCTAATCATTGTATTTATATCATGGACATTATCACCGTATTTATATCACGGACCTAATCTTTGTATTTCTATCATGGACCTTATCATTGTATTAATATCATGGACCGTATCATTGTATTTATATAATCTACATTATACTTGTATTTATATCATGGACATTAACATTGTATTTATATCATGAACCTTATCATTGTATTTATATCATGAATATTATCATTATATTTATATAATGGACATTATCATTGCATTTACATCATGAACCTTATAATTGTATTTATATCATGGATATTATCATTATATTTATATCATGGACATTATCATTGTATTTATAGCATGGATATTTTCACTGTATTTATATCATGGACTTCATCACTGTATTTATATCATGGACCTTATCATTGTATTTATCAATGTACCTTATAGGAGGGACTTTATCGTTGTACTTATATCATGGAGCTTATAACTATATGTATATCATGGGCATTACCATTGTATTTATATCATGGATATTATCATTGTATTTATATCATGAACATTATCAGTGTATTTATATCACGTACCTTATCACTGTATTTATATCATGGACCTTATCATTGTATTTATATCATGGACATTATCATTGTAGTTATATCATGGTCTTTATCACTGTATTTATATCATGGACGTTATCATTGTATTTATATCATGGATCTTATCACTGTATTTATATCATGGTCCTTAGCATTGTATATATATCATGGACCTTAGCATTGTATTTATAGCATGAACATTATCATTGTATTTATATCATGGACCTTATCATTGTATTCATAGCATGGACCTTATCATTGTATTTATACCATGTACCTCAGCATTGTATTTATATCATGGACATTATGATTGTATTTATATCATGGACTTTATCATTGTATTTATATCATGGACCTTATCATGGTATTTATACCATGTACCTCATCATTGTATTTATATCATGGACATTATCATTGTATTTATATCATGGACCTTGTCGCCGTATTTATATCATGGACCTTATCGTTGTATTTATATCATGGACTGTATCATTGTATTCATATCATGGACCTTATCATTGTATTTATATAATCTACATTTTACTTGTTTTTATATCATGAACCTTATCATTGTAGGTATATCATGGATAGTATCATTATATTTATATCATGGACATTATCATTGTATTTACATAATCAACCTTATAATTGCATTTATATCATGTATATTATCATTATATTTATATCATGGATATTATCATTGTATTTATATCATGGATATTTTCACTGTATTTATATCATGGACTTCATCACTGTATTTATATCATGGACCATATAATTGTATTTATCAATGTACCTTATAGCATGGAATTTATCATTGTACTTATATCATTGTCCTTACAACTTTATTTATAGCATGGGTATTACCATTGTATTTACATCATGTATCTTATCATTGTATTTATATCATGAACATTATCAGTGTATTTATATCACGTACCTTATCATTGTATTTATATCATGTACCTTATCATTGTATTTATATCATGTACCGTATCATTGTATTTATATCATGGACACTATCATTGTATTTATATCATGGACCTTATCGCCGTATTTATATTATGGACCTTATCGTTGTATTTATAACATGGATATTATCATTGTATTTATATCATGGACATTATCATTGTATTTATATCATGGATCTTATCGCCGTATTTATATCATGGACCTTATCGTTGTATTTATATCATGGACCTTATCGTTGTATTTATACCATAGACATTACCATTGTATTTATATCATGAACCTTATCATTGTATTTATATCATGGACATCATCTCTGTATTTATATCATGAACCTATCACCGTATTTATATCATGGACCTTGTCATTCTATTTATGTCATGGACCTTATCATTGTATTTATATCATGGACATTATCATTGTATTTATATCATGGACCTTATCATTGTATTTATATCATGGACATCATCTCTGTATTTATATCATGAACCTTATCACCGTATTTATATCATGGACCTTATCATTCTATTTATGTCATGGACCTTATCATTGTATTTATATCATGGACATTATTACTGTATTTATATCATGGACTTCATCACTATGTTTATGTCATGTACCTTATCATTGTATTTATCAATGTACTTTATAGCATTGACTTTATCATTTTACTTATATCAGGGAGCTATCACTGTATTTATATCATGGACTTCATCACTGTATTTATAGCATGTACTTTATCATTGTATATATCAATGTATTTATATCATGGACATTATCACTGTATTTATATCATGGACCTTATCATCGTATTTATATCATGGACCTTATCATCGTATTTATATCATGGACCATATCACTGTATTTATATCATGGACCTTATCATTGTATTTATATCATGGACCTAATCATTGTATTTATATCACGGACCATATCACGGACCATATCATTGTATTTATAGTATGAACCTTATCATTGTATTTATATCACCATTGTATTTATATCATGGACATAATCATTGTATTTAAATCATGGACATTATCATTGTGTTTATACTATGGACCTTATCATTGTATTTATATCATGGACCTTATCATTGTATTTATATCATGGACCTTATCATTGTATTTCTATCATGGACATAATCATTGTATTTATATCATGGACACTATCATTGTATTTATCACCTCACCTGACTTCTCCATAATGATTTCTCTGATTGCCAAAAATGTCGTGTTGGAATCAGCGATTGCCAGTCTGCCTCCCAATGCTCGGCATCCGTCACGTGCTTCATACCACGTGACTGGTACCGCAACAAACAACATGCATCTTCCTCCAACCTCATGATGGTGCCGATCGCATATCAGTTCTGCAATGCATTAATAAAGCGATGGTTTTATACGGCAATGTATTGCATGATCCTACCCGTATTCCATTCAATAAACCCATTCTATACATTGTGTTATTATATGATCATTAATTTTCTCCCGCGAATCCCACAGGAATTTATTGGCGTGTCCGGGTTGATAAATCACGATATTAACCCGGCGAGGAGTTAATAACAAAATATGTCTTACGTCACGCGTAAGAGGTGGCTGTCCAATCACGTTACGCATATCTTTGCAACCAGCCAATCAAAATTGCTTATACATTACTCATTTGTCGTCGATTTTCGGAAGAGAGTATCAGTAAATCTGCTGTTTATTGAACATATTTATCTGTTCAACACCCACAGTATAGTGGAGTAGATTAAGTCAAATTTTCAAGGCAATTGTTCAATTTGTGACTAAAGCATGAAACTTTGCACATATGTACATGTTCACACATGTATTGATATTGGATATGGAGCCACGCTGAAATTTTCTTTTAATCCCTCTTTTAAGGGGGTTTTCCGAATTTAAAGAGCGTTTCATGACTATATAATTTATTAAATGTCGCAATGAATCTTACCATGAAATACGCGATTTAAAATTCGGCATATACAGTAAATATGTCTCTGAGAGATATAATGCCACATTTTTAGGGTAAAATTGGAATTCGCATCAAGTTGGCCGTCAAAATGGTAACCGTAAGTGGAAAATTTGACCTTTTTTCACTAATATCTTCTAGATCAGTTTCTGCTGTAAGGAGCTGGTTCAGAATTGTGACTTTATTTTTGTATTATTCATATTAACTGATCATTGGAGCAATGAAATATGCCATTCATGAGGTCATAGTCCCTTCCGATCCCTCAAAAATTATATTTTGCAGAACTCGGTATGAAATTTCTCCAAAAGTCACCGGTAGGATTCTAGTCATATTTAACAAGAAATTGTGCAAACTAAGTGAGTCATACCATAACTTATGAATATTTCAACTCAATGGAACCAAAATTGTCAGTTGTTCTGAAATTGGCTGCCTAAATGGTGACCAAAACCTGGGAAATGGTAAATATTGGCCAAGCATGCCATGTAATCGCTTACAAGTTGTGGTCGATGAATACAATTGGCTATTCTGTCTTATATTCTTTAAATTATAACATTTCTGATTCCAATTGGTTAAATGTTTCTAATGTAACCACTGACATTACCAGAATTGTTGGATTTTTCTATCACAAACTTGACATCAAAATTGGCAAAAATTTACTTTTTAGGTTTGGGCCATTTATTCAAGTAAATGGAACTATCTTTGGTATCAAAGATGTTTATTGTTTTGATCTGTCTTAAATGAGCTACACGAATGTGTTTTTAGACAAAATTACTCAAGATGGCTTCCAAAATGGCAACCAATTTGGTTAAAAAAAAAATGATTTTTTTGTACATATTTTCCGAACATTATTCTCTGTTCCCCAGAGTTAGCAAATTATAAATCACTTGGTTATTACCATGTTATGCTTAATCCAATGACTACTACGTGTTTCATTCTCGTTGTCCCTGTACCTTCTGAGGCATGACAAATTCCTTTTAAATGATGAACTGTAGTATTGAATTATGCCAAAAATGTCTTCTGGGATTCTGGCCATAATTTTGAATGGAAATGGGCAGAACATCTAAACGGAACTAAGTGAAACGATATTATGTGGCTGTTCTCGACAATTAGCATGGAAATCAACTTTATATATGGCGTATGTCCAAATGGCAGCCAGGGAGTGAAAGTGCAGTCATAGATAAGGTTAATAGTTCTACAGGGAGCTATTGTCTGGTCATGAATGTGCGAAGGAGAGGCTATATGCAGTATATGGTGATGGGGTTGGTGAGTCCAAGGTGATATGTATAGGTATACAAGGGGTGACTGTAGTATGGCCATGTGTGAGGTGAATATATAAACAAGGATTGTTTGTATGGTTAACTAAGTGGTGTATGGGTGTAATAATAGTAGCTGTGTGTTCATATGTGTGTTGTTTAGTATATATATATAGTGATTGTATGGTCATGTGTGGGATATACATGCGTACATTGGATGACTATTGTCATGGATGGGTGTATATGTATACATATGTTGTCTGTATGGTCATGTGTGGAACTGTGGGTGTATGAATAAATAGGGAGCGGTTGTATGCTAATATGTGTAATGTATATAGGTGTCCGTTGAATTACTGTACGGTCATGATTGTTGAAGTGTTTTTGCATACCTGGAGTATAGCTGGATGACCATTGGCGGTGTGTGGGTATATATGACGTGTCCGTGTGGTCATGGTTGTATATGTGATGTATATGCATTGATGGGTGTATATGTATACAGAGAGTAGCTGTATGAGCATGGAAGGGGTGTTTGAGTATACATCAAGTGGCTGAATTCTCATGGGCGAGGTGTATATGCAAATCTGGAGTGTACGAATGGTCGTGTGGGGTATTTGTATATCCATTGGTGAGGTGTATACGTATACCTGGATTGACTCTATTGTAATGAGTGGGGTGTGTATGTATATCATGAGTGGGTATATGGTCATGGGTGTGAATAAAATGTATACAGGGAGTGACTGTATGGCCAATGGTGAGGTGATGTGCGTTGTATTGCTATATCTAGACGGTACATGTATGTATGGTCAATGATGAGCTGTCGATGTATACCTGGAGTGATTCTATAATAGTCATCGGTGGGGTGTGTATGTACATTGTATATATGTATTGGTTATATGGCCATGATTGTGACCAATATGCATACATGGAGTGATTGGATGCCAATGGTGAGGTGAATTGTTAAACAAGGAGTAACTGTATGACCACGAATGTTGTGGCTGAATTGTCTTGAGTGAGGAGTATATTCAAGCCTGGAGTGTGTGAATGGCCACTGTGCGGGACAATGGTATATATAAAATGGTTGTATGGCCATTGGTCAGGAGTATATGCTTACACGGAGTTACATGTAGTCTGCGGTTATGGTTGCAGTGCATATGTACATGGATATGTGTGGATATATGGCCATAAATGTGGCAAATAGATATACAGAGAGTGAGCGTATGGCCAATGGTAAGGAGAATATGTATACAAGAAGTGACTGTACGATCACGAATGTGGTGAATATGTATACAGGAAGTGACTATATGGTCATGGGTGAAGTGTATGAGTATACATGGTGTACCTGAATGGTGACTCATGGCTGTGTAGTCCTGTGTGTGGTTTGCGGGTAAACCCAATGGTGGTAGCATGGACATGGTGAGGTCTATGTGTATAAAGGGAATGGCAACATGGTCATGTATGTGGTGTTCATGTATAAATAACATGATTGCATTGTCATGTGTGAGTTGTACAGTTGAACCTTTGGTGGCTATCACTTTCCATAATAACTCAAGTATATGTTAATCAATTTGGAGGTAATGTCAGAGAGTTCTTCATCATGGTGGTCTTTTATATGCACAATGGAGGAAACGGTGATCATGACATTAGTCAATCAATCTTTATGCCAGTGGCAATTTTTCACTAATCTCCTTGTTTGACTTTTTAAAAGGCATACAGAAGAGCAGAGAATAAATGCCGGGATATATTTGAAAATATAAACTTTTCTACCAAATTTTGTGGACATTTCGCAAGACAGCTGGAGTATGATTTTCATAAATGTTAGTATTCAATGTATATATGACAGAACAGCCATTGTATTCATCATCCATGACCTTTGATCGATTGCATGGCACTCTGGGACAATATTTACCACTTTCCTTATTTTGGCCGCCATTTTGACAGCCATTTGAAGCCAAAGTGACCATGTTGGCTCCATGAGTTGAAATATTCATGAGCAATGATATACCTCAATTACTATGCACAATTCTGCTCATTTCTTGTGGAAATATGACTAGAATCCAAATGGTGATTTTTGGTGAAATTTCATACAGCGTTTGGTAAACTGGCATTATTGGGTTGGGGCTGGGATATCACGAATGGCATATTTCATTGCTCCAATGATCAGTTAATCTGAACAATACAAAATAAAAAAATTAATTCACATTTCCGAACAAGTTCCATACAGAAGAAACTGGTCTAGAAGATATTAGTGAAAAATCGTCAAATTTTCAAATTACGGCTGCCATTTTGACGGTCATCTTGAACGTGGGAGTTCCAATTTCGCACTAAAAATGTGCCATTATATCTCACAGAGACATACTTATTGTATATGCCTAATTTTAAGTCGCAGATTCCAGGGTAAGATTAATTGTGACATTTAATAAATTTTATAATCACGAAACGCTCTTTAAATTAGGAAAACCCCTTAAAAGAGGGGTTATGGTGAAATTTCAGCGTGGCTCCATATCCAATATCAATTGGTATGTGAATGTGTACATATGTGTAAAATTTCATGCTTTATTCACAATTTGAACAATTCTTTTACTAATCCACTGTATGCTGTATGATTTAATTGTTAACGCTGCAAATTAATGCAGAACATGGATATGTACATATATACAATGCAAAAGTAGTACTAGTAGTTCTCTAATTGTCTACCAGGTAAAGAATGCCGCTAGTTCGTATAATAAAACACTTGTTGCATGGTTTCGAGGATGACATGAGGATTTATCAACCCTTGGAAGTTAATATTCACCTCGGCCTGTGGCCTCAGTGAATATTAACTTCCTCGGGTTAATAAATCCTCATGTCAACCTCGAAACCATGCAACAAATGTATAGTATTATATTATCATAAATTTTATTCTAAAAGTCCAATACTATACCATACGGAAATGAAGTTGATAAATCACGATATCTAATGGTTTGTGCTATAAATAGGCAAGAAGGTTATTACTAATTTCAGTCACGCGACGTCATGGGTTGGCTTATTCTCACTTTGCCGACGAGCTTGCAGAAATAGTGCCGGCAAAGGAGTTTGGGTCGCACATATAGCCTGTATTAATTAAAGAACGGTTTGCCTCCGCAGCCAATACGCCAAGGATTTGATAGCAAACAATATGTAATCGCGGTTCACGATTGGATGGCTGGTATCATCTAATTGCGAGCACAGGTGGCACGTGATGTTCGATTGAATATCAGAATGTTGGATATCATATAATCCCAAATCCCATAATATGTCAAATATAGCGAATTATCGAAATATGAAATATAACGAAAGAGCGAAATAGGAAAATACAGCAAAATAGCGGAATAAAAAATGCAGCGAAATATAGAAATAATTTTACGAAATAACGGAAATATTATTTGAAGAAGTGTTTTAAGGAGCGTAACCCAAACCTCCCCAAAGCCCACTCACCCAAAAGAAGAATTTGACTTATATTTAACCAGAGTTGATCTATTGTGGTGTTGTAATTTCTGATACAAATCGCCGTTATTTCGTAAAGGTACATTCTTTATAGAGTTATTACCCTTCAGATTAAATATTCAATATAGTCAATCGAAACCACGCGGGCCTCCCGTGTTCGCGATTGTATGCCAATAGCCATCATATCGTGAACCCCGATATGTTACCGTTTGGTAGTCAAGCGAATGCGTATTAGGTGTCCTCCGAGATATATTGTTTCAGCGTGCCGAATGAATGCGTTTCAAATGAGTAGTCATGAGCGATTTTCATGTTCACTCAGCGAAATTGTAAACTGTTGTTTGTAACGGCGATTCGTATTCATATTTATTATTTTAACAAACCTATATTGTATATTGATCTTTGACATCCATAATGCTTCTCGAAACAATCATTCCCCAATGCGTGGGCCACTCTAAACTGCGTGTGTAGAATCGATGTGACAAACCAGCTCCGTGAATGCTGCCTGAACACCCAATATCCCTCTTCACGTGAATGCAGCCTCAACACTCACTGTAGTCAACTGTCTTTGTAGTGGGGCTACCCTCTTCAGCTGAGACTTCTAGTCTCGTTGCAAACTGTTCTGAAGATGTCCATTTAATTCTGCGACAATATTCTCAACAACTCAGTGTTAAAGATGGTTAGGTCTTGCTGCTGTAAAACTATCTTTCTGATTCGGTATATAACTATACTTTCATCGACTGTCTTGTTGCTCGAGTAACATGTACAATTTTCTGTTCATGCAAATAGTTCGACGTTTCGTCTGTATTTATATATTATATATATATATATACACCCAACTACAAACGATACATGCATGATAATACATTTTATTCACCATAGGCTTTGTTCCACTAAAATTAATGTTACACCCAAACTAATTTCAAATTAGACTTAAATTACTTTAAACATTAGGCATGCCATTGGGTATCCATCTAAGGCATCGAAATTATTTAACAATATTGATAGCAAATTCCATGTGTCTTTCCAAAATAACGCGTCTTTGTCACAACATTGTCATGTTATTTTATAAACTTGAATCTCAAATGGCGGCAAGTTAGTTGTCTCACATCGAAGTGAGGCTATAAATAACTTAATCAAATAAGAAAGCGAATACAAACATATTCGACATGATTCACCACATCAAGACAGAGCAGACATATACAGAATCGACCATATATACTTCAACTTAGTGGTGGCGGCAGGGTTCAACCTCAGAAGAGAAAATACCGGGCGATGAAAGCGTCTCTTCGACATTTCAAGAGGGTATTCAGCTAGAACGAGATAGCATTTTGAAATAATTATATTTTATTGTTGAAAAAGTTCGAAATTGAGATTTGCACATTCGTATATTAAACTATTGTCATATATTTGTTGATGTTTGTTATCTCCTTGTATATATTTTATTATAATTGCAAAGAAAATATTTATGAATTAGACACCGATTCTTTCTAACATCAACATTGAATCAGCACCAAAGGTTTCAAAACCCAAGTACCCAAATCTAACAAATCATTAAAACCCCAAAACAAACGAGGAATAGACTACAAGCGATTGGACTAAGGGATCATTGACACCTCGTGTAAGTACCCATGAAAACAATAGCTATCTACATTGTTGTGCATTTGATTGATCCATTTACATACATGTATATATACACGGGTCAGTTAGGTGTTTCAGGTTTAATGGGGCTTGATGACATTGGTAGATCATATAATAAAACATTTATTGCATTGTTTCGAGGTTGACATGAGAATTTATCAACATTTGGAAGTTAATATTCAGCTCGGCCTGCGCCCTCGATGAATATGAACTTCTACGATTCAAAATACTATGGCTTCCGATATCACCCCCGTGTACGTGGTATCGCCAAACCCGAGGGTATCACCAAACCCGAGAGTATCACCAAACCCGAGAATTGCGGTTTTGATAACTTAACATATCTTCCCTCAGATGAAGCTTTATATCTGCCAGTTAAATGGTAATATCCACTATTCAAAAGATAGTTTCGCAAAGCTGAATGTCCCCTCAATGGGATAGCGACCATATCTTACTCTCACCCCGATAAAGTTAATAGAAATTCCGACTCATTTACGATTTTATCATAAATAGTAGACACTTTTTGACGTTAGGTAGTTCGTTTGAAACATAATTATCAGCCATAGATGACGGATAATTCGTGTGTCAATAGAAAAATTTATGTTTAATTAACCATAAAATTGTCTAGCCCGCAGAGCGGTTCGGAAAATACTATTTGCGTCCAAGGATGAGTACTCACCATAATTTCGGGTATCAACGCCGCATATCGAGATGTCGCCAAACACAAATGTGGGATGTCAAAGATACGAATGATGTACTTCACATTTTGACCGTTTCTGCTTGAAAATATCCCAATTATCATTCGGACAGGCCGGCACATGGTTCATCTTTAGAGTGGGGGTGCATGTGCAAGGGTTAAAACGTGTATGTTTGTTTGTGTTTTACGTTCTGACATATTAATAGTACAGGCTATCCTGTGTTATTAGACATTATAGGCCCGGAACTGTACAACGAATGGAAACATTAAATCAGTGTAAATCATGAGCTAGCAGGGACGTGGCTAGAGGGTTCCCGTTGGGGGTATTCGCCTATAGTTTCTTAATGCACCCCTTCCAGTAACTTCTGTTTGCATCCCCATGTTAGGTTCGAGTTTTCATCGAGTTTACAACGGGTTCTTCCAACTGTTGGATATGACAACCCCTAAGTTTAGATTTTTTTTCATCTGTTGACCATTTCAGTTCATAAATTTGGCCGTAATTATTTATATTATATATTTCTTATTTTGAAAATTCAAGAATGAGGCGCTTCTTAACTTGCATGCACCATTATCTTCTTCGTGTCAATCGACACACGTCAGTTCCTTCTGAATGGTTCCCATAATTTATATTCTAACGGACAAACATATATATAAAAGTAGGATCTGTCTGTCCGATTTGTCAGAATTGGAATCGTTACGCCATGACCCAACATCGACTGAGCCAACAAGTATAATAAACGGCACAATCGGCCGGTGTTGGGTAATGGTTCAGCCTCATTTTGTCACAAAAAACGATGTTACATCAATACAATGGGATATATCAATACTAGTAACACTTTCACCAGCGAACAAACACGCATATCGTATCAAATGCATAGCGATCTTAATTGTGATTCTAAAAATGTAATTTACTTAATCACATGCAAAAAATGCCGTATACAATATGTTGGACAAACAAAAAACTCGCTCAAAGTCAGAATGTCTAATCATCTTTCCAGTGTTCGCAAAAAAACTCGACATGCAAATTTCCGATCATTTCAACTCATCTAATCATGACATTAAATCCCATTTCAGCTTTCAGCCAATAGAACAGACACCAATTCTAGCCGACGAAGACCAAACCGATTCAATACGCCTAGAACGCGAAAATCATTGGATGGGCGTACTTAAAACATATCTTCCGTTCGGACTTAACGTTGACTACAAAGGTGTTTCTCGAAATTTCTTGTGCTTTCCTCTGATCTACAATCGTAGAAATGTTGAAATCGCAACCATTTTCAGAAAAAACTTTGCATTATTAAACACTAAATTGACCGAGCCTCTCGACAAACGGGTTATTATTGCCTACAAGAAAAATCCCAGTTTGAGAGATATGCTCGTTCGATCTAGACTCAGACCTTGATTAACACGCAGTTCAATTAGCTTTTTAGCAATTTCAACATCATTATCCTTTGTTTGTGCTCAACACAATAGTTTATGTCAATTTCCGACGCAATCTAACAAAATTTAGCTAGTTCCATAGAAATAATCACATAAGAAATCGGATAACCGACCTGTGCCAGTGCTCTCCACACTTTCCAAATATATATTACGCCTGTGCGAGGGATATGAATTGTTTCTATTACTTAACACATGTATTACTGTCTAATTGCGCGCTGACACTAGGATTTGGATTAGGGGCTTCCGGTAGCCATTACACAACCCATTAAGAACGCGCGATCTCGAGGAAAGATGAGCCTCGTGTCGGCGCCAAACATTTTGTAAGCATTGTTTCAATGTGTGTTTTACACAGGAACATAGCTGTTGACACGTCTCTCTCAACCAAAACAAACTAAACTTGGAAAAACTAACCGCCCAGAGCGGCAAAAAGACCAGGCCTATTTAGACCATTCTAACCTTGTGAATCTGATGGACAAGATCCTACAGCTATGGCATCACATTAATTTCTTACAGAACCGTTTGGAGAAGAAGGTCCTGCCGAAAGGCTTTTCATCCATCACAGAGTCAGGGCGAACGAGGACCTTCCGACCAGTACTCCCATGTGAGGAGGTCTTCAATGCGCTTAAAGCGGACTCATTTGAGTGGGGCTTAACCTCCATGAAAACTTTGGTGAATTATTATTTAAAAACTGAATCAGAAATTGAAGTCAAGGTTCTTTCGGCACTCTCTTCAAAAACCCTTGACTTCGACCGAGCACGAGACACGGCATTAAAATGGGGACTGAAGAATTTTGGCACCAAATTAACTACCGAAACTAAAACAAAGTTCTTGAGCATCATTAGTAAGCTTCAGTCCTCGGTAGGTACACGGGTTGGCGTCCAAACTCACACGAAACATGCTCGGTCACCCTCCCCTCCCCCACTAACCGCTCGCCAGCTTCAATTCCAGGATGGTCCAGCCAGTGATCAGACAACGTCACCGTCTCTGATATCAACGCCAAAACGCATCAAAGCCACACCACGGTCACAGCGACCTGCACCAAAACCACGCACACGGACATCTGCAACTGCTACGCCACGCAATTCCACTCCACCGAACACGCCACTTCGCAATTCACCAGTCAAGAAAACAACACCACCGAAGCACGTCTCTTCCAGCCCTCCTTCGCCTGTTTGTTCCATCGCTTCGATGACATCGCCAGCGATTTCAACATCATCAACATCGTATGCCGAGGTATTATCAACATCACCTAAGGTATCCAAATTTTTTTAATTTCGTCAACCTGGCCCTAAGAAGGATTGGTCCTTCCCTAAACAGATCAAAAACCATGTTGTTATTTTAGGCTCTTCCAATGTGTCCCGGATCGATGTCGATCCTCCCAAAAATGTTTGTATTGCTTCTTACCCAGGTGGCAATTTAGGTCATTTCTGCAACATCGCCCACAAACTGAAGTCGAAGCCAGAAAAGACACCTCGACACGTCATCATCAGCATTGGCATCAACATCAGAGAGGACTGGAAGACAGACAACGACAAAAGCAAAACAGCAGGTATCACAGCTAAAAGCAGGGTAACTAACATGGTATGTAATTTCCGAAAAGCTTTTCCTAATGCGACACTTCATTTTCAGGAAATAAATATCTCATTTAGTTTAGATTCTTGGGACCAGGAAGTTCTGCGTGCCATTAACAGCCAAGCTCGTCAGACACAGAACCTCAAGGTCATACAGGCAATATCCCCCCGCGACTTTCACGTGGGGAATGACAACATCCACTGGACATCACAGACGGCGGCGAAAATCTACCACGGCTGGACTAACATCTTTAAAGGTCATTTAATCTAATTCCTCAGAAGGGCATCAGCCATGCGGAAAGAGTCGGTCTCGGCACCGAGATAGTCAATCTTGTACCCGACCTTTCCCTGAGCGCTGGTGAGAAATCAATACTTAGGTATGGTCTAACCTTTGTTCCTACCCCACCCGATCTCAAAGAAACACCACATGTGGTTGAGACGGAGGATGGATGAGTGGTTTTACCAGACTCTATGTATGCCATGGAAATGAAGGGCAGTCCAGCAAGCATGCAATTTAGGGAAGTAACCGCTATGGCTGATTTCTTTCGCAATTCGACAGGTTTAAAAGATCAATTTAAAGAACCTTCGATGTGGACCCCCACTGATCGCCAGATTGACAACTCAATTCCCGAGGTTGCTGGCTTAGTCAAAACCGACATTACAAATTTACCAAAATTTCTCAACGAGGATAACCTCACTAAAGTTGAAAGAACTGCACTAAAAACATTGTAATCAAACCTTGTGACAAAGGCAGCTCGCTCGTCATCATGTCTAAAGAAAATTACATTCTAGAAGCGACGCGCCAATTAAGCAACACTAAATATTACAAACCATTGGATGAGCCAATTTGGAAATCCAATGTTTTAAAATTCAATCTCATTCCCAAAAAGCTTGCTGGACCAGGACGTTTTAAAGAAAAAACATGTTCAGTATCTAATTGCAAAACCTGAATCCAATAATAGGACATTTTTGTTGCAGAGTGGGAGAAAGGCGCCCTAGCCAAATCTGACAAACAACCATTAGCCTATTATAGATTCTTGGACGACATATTTATCATTCGGACTCATGGTCTGGATGAGTTTAGGGTGTTCTTGGACATCTTGAACAGTCATGATGAATCAATCAAATTCAAAGAATCAATATCGCAAATCAGCATTGATTTCCTTGATTTAACAATATTTAAGGGCCCACAATTGACATCATGCAACATTTTTAGATACAAAACTTTTTACGAAACCAACGGACTCTCACCAACTTCTTCATCGTAAATCTTTCCATCCGCCAAAACTTTTCACTGGATTGATTAAATCTCAAATCATTCGATACAACCGGAACTGCACGAACAGAAGCGATCTAAATCAAGCTTGTCCAGGGGTGTGTCTTTTTACCGAATTCCGGATCCCGGATTTCGACCCGGATTTAGGTGTCTTTTTACCGGATTTCGACCCGGATTCGGGTATGAATTTCATGCTTGTTTTATCTCACATTTAACCCATTAAAAGCCGTTTCTGACACGATTAAACCAATAGCGAGTTTGCGATTTCAAACGGGTACGGGTACCGGTACGGGTACTGGTAGCTACCCGTACCGGTACACGTTTTGAAATCGCAAACTGTTTTACGGGTAGAATTAAGCATATCGACGGGTAGTGTATGGTGAGCCAATTGCAGCACAATAGATATGATATAGAGAAATTGTTATCCGCATTCGCTTTCTTGGCCGACGTTATACTTGCTGTTATGGTTATATGATGGACATCTGCGTGGATAATGGATTGCATTAGCCAGGGAGGAGGCGAAAGTGGAAGGGGTTGGCGTCTTTCTTTGACTCATTTTGGTAACATTTTCAATAATTGGCTTTCATAAGTAATTTCCCAGACCGTTCGAGTGTCGTCTAGAACAGATGGAATTTTCTGACTGATAAAATATGTTATGATAGCACAAATATACAATTACGCTAATTTAATAATCCAACCATTATTCGGTGTAAAATGTGTCGGTTTAGACCCAGGGTCCAAGAATGTCCTACATGCATGCACTTTTAGTCAGATATAAGACCGAAATTGCCCCTTATATTAGTTGGGGAATATTTAGTCATATAACTGGTAATGGGTTGGAATCTTTCGAAGGGTCGGGCAAGGGAATATTTATCCCAAGAACTTGGATATTTGTCTGGGTCTAAACCCTATGGAAGCGTATTGGTGCCACATAAAAATAAAAATTTGGGTCCCAGTATGTCCTAATTAGGAGATAGTAAGTCCTAATTAGGAGATACTAAGTCCTAATTAGGAGATAATATCTCCTAATTAGGAGATATTATCTCCTAATTAGGACTTAGTATCTCCTAATTAGGAGATATTATCTCCTAATTAGGATATATTATCTCCTAATTAGGAGATACTATCTCCTAATTAGGAGATACTAAGTCCTAATTAGGAGATACTAAGTCCTAATTAGGAGATACTGGGACCCAAATTTTTATTTTTATGTGGCACCAATACGCTTCCATAAAACCCGAATGTAGGTAGAAAAATTAAACTTGTTAAATATAAAGGGTGTTTAATGGTACACTATTCATTATATGGTTCGAATAAAGAGCGTTTGCTTCACTTCTATGCGAAACAAAGAAAACAGCTAAAAGCCGCCCTGACGACGGTAAGATTGTGCCGAGTATGAGGTGTGTATATCAGTATTTGGTGTCACTATCGGCCACTACAATATACAACAGTCTTGGGGTTCAAATGCGCCATGTCCGTTCAAAAGTCAAATATCTATATTAAAATGAGAAATCAGTCACCACCACATAAGGTACAATAACTGAACGGTTGTATTCAATCGTGTAACACATTCACGGTGTACTTATGCCCATGCACACAGGGTCGATAGGGGACGTGGCGAGAGGGTGTGGTGTCTCACCCCAACTTTTGTCAACCGTTGGATATTGCATATACCTAACACACCAAAACATACGTTGAAATTATTCTCTCATTCAGTTTGATTTTCCAAAAATGTATTAGTGGGGATTTTTTTTTTATAGGTTTAGACCAACATTTGCAAATATTCCTACTTTTGGTAGAAAAACATTCGGGCTATATGGCCAACAGTAGGTTGGAAATATCCAACAAATGTAAAGCTTGAGGAAAGTCTATAATTTATAAATTTTCATGTTCAGATTTCAAAACGTTCTCACACCAGACCGAACCATTGTCGACCCGGTATGCCCTGGTCTAACCACATTCAGTGGCTCGTCAATACTGATCATAAATTTGTGAAAAACAAACCAGGGCGTGAATTTGCCTGGTGTTAGACCACTAGATGTTATGATTTTGCAATTTCCAGGTTCATATCTACAAAACTGTTCTCGTGCTGCATGGTCGGCAAGGTGGACCCCCCCCCCCATCACAGGACTTCTGCAACAAGACTACTGATCCATTTAGAACAGTCCACAATAATATTCAGGACATAGAAGGATCAGTTGGGGGAATCAGAGCCCAACGGGGCGCACAATATGAATTACGCACCAAACCTCTGTTTGGTGTGGTTTAAGGGGGTGTATAGTTGGGAATTTGAAGGTGGACACACCTTCTCAACGCGGAGACCCCCTATAATTACGTCCCCCTGTGTCGAGAATGCGTATGTCACCGTCAACTCACTCTGTTAATCATAACATGTCATTACTTGAGTGAAGACAGTTGTCAGTAAACAAATCGGCGTTCCATAGTTATCTTAGTGTTAGAAGCCGCCTCGATACTTTGAACATAAAACATGGCTTAAATGACAAATGTATCAATGAGATTTGGCAATAAAATCGTGCAATAAATAGATTAATGCATAGCCTACTGTTATTTCGTAGAACTAATGTACTTTTGAGTGAGAAAACTTTAGTGAAAGACTACCAGTCAATGGGATACATCTACCCGTTCCAAATCCCTATCGCTTTATGTGCTGCATTCAAAGTACGCAAATGACCGTGACGATTTTCACCGATCTACCTGGATCTACCGGTACCCGTACCCGTCCGACGGGTATCGCAAACTCGCTAATATAGGGCTGTCGTGCTCATTCAACCCGATTAAGCGTATTTAAAGGTACATATCGTGCCCGGATCAGCATACTTCTTATTTTTTTTCATATAGACACGACGGTTGGATCCGACGGTCGGATCCGAATTAATTATCTCGTAATTATTGATCATATTTAAAGGTAGATATCATGTCCGGATCCGGTTTTTCTCTCTCTCTCTTTTTTCCATATAAATTAACGTCTTTTTGATATATTAAATGTCACGTGGAACAAAGTTATAAGTTGATTTTGAGACGTTATACTAGGCTGTTGGATTGATTTCACGGAATGATTATCGCATTTAAAGGTACACACCATGTGCGGAACCGAATTAATTCCACGTATTTACTGATAATATTTAAAGGTACAGATTATGCCCGGATCCGGATTTTTCTTCTTATAAAGTAATGCTTATTTAATACAATAAATGTAAACTGAGTCGCGTGGAACTAGGTTATAGATGTTGATGTTTAGGTCAGATCATTCCCGGATTCGGATACGAATAGTTCTTTTCTATTTCATATTAATAGTCAAGTATTTAATACATTAAATGGCAGCTGAGCCACGCGGAACTCAGTTTATTTGGAAACGGTGAACATGGCGCTTGGATTGATTTCACGCGAGAATGAGCCCATTTACAGACAAACTTTATGCCCGGATCTGGATCCGGATTTTATGTGTCTTTTTCTAATTTCGACCCGAACCCTGATCTCAATTTTATGTTTATTATAACCCATCTTTAACACATTAAAAGACATTTCAGACCCGCGAAAACATGGCACAGGTTGCGTTTAACAGTAATATCATTCGGATTGAAATAAATTGACTTGCTTTTGTGAAGATTTTTTGTTCTCCAGCCCACAAAAAAAACCTGGTGCAGTTTAAATGGTTTATTGTTTTAGTTCGATTATAAACGATTATATTTGTGATACTAGTAGTATTACTATTGTAAATTCGATATTTAAGCCGGTTTAAGTGAGATAGATGTACGACTTGTATTAAGCGTTTTATGTCACGACGCCCGAATCGTTATAAAAACACGGATAGCATATTTATCCCATTGCAGCCCGCTACTGTTTATACAGTGATTATATAGTCTGGCCGCCCGAATCTTTATAAAAACACTGCTAGCATATTTATCCCGTTGCAGCCAGCTACAGTTTATACAGTGATTATCTAGTTTAAAGGTACAGACCATGCCCGGATCCGGTTTAAAAACAAATTCTCCATATAAATTAACGCCTATTTAATATATTAAATGTCAGCTGAGTTAAGAGGAAGTTAGAAGTTGATTTTGAGATGTTAGACCCGGCTGCTGGATTTATTTCACGGATCACTATCACGATGATCGCATTTAAAGGTGCATGCCATGCACGGATCCGAATTAATTATCGCGTATTTATTAATCATTTTTAAAGGTACAGATTATGCCCGGATCCCGATTGTTCTCCTTTCACTTATAAATTAACTCCTATTTTATACATTAAATGCCAGCGGAGTCACGTGGAACCAGGTTCCACGCGACTCAGTTTATATTTATTGTATTAAATAAGCATTGCTTTATAAGAAGAAAAATCCGGATCCTGGTATAATCTGTACCTTTAAATATTATCAGTAAATACGTGGAAATTAATTCGGTTCCGCACATGGTGTGTACCTTTAAATGCGATAATCATTCCGTGTAATCAATCCAACAGCCTAGTATAACGTCTCAAAATAAACTTATAACTTTGTTTAATATATCAAAAAGACGATAATTTATATGGCAAAAAGAGAGAGAAAAAAAACCGGATCCGGACATGATATCTACCTTTAAATATGATCAATACTTACGAGATAATTAATTCGGATCCGGACATGGTGTGTTCCCTTAAGTGCAATCATGATCACGTAACATCAATCCAACCGCCGTGTCTATATGAACAAATAAGAAGTATGCTGATACGGGCACGATATGTACTTTTAAATACGATTAATCGGGTTGAATGAGCACGACAGCCCTATATTGGTTTAATCGTGTCAGAAACGGCTTTTAATGGGTTAAATGTGTGATAAAACAAGCATGAAATTCATACCCGAATCCGGGTCGAAATCCGGTAAAAATACACCTAAATCCGGGTCGAAATCCGGGATCCGGAATCCGGAATCCGGTAAAAAGACACACCCCTTGTTCAGTGCTGTTCAAGGCTTTACGACCACGCGGCTACTCTAGTAGATTACTGCGCCAAGTAAAGTCCGAAACTCTCAGAGAATTGGAATCGTTACGCCATGACCCAACATCGACTGAGCCAACAAGTATAATAAACGGCACAATCGGCCGGAGTTGGGTAATGGTTCAGCCTCATTTTGTCACAAAAAACGATGTTACATCAATACAATGGGATATATCAATACTAGTAACACTTTCACCAGCGAACAAACACGCATATCGTATCAAATGCATAGCGATCTTAATTGTGATTCTAAAAATGTAATTTACTTAATCACATGCAAAAAATGCCGTATACAATATGTTGGACAAACAAAAAACTCTCTCAAAGTTAGAATGTCTAATCATCTTTCCAGTGTTCGCAAAAAACTCGACATGCAAATTTCCGATCATTTCAACTCATCTAATCATGACATTAAATCCCATTTCAGCGTTCAGCCAATAGAACAGACACCAATTCTAGCCGACGAAGACCAAACCGATTCAATGCGCCTAGAACGCGAAAATCATTGGATGGGCGTACTTAAAACATATCTTCCGTTCGGACTTAACATTGACTACAAAGGTGTTTCTCGAAATTTCCTCTGATCTACAATCGTAGAAATTTTGAAATCGCAAACATTTTCAGAAAAAACTTTGCATTATTAAACACTAAATTGACCGAGCCTCTCGACAAACGGGTTATTATTGCCTACAAGAAAAATCCCAGTTTGAGAGATATGCTCGTTCGATCTAGACTCAGACCTTGATTAACACGCATTTCAATTAGATTTTTAGCAATTTCAACATCATTATCCTTTGTTTGTGCTCAACACAATATTTTATGTCAATTTCCGACACAATCTAACAAAATTTAACTAGTTCCATATAAATAATTACATAAGAAATCGGATAACCGACCTGTGCCAGTGCTCTCCACACTTTCCAAATATATATATATATATATAGCTATATATATATATATATATATATATATATATATATATATATATATATATATATATATATATATATATATATATATATATATATATAGCTATATATATACGGAAGTCTCAAAATATATAGTAGATAGATTATTTATGGGTAGTTGCCTTTCTAAATGAAAATAATCATTAAATTTCACACATTAAGAATACTTAAGTCTACTCTCATGATCTTCAGATGTGATATCATGGATATATGAACTTCACATTTGAAAAAAAATCTATTTTACAGAAGTTCTTGGTACCTGAAAACAGTGAAATTTAACATATTTTTCAGGCCACAAAAGTAAAGTAAATGAGGTTATAATATCCAATTGGTCGATCGTTCTTAAATCTTATGTCATAATAATCGCTGGTACCAAATTACACAAAGAATTTTGAAATACCAGGAAATTTTGCCAAAACGTGCGTCTGACCATTAAACACCAGTCGTGTCCCCGCGATAGTACAGGAAAAAGGTGATTTGTTTTTATCAGCGTCATTATACATAATAAACATTATCCAGTCGTGTATGTTATTTGTGTATCAAACACTGTGAGATAAGATATGATCTCATTTCATACACAAGAGACATTGGAGAGAATGGCAGGCAGACACGGTTGATATTGTTGACAGTGAAAGAGATGACTTCTAAAATAATATAGTGGCATTAGGAATGTGAAAGAGCAACATTAGTAACAGGGGTACATGCTTACTTGACCATTCAGTTGGCAAGGATACCGATTTGTCTGTTCGTAATTGTTCTCCCATACCCTGGACCGATTTCATTTAAATTTGGTGGAGTGAATCGGTGTACCCTGGCGGATTCCATAACGTGGTTACGTGGTTAGTTTTTCAAAATTTTAATTTGAAATTAATTTTTTTAATTAATTTAAAGTGAGCAAGGAGTTAAATATCCGCCCATGCTTGCATCATTTTACCAATCTGAACCTCTGTAACCCAAGGACCCTCCATACCGAATATAACCTGAATAGGCCCAATGGATATTGAGAAGAAGTCGTTTTAAGAATTACTATGGAGGGAAATAGTTATGGTCCTGGCTGCGCAACTATTTGACTAGGTGACCTCATTTTAACAAATCTGAATATGAGTCACCTAGGGAACATCCACACCAAATATGAACGCATTCGATCTTATGGTTCTGGAGAAGCTGTTTAAAGAATTGTTGGCGGATGGACGGACAACTGGACGGACGGACGAACGACGAGGAATGATGACTATAGCTCCACCGGAAACTTCGTCTCACGTGAGCTAAAACTAAGAAAATCATTCCACCGAGTCTGTCACTGAAGATATGAGCACCATAAATCAAAAAAAAAATCTAAACAGTTCTGGAAACTATTTAGTAATTTAGACAAAACAAGAGATTGCAGTGGCGGTGCTGGCATACCCCCACGGTTGCAAATTCGAACAGTCGAAGTATGGGTGAGAAACCGTGAGATATTGCTTGGACGGGAAAAAAACATTTTCATATAAACAAAGATAAATAATTGTAGAATGGAAAACGTGAGTTAGCAAAATGATTGAACACTCAGTTGATTGCCATCATAATAGGGAACATCCATACCAAATTGCATTTATATCCGTTAACCGGTTATGGAGATACGGACACAAAACCAACACTTCCAAATCTACAAAGATGAATAACTCCAGAGCGGAAGACATTCAACAGCAGAACATTCAACACAGACGCCGAAACAGCCAATGCTCTCCGTTCATAACTTTGAGCATGACGACGAAGCAATTTATCTATATACTGGCCTTGAAACGTTTTGAAAGTTCCAGTTTGTACTGTAATTGTACATAACACACTTGAACCATGCAGCAGCATTTACCACCCAAGATATGTGGCATTTGGAGTAATGGGCATGAGTGTGATGGACCAATATTTTTTACAATGATGCGGTTAAGGCGCCACTACACCTGTGTTGAGTTGTCTAAAATGTTCGGCGTTTCACCCCGCACAATTTTGAACATTGTGTTGATATGGCATGACTAAGCAAGGAGAGAGATTGATATTTGGCCATCAAAGGAGATGGTGTAGTATTTCGCCCCATCATAATTTTAAGAAGCACTCTCCCTCAACAAGCATTGTTGTGGATGGCACGGAGTGTCCCGCTAAATGACCGAATGCAGATGCTCAATAATATTTGTTCTATTCTTATAAGAATACTAGCAGGGTTACCCGGCGTTGCCCAGGTTAAAGTGATGTGAGACCCTCTGTGGATATTTGGTGGGAATATAGAATACACTTGCTCTCAAAGTGTTACACGTATTAATTCAAAAATTGTATATCCAAATGGCATCACAAAACATGATTCTTACACATGGAATATAAGTAGTGGCTCACCTTGTCAGGTCGGAGGGATTATCATTTTGTTTATCGCGTTTAATCCGTCCCAATAAAGAAGTATTTATTTATTTACAACTGCGTATACTTCAGACGTTATAACATGAAACATGAACACCATAAACACATTAGTTCGAAAAAACAAAAGACGACAATTGTGTTTTACATAGAGATGTATCAATCAATCAATCAATCAATCAATCAATCTAGTTTATCATATCTTCATGAAGATACAGATGTTTTAAAGATATGTCCAGGTGCTCCTCTGTGCTGGTGCTATATACTGGCTAATAATTTTCAGTTTAAAAGAAATGATGTTATGCAAGTATAGCAGCTACATGTGCCCGATACAGCGATATTTTGAGTTGTATATGTTAGGCGATGAGTCTGTTCTATAAAATGAAAGAAATCATCTGTATCTGGCAGATATACCCTTGTCGGATGTCACTATTGGAGGACCCTGAAAAGTCATGTGCTACATACTGCGTTTTCTTTTATCTCAGAAGTAACCATATTTGACTGCACACTGTGACCACTATTTTTGAACAGGCCTGCTCTACATTTCCATATCTCTTGGCAATTGTAACTTTTTTTGTAGAAACTATATTGATTGGGACAGACTCAATGGTGTTATAATATATACATGAGCCATTCTAATATGCAATCCTCTGACGATTCACAGTCCCTCAGTTTGAATGAATAGATGTATCTCTTAAATATATTGATATAAATATACTTTTAATGCTTTCTTCTATGTATCTGTGTTGCTAGGTCATTCTAGGAATGCCCTGATTTCCATCCCCATATAAATATGACAGTTGAGAAGATATAATTGTTCAAGTGACTTAATTCGGTCACCATTTGTCGAGATTGTGAAATGCCAAAAACTCCTTAGAACGACATGGAGATGGCCTGGGAGATGACTATATATAACTTTGTTGGATATCGGCGAATTGAACAATCTTATAAATGCTAGTGAATCTCCTCTCGCCACCCATGACCCAAAAGACCCCAAATGTGATTTAATTCATCATATCATTAGAGAAGAACGTGAATTAATTTGGTGGAATCAGTGCTAAATATATTTGTATCAACTTTGGTGCAACTCCCCTCATGCATGACTTGAACCGCGCCACTGTTGTCATATTTAAACCACGTCTATTAGACTCATGCATGCATTACATAATGGAGATGATTATATGTAAGTTTGGTGGTAATCGGCAACTAAACAAATTATTATCATAGTTATTACCCCACCCCCCCATCTCTCACCCAAACTGCACCAATTTCGCGTCTTTAAATCACACGTTTGTATTCCTCGTATCACGGAGAATAATAATATATCAATTTGGCCAAAAATAGCCCCTTCCCTGACACCAACAACGTCACTTTAGAAAATTTTAACCCGCACCATTATCTTACTCGTAAAAAGTTGCCCCTGTTAGACTGCCTTGGTGCCACCTCGATTGTACACTTAAAGTCATATATAGAATACAGACAGATATTCGCTAATATTTGATTCATTGTATCATTTGAGAAGAACGTGTATGAGTCTGATGGTAATTGGTACTAAACATATTTTTATAAGTTTTTGGTGACCCTCCCGTCCCTATTTCGGACTCAAGCGGCGCCACGTTTGACATCATTAAACCACACATTTAGACTCATTATAGAGATTAATAATATAAAATTTATGAAAATTGGCGAGTATACAAATTCGTATCAAATTTTGGGCCACCATTGCATATCTCTCACCCAAAGGGCACCAATTTGGCGCATTTAAACCACACGATTAGATTATTCGTATCACGGATAAGAATATGTATCAATCAGGTGGAAATCGGCGCTAAACATATTGTTTATCAATGTTTGTGTCCCTCTCACCCTCTAGGCACCCCTGACTCGAATGGCCCCACTTTTGACATATTTAAACCATACAATTAGACTCTTGATATCATGGAGATTATTATTTGTAAGTTTGGTGCTAATCCGCGACTTGTTTTATCAAATTTAGTGTCCACCACACCCAACTCCCATCTCTCACCAAAGCAGCACCAATATGACGTCTTTAAAGTCACACGATTAGATTCCTCATATCATGGATAAGAATGTGTATCAATTTGGTGGAAATTGGCGCTAAAAATATTGTGTATCAATTTCGGTGCCCTCGCCCTTTCAGTGCACCTCTGACTCGAATGACGCCACTTTTGACAGCTTTAAGCCACGCCATTAGACACCTCATACCATGGGGATGAATTTGTATAAGTTCCGTGGCAATCGGCGACTAAACCAATAAATTTAGTACCCACCCACCGTCCCCCCCCCCAAATCTCTCATCCCAACGACACCAATTTGGCGTCTTTAAATCACACAATACGATTCCTTGTATCATAGAGAAGATCTCAGAAGAATGTGCATCAATTTGGTGGAATTCGGCGCTAAAATTATTTTTGATCAATTTTGGTGTCGCTCTCCCCTTCCGGGCACCCCTGACGCGAACGGCGCGACTTTTTACATATTTAAACCACACCATTAGATTCCTCATATTATGGGAATGATTATATATAAGTTTGGTGGAAATGGGCGACAATTATTTTCGCCCCTCCCCTTTTCTGCCCCTGACAACAACGGCGTCACTTTAGAAATTTCTAACCCTCGCCATTATCTTTCTCGTAAAAAGTTAACCCCTATTAGACCCCTTTTGTGCCATCTAGGTGGTCCCCTGTGAATTTCTATAGAACACAGACAGACAGACAGACAGACAGACATTCGCAAATATAGATATAGATGAACACTTGTAAAATTCTCGTTGGTCTTGGTGGTGTTGTGTCATTCGTGTCTTACGCATGTGGAGGGTAAACTAGCGATCGCCACTCGACAGATAGTAGAAAGGGGTCGACTAACGCGTTTGTGTGACCCATGCGATTCAATCATGGCGGACAAAGTGTTTAGGACATATTTTCACCATACAATGTAATAATAAACATACCGACATTCTTTAAACAACCGGACAGTAAAAAGATTCGAATCGGAGGAATAACGAACTGGGAACTGAGATCTAAATTCACGGAGCTGATGTTCTTGGCAGGCCACTGAACACATTGCAACTTGCAGTGACAACTATTAGCGCTGATTCAGAAATTCATCGCATTATACAGTTTACTTAAAATATTATGTCTGATTGATGTTCCCTTCACTATACAGTATAAGTATTTGGCGTCTATTTGCTAAAATACATTATAACGTTTTATCCAATAGCTAAGATAATAAAACTACGTTTTTATCCAATGTTGATGAACAAACTCATAATCAACTTGTCATGTAAACTTAAATATTTGGCACAAGCACAACAGTGCCATAGCTAGCTTCGGTGTGGGCATGCGGTTTTCGTTTGAAAGCATGTTATTTGGAATGTTCGCAAAACGGAAATTCCCTCAAATATTAGTGTTATTTACTAAATAGTACTGTTCATAGGATATCGTAACTTTGTGTTTTGCTAAGGCTACAATCGCCATATTGTTTCACATGCAATGACTCTCCACCACCTTAAGGGTGACCCGTGGTTGGTATATGTATATTTTATCTATTTATATTGTTTTCAATGCACGGTGTATATGTACGCAGCGGAATGGTGTATATATATAGCACCGTTCTGAGACAACCAGATTACAACATTCAGCCAACTAATTTTCATCATATACAACGATTGTCAATGCCTTGAAAGGTCATGTTGCGTTATGTGACCAAAGTTAACCATTCTATTTAAGAACGGTATTTACTGAACAGGGAGACGAGGAGAAATTAGATGTCGCCTGTCCAAGTGTTAATTTGATTCACCTTCTATTCTATCCAGTAGGATGTTATAAATGTTTTCTGTGCGGCCCAGTTTTTATTATCAATTATACATGCTCTCGCGCAATATCTCATTTAATCTAGTTTCAAACAATCGTCCACATCTGACCCAAAACATACTATCATTAATGGCGATTTTAACTGTAATCTGCAAAATACAAGTGGGACACACTGTCACACATTCATAATATATACCTGGGTAGCAAATTTAAACAACTAATTGATGCTTCGACGTGGAAATTGGAATCGCTCTTCGCAGTTTATATGTAAGTTTGGTTTTTCATTTGGTTCTTTATTTTTGTTCTTCGCAAAGAACCAAACCATGTTTATTATACCTCATATTAAAAGCCTATGTTAATTTCCATATATACGGTGTGATTTTACAATTTGCAATGTTTCCCGCCCATGAAAGATTGCCGGTCACCATTGTTTGCAATGTTTACCGCTCCGACCGAAAGAGCCCGAACATGTTCACGGAAGCACCCGAACTAAATTTTATGACGTATTTTGACCGTGACATTCAAACCGGAAACCCCAAATTGTCACGATTCAGACGACTTCCGCATTCTTCAAAGTAAACATCATGGATGCCGGTGTCAAATCGAAGCGATTCGCGGATGTTTCATCCGATGATATGACATGGTTATTCGGTATAATAAAAACAATGGTGACGTGGCTCGAGGACAACATAGTCTCCCCTTGGAACCAATGTCTCCCTCGGCTCCACCTCGGGAGACATTGGTTCCTCGGGGAGACAATCCGCAATGCTGCCCTCGAGCCACGTCACCATTTTTATAATGTTGTGCTCTTCGTTTGGTTCTCCTACTGACAAACATGGGAACCAATTTTTCTCTGTGCCTGCCGTTGTTGCTGTCGACATTGATGCTTGATATTGCCATATCACAATTATAGAGTCATCTACTAGTCAAGTAATACAAACTCGTCACGTCACCCGTGTACCAATATACCACCACGTCGACCCAGGTTGTTGGACAGACAAGTGTGCAACAGATGCATCTGTGAAGAATTCCATGAACATTTAGCAGGCAATGTTGCCCGCTGTGTGAACGAACCATTGTTCGCTGTGGTATTATGATTGTCTATTGTCCAAACCGTGTCAAGATAACCTATTGTCATTGCGATTCCGTTATTGAACGTAGTCAATGGTTGTTGTAAATGGTGCCCTGATATTCAACGATTGGCTGTGATTCAGGTGCCTCTTTGTCATTCAAATCGTCGGCTCATATATATAGTTCCGCGCACGCGGAGAAACGTCGTATGGATTAAGGTTTTTAGCGGCAATTTGCGAGGGCTCAGAATAATATTAAAACAAGGAGAGACGCTGTTCTCAAGATAACGAATTACCACAGCACGTGTATTTGTGTAATATAACTTAAACATTGTAACCAACAAACAGCAACATGTTTGCACCCGTGCTTCTCCTCCTCTTGTTAGCATGCCGCATCAGCAGTGGAATGCAGCGGACCGCCTTGTTCCAAATCCAAACTCGAATGTCGGACCTGAACGCACGTGCAATGGGTTCTCAGATTTCAGCTTCACGTGCCGCCAGTGATGTGATGTGCGGGGGTTTCTGTTTGAAAATATCAGAATGCCGGGCAGCCACATTTTTCACCAATTTCGCTGGTGGAAATAACTGCTACCTGAGTCGGAACTCAACAGCAAATCTTCAGCCAGACCCAGGGGCCCGGACCATGATCCCTGTAAGAGGTAAGCTATGGAAGCGTTATAAATTATATTTATGTTTGTTAATAGTTTTGTTGGTCCGCTATATAAATTAACGGTGTACCATCTATGGAGGGTTCCAAATGAATCTGACATGGCTAACTTGTTACGAGGAAGATAATGGTAGGTTTGTTAAACATTTCAAAAGTAATGCTGTCGGAGTCAGGGACGGAAAGTGGAGGGGCACAAAATAGGTGGATAGTTTTTTGTCGCCGCTTTCCACCAATCTTATGTATAGTAATCGTGCATATATGTGCTTTAAAGATACGACACTGGCGCGTCCGAGTCATGGATCGGTTGGGTTCGGTGATTGGGGCAAACATTAATAAAAACATTTGACGCCGATTTCCTCCAAACATATATACGGGCATGTTCATTATATATGGGCTCTGATTGTTTATTTAAAATTTTCCCATAATGGAGTTGATTACAAATTTTTGTCGCCGATTTCCACCAAACTGATATATTGGTATCTCAGTGGATCTAATGGTGTGGTTTACATTATCCCAAGTTCGACGTCTTAATCACGGATGTGTTAGGAGAGGACCACACACATCTACAAATCCTTTTTGTTGCCGATTTCCACCAAAAGTATATACATGTATGTAGCCTTCTCATTATACGGGGAAATCTGAATATTCTCTTCGAAATTGCAATTGGCACCTCCGGAGTGAAGGATTTGAGGACCACTCGACCCAAAATTGTTTCGGCCCAAAATGTTGGGCCCAGTTGAAGGGGTCGCCAAAGTTTGGTGTGTTGGTTACCCAGCTTTACGAAAAAGTTGTTTTAGTACCTAGCTTGACCTTTGCAATGCTTTGATTACACAACTCTTGAAGAAGAAATATCGCATATTATCAAATAGTGCATGGGTGGTCATCTTTAAATTTTACATTTCTGACTAATTATTGATTTTTGCTCGACGAAATAACTTTATGATTTACGATTATGTATATAAATAAAAGGTCAGCTGACCACAGTGTCCCCCGAAAAAGTGGCAAGCCGATGCCGCTTTGTTAAAGAATTTTTTTTAAATGTTGAAATTTTCTAAGTCGAAAAGGGTTAATATCTCCGAAAAAAATAATTTTTCCGTCCTCTATATACATGTTGCACATCTCCAATATGTGGATAACAATACTCCGAAGTTTCAAATATCTACAATCAAAACTGTAGGAGGAGTTGATTACACCATGAAGGTACCCTCATACAGAAAATTATAAAAAATGTTGAAATTTTATAAGTCGAAAAGGGTTAATAACTCTGTCTATAACTGCACACGTTAGGACAGACCATGGGTTGTTGAATTAAATAATTGTTGAATTTCACTATATATTGTGTACTATCCTGCACATAATAATCACTCAAAACTCCTCATGCATCGCACACTATAAACTGTATTTTTGGCGACTGGTTTCATAGTGCACTCACTCCTCTTACTGTAAAGTTTTATGTCGCAACCAGCGATGGCTATCCGTTGTGAATAGCGATGTTATTTCGCGGGAAGCTCGTGATTCACGACGACGAGTACAGTGATTGACAATCTAAACAGCATATCGAGGTCGTAGCTCAATACAACTGGATGGTTTACATGATATACATATACAGTATCAAACGGAGTAAAGTGATATATTGCAGAAAATAAATTTCAGGTGTTATTTGAGCTTATTATAAACCATGAAATCGTAACCGTTATTACGGATAGTAAAATACGAGAACGATTAGAAAGTACACAAAGCTAGGTTGGCGACGTATTACCCTATCCGTATCCGTAAACGTAAACGTGAGTTTTGCGAAAGGTCTCTATTATAGCCGTGCATCGTTAGTGGGACTGTTCTTCGCGGGCGCACGCATGTGGCCCGTAACGTCTTCTGTTGTTACTCCAACACTGATTGATCATTTCGTTGTTGAAAAGATCACAAATAACAATGGAAAGCGTTGTTATATTCTCGAAGACGATTCTTTGAATGTGTCCTATGATTTGCCCAGGCAATTCTTCAAGGATTGTCCACTTATAAATGGACAATCTGTACCTAAAATGGTCATTAATAAATGGACAATCCAACCACGCGTGGCACGCGAGCTTGGGATTGTCCACTAAATGAAGACATGTTTTGCCAATCCTGCATGTTAGCTTCATATTTAATATTAAGGGCAATAACTCTATAAATAATATTAATTTGCTAAATAACGGTGATTTGTATGAGAAGAAATGTTTTTGACGAAATAACGGAGATATTTGAAGAAGAGTTGTTGACGAAATAACGGAAATATTCGAAGAAGTGTTTTTAAAGAGAGTGGTCGGATTGTCCATTTATTAACGACCATTTTAGGTACCGATTGTCCATTTATAAGTGGACAATCTTATGCGCATTAGGTGGATTTGCCATTGACAAACTTGCTTGAATTTGAAACGGCTAGCTCTGCATTGTTATCTCATTCGAGATACCATCGCAGACTTTATGCTGGGGGAAAATATTGACATCACCAAGTATCATCGCTAACTTGAAGAAGTGAGTGATCAACTTCAACAAATACCAATTCTAAGCATCTCTGATATAAATGTTTTGTACTGTGCACTAGTTTCAAATCCCCACACAAGGCTGCTGGCCAACTAAACTTCCGCCAATTCCAGGGGGGGGGGGGGTCGGAAAACAAATTTCAGGCACGTATGCTGATTTTTTCCTTTCGACCCTTGTTGGGACCCACCCACCCCCGCGTCCAAAATTTGTTCCGTTTTCGGCAGTTTTTTCCCGACCATTTTTGGACACCGACCCCCCTTTTAACACTAAAACAGAGATTTTATATGAATTTCTGTGCATACTATTTGTCATGGATGTTAACATTAAATAGGAACAAGTCATTTCGGGGTCATTCGGCCAAAAAAACGTGGCTGCCAGCGGCTATCCTGGATTTCAAAATTCAGTCCATTGGCATGGGCTATAGGCTATACTGTTTGTCTGATCATCATGAAATTTTTCATTTATGTTAATATTGACATTCTAAGGTGTTTTAAGCCAAACTCATTGCAAAAACAGTCAAAAAGACTTGCAGGAAAAAACGTTTTGAGTTGCGGAAAAAACTTTATGTTGGTCCCATCGACCACCCACCCACCCCGGCATACGTGACCCTGAGTTTGAGAAAGAAATATCTGATCCTTTGAATGACATTGTGTCAGCATTACATGACAAATGCAATTCTACTGTGTTTTTTTTAACCATTCACAATAATTGAAATTAACCCAGACATCCGATCGCTGAAATTGAAAAAAAATGACGGAAAAGATAACTTAGTAAAATAACACACACTGTTCGCTCTTCCGTTTATTGCGTGCGTTCTCTGTAGACTGTTCAACGCCATACTCACATTCGAATGGATGCCGACGCAAATTAAAGCTGGCTTCATAATTCCACTGTACAAAAGCGAACCAAAACCTAAGCCGAATCCTGACAGCTATCTTGCTTTTACTCTCCTTTCTTCATTGTACAAACTATTTGATTCTGTTCTAGATTTCTTCGAAGTAATCTCTTGACAGGGTTTGCACATCGTAACTTGGTTTTCAAAAGCTACACCATGAACTCATTCCTGGTACAAGAATATATCCAATATGCTTGTGACAATAATTCCAAATTGTATGTGCGTTTTCTGGGCTCACAGAAAGTCTTTGATCGTGTTTGGCACGAAGGACTATTAGTCAAGCTCAATGATTTAGGATTATCAGGTAAAATCCTGAGAATTGTAAAAAACTTGTATACGGACTGTTCAAGTAACATTCTATATAATGATGGTCGCTCTGACTCTCTACAGATCAAACAAGGAACGCGACAAGGAGCCACGACCTCTCCCTTTTCTACATAAATCAGTTGCTTGTCACACTTGAACTAGTGTTCGGTATTCGACGGATTTCGAATATTCGGTTCGAATAACGACCGAATATCCAATAGTATTCGAATATTTAGATAAATTATAAAATTATATAGAAAACATATTTTGGAACCAATTTATTATTTACTGAAATAGCATATTTATCCATGCACATGCTATACGCAAAAAAAAAGAGAGAAAAAAAAGTCTTTTGGCTTAATAGCAAGAGTTTATCTGTTTATGAAGCTCAAGTAGTCAATGACCCATGCATGGTTCAACAAGTTGGTCGTAGTGCCACAATAATTAACTAAGAACATGATCTGGATTGAGCTTGCAGGTTGCCTTTTTAGTTTTGGCATCCAACGTGAAGTGAGTCCATATATCTGATTTCTTCGATTCACGTCGAATTTGACGCCATATTATACACACAAGTGACAACGCGCAAACAAAACAAAACGATGCCTTATAGGTCCGCTTCCTATGACCACATGCAAGCACGGTCTGGTTTACACCTAGCCAATAAAATTATTTCGACGTCATGACGCAAATCAAATCAGAACGTTACAGTTACGTCGTATTAATTCATTTATGGTCAGTGGAAAATAGATTATACGGTACTTTTAACAGACCCTCAGACTAATAAAAAACCAGGAAACAATTACCCGGAGATTATTCTCGAATATTCGAATAGTCAAATAATTATTCGAATATTCGAATATTTATTTTTACGTGCGAATATTCGAATATTCGGACCGAACACTAACTTGAACGGTCGGGCAATGGCCTTCACGTGGAATTATGGGTTTACACTGGCATGGCTTTTACCAGAGTATATAATTGTTTACCTGACTTTACCACAATTTATCGGAGTAGAGCCTAATGTACTGTTTTACAGGATTTATGCCAAGGTGCCCTTACAAGGGCATGAACGATAACTCTATGTCAGAATCGTAAATTACGCAGCTGATGTATTTTCTGTCTCTTTTGTGAGAAGAAAATCATATTTTATTAGTTACCCGGTCGTAATAAAAAGTTAAAAGAATGGGACAAGAATTTTGTTGTAAATAATCAGCTAAGCCAAGAAGAGTTTATCTCATTATGTAATCACACGTATCATTCACATGACCTCCAATCTTTTGTTTCAAATTCTAAGGCTTCGTCGTGCATGGGTTTAGATGTGTGCGTATAATATGCATAGTGGCGATTCACCCGACGAATTTTAACAGAGTAACACTCTGGTAAAATTACACAATTTTATCTGTTACAATTACCACGGTAAATACCGCGGTATATTCACCATGATTTACTAGAATGTTTTCGTTATTCTTCTGTCTAAAATTTTAAGGCTTGTAAAAGAGTACCCCGGTACTACCGCGGTACATTACACTGGTAGAATTACTCTAGTCGTATCAACACATACATACTTACATCCCGGTAGAATACTTTGGTGATACATATTGGTAAATACCCCGGTACTACCGTGGTACATTACGCTGGTAGAATTACTCTAATGGTACCAACACATACATACTTACATCCCGGTAAAATACTATGGTGATACATATGGGTGGGTCCGTTTCACTAGAACAATGATAACGTGTGGAATGGTGTTACCCCCCCCCCCCCGCCCGCCCCATAATCACACGCACTGTACCTATACCGACCCTCGAATGTGTTCGATGCAGATACATACTATATATTGTTGAATTGATATTGTGCACAAGTATATATACTCCGTCTATTATACCAATGTCTATTGTGATTTGCGAATAAATGAATCTGATAAATAAATCTGAGTGCTTCGTTATACCAATCACTTGACATAATTTGGTTACCCTGACACCACCACAAAGCCTGCACTAGAATGACTTCCGATGTAGCAGTTCCTTGCGACTTGTTTAAGAGTATCCAAGTCGTAGCTGTTCAATATAATAGCCTGGCTTCAAGCACACATACGTAGAATCACAATCTCTTTGTAAATCTGACCATAATCTTATCGGATTCAGGAGTAGACTGGTTGAAACCACTCGGCTCATCGACAACAAAGGCTCGCTCAGGCTCAGGGAAAGACATTATGTCGTGGAGTAGGCTTATACGATGTCTTGACGTTGAATAACGATTTATCCAATTTGCGAGCTACAGCAACTTGAATTTCAAAGCATTACGTTACCAACCACAGTATGAAATATACCCTCTTTTGAAACAACATCTCCGTTTATGACACACCCCCACTAACAGGACAGGGGGGGGGGGGGTATATAGACCAACAGAATCATATTTTTCTACTATTGGTTCACATTTTGGTCTTAAATGACCATCAACAATATCAGATTTTGGAATTAAAACATGGTCCAGTCTGATGAATCCTCATTTCCCATCTGCTAAGCGGTTCACAGTCTGATGAATCCTCATTTCCCATCTGCTAAGCGGTTCAAGGATCATTGGGCAGCTGTATTATGTATGACCAATAGACTTCAATACTACAATTACAAAATTCGCGCCAAAACTAACGATTTGGGAGCTGACGTAACTTACTTACGTATGTATTGTATGGCGATGCTCGTTTTAACGTATATATTTTGAAGGGCACGCCGCTGTGCTCGGAAACGAGATTTATCGATTTATTATAGGTGTTTCGTTAATCACCACGTGACCGAGTTTGGTGGCCCTGGAATCATCACAAAAACTGCAATATATCACATGACTTCCTATCGATGTGACAGTTCATGCACATTGAGAATCCTTGCTATTTGTTTTAGAGTACGTGTATCGAACCCATATGTCTCTTTAACCCTTTCAGTGCCAGGTCCGATTTTTGTATCAACCCATATACCCTGTGCCAATGCATTCTCTTATATATGCGAGTCGACCATAGGTCGCCTCGCATATGTAAGAGCGCCAGTGGGTTGTATCTAGTCGAGACTGTGTTTGGTTGTATTGTGTGTGACCGTCCAATTGCGGTCTCTATTATAACAAACCAGGTTTTCGCTCCCTTGGTTTGGGTCGGAAATCTTGACCGCGTGTATTCTAATAAATACTCATATGATCGAATATTGTCATCTGTGTTGGTTTACTGTTACCCGACTATGTAATTACCTAAGTAATGGCGGAGAATGCATTGGCCTAAAAAAAATTCAGCATTTGTTATTATTTTTTACAATTTTAATAATTTTTTCCTATTTTCTTTAACAGACTTATTTTGTAGGTTTAGTGCCAGAGAATCTTACGTTTTTCATGGGCATCAAAATTATTACTATGAATACTTGGTGATAGTTTTGAGTTATAACATGCTCCTAAGGTTTTATCCAGTTTGTTTTTAAATTCGATATAGTATGCTTAAGCATACCCAAAACAATTTTCAACCAAAAAAAAAAAAAAGGGCACTGAAAGGGTTAATAGCCTGGTCCCAAGCACACATACTGTAGAAACCCAGTCTCTTTGTAAAGCTGACGATTATCTTATCAGATCGATGTGCGAGTATCGTCTGCTTTTGAAAGAGACTGGTTGAAACCAATCAGCTCATCGACGACAATGGCTCTCTCAGGCTCAGAGACAAGCCTGAGTTTAGTGTGCTGTCATTTGCAGAATGAGGTCCCCAGAGGGTGAATTTAGTGATGCTATCCCAGGTTAGCATCATCAAATTCAGCCTATTGCTGGGACCTCATTCTACATGGTCTCCTCTGCTATGGGAGACATGGACCCAGATTGGAGTTCCCAAATGGTGAATATTGTTATGTACAACCATTGGGAACCTCAATTATGCAATGCCAATTTGGGGATAAAGAAAAACTAAACTAAAAAAGAAATAGAATCTATGTGAAGAAGTTTCTTTTGATAATAAAGAAACTTACCAGAGAAGATGAGGCCTAAGCTGAATGAGGTCCAAAGAGGGTGAATGTATTGATGCTAGCCCGCTATGCGGCATAGCGTCACTAAATTCACCACCAGGGAACCTCATTCTGCATGTACTGAGGTACGTTCTGTGATTAATTTTGATCCAGACTGTACTATAAAGTCTATTATTTCCAATGAAAAGGGAATAAATCTATCTCTCAGTTTGAATTCTGATGCATTCTTGTTTGAAAAGGGGTGAAGTCTTGGAATGAATCTGAGAATCTCTATCACTTGGTGGACACTCCAAGGCCGCAGCTGTTGTGTATTCTGGTGGAATATATATATTTTTGGTTCCTCTTCCAAATGGTATATAATATGGGATATGATGTGTATAACGTAATTTGGTCATTCGAAAATTAAGTGGGCCTTTAAGACAAAAACTGTTTTAACAACTGAATGGACTGGACTGGACTGGACTGGACAATATGCCATTCAGATGTTTTACTTTTACATGTACATACATTTGAGTTTAAAGGCACTGGCGGCGTTCGTTGCAGAAATATTCATATTTGTTCAAATCGGAATCAACAGAAGGAATATTAAAATATATTTAGTTTTGTTCATATGCCAAATATAATTAGCGCGTAAATAGTATATTGTCGCCAAGGCGTACGATGGTGTACGTAAACAAGAGCCTGCTCGTGTTACAGAAGTTGTGCTTCTGTTTACATAACACAGCGCATTTCTATTGGTTAATCACACTCACATGATATAAACGCTCTTTATTATTTCCATATCAGGAAAACAGTAACAAATAACGCTCTTTATGTTTACCATATCCGGATCTAAACAAAAGCCAGGAAACGTAACGTTTTTTGCTTTTGTTTACATAACAAAGCAAACAAAATTGACATTAACTTACTGTTTATGCCATATTTCTGATTGGTGTAAGAACAAAGTCTGTCTATATTTTACTAAGTTTTCTGTTTATGACGAGGTGAATATTTTAACTGCATACCCACCATCAAGGACGCCCGTATCTTTAACTGTAATAGCTTTGTTCCTTTATGTCTTAAAAGGGGATACCCGATTCATATGTCTTAGAATGGTCGAACTTACTATTACTCGTAACTGATGGGTGGGCTTTTCAGCCGTTATTGTTTTTTATTTGCAGCCATTATTTACACAGTATAGTCAGTGAAATGTGAACACATCACGCGTGCGCAGACATTTTTCGGGATTAAACTTAACGAGGCAGATAACAAGTTTGGTCCTCTTCAATCTGCAAAGTTTCATAAGTATTTTCTGTCACTTTATGCATTGAGGATTTAATTTTCATCAAAACTATGATCGTAATGGAAGAACTAAGATGTCCATGTTTCTTTCACTTACGAGTAAAACTAATTTCGAACATTCTAAAACATATGAATGGTAAAATGCCTACCGAGAAATCATATTGTCACCACGGGAACTTGACTAATATTACAGTAAATTAGCAAATTAAGAGCAATACATTGGTGTTGACCCGTGGATAATATCATTGGTCTGACCGTTATTGGTTATGGTCTTGATGTTAACCCTTTACCCAACAGAAGGGCCCTGTGCCAATGCATTCTCTTATATATGCGAGTCGACCATAGGTCGCCTCGCATATATAAGAGAATGCATTGGCTTAACACATTAAAAATTATAAAATTGTTAAAGAATGTAAGAAAAAATGGTAAAAAGTGTTTTTTTAGGCCAATGCATTCTCTTATATATGCGAGGCGACCTATGCTTGACTCGCATATATAAGAGAATACATTGGCACAGGGCATAACTGTAACTATCACAATGTGGTCAAGGAGCCGGTTCCAATGATATCCATATTTGTATGGTTCTATTGAGACAGACCGAAGATATTTTAGGCTGTTGAAGTTTTATTTGGCCGGTTTTGGCCGGTTTGTTGGGTAAAGGGTTAATTGCACCGTAAAAAAAATACCACGGTCCGACAGTTACTGGCAGGGTCCGCGCTGGACTGAAAGTAGCTATTGCCAAATAATTTGCCAAATCAAAATATTTTTTGCAAAATTATATTAGAATTTGCCAAATGTTATCCCTGATAGTATAATTTTCTGCAACCTTGATTGAGTTTTTTTGTTTCGACACTCGCGGTTTCAACGACGTTTGATATCGATAGGAAGCAGTTAGTTAATTATACTCACATCTCTATTGTTGTTTATCATACAACAATAAACCAATCGCCAAACAATAAAATTATAAAAGAGTTGCTTCATCAGAAGGGAACATCACAAGAGGATTAGCTACGTAAACACCACCATCAAACAAAATATTGATTATCCCTCCACCCATCGATAATAATGCTACCAGATTAACTGCATCTTAATGGAGGTGTTAACTTTTCCGAAACCATATAAAACACAACTAATATAATTATATTGTTATAGTTTCCTAAAATGAAGGGTATTGTTTGACCGATATTTTTCAACTTTATTGAGGAATTAATAAGTGACTTGCCAAAACTTTTGCCAAATGAAAATATTTTTTGCCAAATGTGAATTATTTTTGCCATTGACAAATTTGGCAAGTGGCAGCGCGAACCCTGGTTACTAGTTACAATCTGCCAGCTACTTTGAACAGCCAAACGGCCCAATGTTGGCAGCGATGTTTCGCGGTATGACACCGTTAAAGCGACGGGCATTTTCCTAACAGTGTGGTAAGTTCCAATAGTATCAATGGCATCATATGACCTAGGAACCTAGATGTTAGGAACTCCAGGGTACCAACGTGTTGGCCCGAGCTGATTGGATGCGGAGAGCACATGATGCACGCTAAATTATCACATTGATAAAAAAACATGGCCGCCTCGAATCGTATTCGTTTTGGTTTTACAGTTTACAAAAACCGTATAACAACGGAGAAAACACGACATAACATCCTATAACACCCCGCTTACACCTTTTATTTGGTGCCTTTCATCCATGGATTACGTGTGCATATTTTGTGTGCTCCGAATGCATGTAGTTGCATTCCGGTGAACGTTAGTGGTATATTTCATCATAGTTTTGTACGAAATACACAACTATTTGTCTCTGTATGGATGGATTACTTTAACACTGGGTGATTTCGCTTTGTACATATGTAAACCGAATAAGATGCTAGTATAAACATTGATCTGTTCCTAGATTCGAGTGTGTTTTTGTGTCCACTGTCATCCGAGGTTGACTAAAGACAGTAAAGTATCAGGTATCGTGTGCCTCTTCCTGTGTGCACAAATACTTTTCCCTGTGGATAAGTGATTCAACATACATTACAAAGCTGTTGGAGTTGGAGTGTTGCACTAGTCTTCGCCACTTGATTCCTGACTCTGTCACCCATCGTGCCAGAATTGGACATTTGGACACACCCATTCAGATTCAGATAATGAACTGACCGAAAATAAAGGCGAAAAATATCCAGGGTTCGAGTCAACAAACATCGTTGAAAAGAGGAGTGTATATGAACTCAAACTCACTCGATCGGATTAGAACCAACAACTCACAATACGAATACGGACACGCATTCTTTGTGCGGTCAACTGAAGAGTATCGTGCGTGGAACAGCCTGGATAACATCACATGCGGGGAAAGATATAAAAATATAACATAATAGTCACCCACCGCGCAACATACAGTCGGAAGATATAATATAACATCATATATAGTCACCCACCGCGCAACATACAGTCGGAAAGATATAATAATATAACATCATAGTCATCCACGGCGCAACGTACATTCGGAAGGCTACTGCGCAGGAAAAGATGCAGACACAGGACCGTGACGTGTGATCACATATGCATCATATTCATAATTTTTCATTGAACATGTGTGGTTATGAGTTGAGAACCATGTCGCGTAGACATCGCCCAGTTACGGGGTCTGCTGATGTTTTGAAGGTTTATATTGAACTGTCTGCGACGTACTTATACTGAGTCAGAGTGTTGTGATATAACTGAATCAGTCACAAATTGTTATTACAATGCTTTGACTGTGTTTACTACAACTACAGCTATGCCCTCGATCGTTAATCGACCACGTTAACAGCTAGTGCTCTGGGCCTTTGATTACCGCGGTTGTACAGCCATTCAATCACAATCAAGTGGTATCACCGCGATTGGGAGCAGTTGACGTGCGGTATCCAACAGTAATTTTATTACAGTGCTAGTAATATTTTTATAACCGCGGCAACCAAGTAAATTACCGCCGTCTTAATTTTTTGCGACCACAAACAAAATTCACATTAATGTTTGCGACCAGAAAAAAAATTCACATTAATTTTTCTCATTCATGACCGCCATTCACCCAGTTCATTTTTTTTCGTGAACGTCATGCACCGCGTTAATTATTTTCCCACAAACTTATTTGTTTTATGTCAACAATGTTAATCAATTATATCGAATATGTATTATATATACAATGTAGCTCATAGTTGTTTTTTACAGCGATGAGATTAACTTAGTACAAACTTCGAGAAACACAGCAAATTTGATCTAGAAATGTCGAAACATGTTCACGAGCGTTCGATGTTTGGCGCCATTTTCAATCAACAAGCTTTCAATTGATAAATAACATATCTAAACCATCGGGGTATCTTTATTTTCTTTATTTTCAAGTTAGCTTGAAATTTACCTTTTCCTTCTACGGCATTGATTTAGAATTGCATGACAATTATGGAATACTATTAGGGGCACTTCCTATAAATATATTATTCGCGTACCGAAAGCCACAACATATGATACATAATGTCGCCTTTTTGATCGCTTTAGACGCGCCACTAATATGACATGTGTTGTCATTTCCAGCGCACGACAGAAGCGCCATTAGGAAATGGCCCTAATATTATATCATACATTCTATATAGGCTCATACTGCTTTTTGTACGGCATCGTCTTCTGTCGTAGCTACATGTATGTCGGATTTTCTGTTATTTGTCAAATATGACGAAGCATTAAATCATCGTCGTTTTAATGCATTGCAGAGCTGATATGCGATCGACACCAATACAATGTTGGAGGGAGATGCATGGCGTTTGTTGCAGGACCAGTCACGTGGTATGCCGCTCGTGACGGGTGCAGGGCAATGGGTGGCAGGCTGGCAATAATTGATTCACAGACGACATATGATGCAATCAAGGAAATCATGGTGGAGAAGGCAGGTGAGGTTATAAATACAATGATAAGGTCCATGATATAAATACAATGATAAGGTCTATGATATAAATACACTGATTAGGTACATGTTATAGGGCACATTGATAAATACAATGATAAGGTCCATGATATAATGGACCTTGATACATACAATGACAAGGTTCATGATATAAATACAATGATGAGGTACATGGTATAAAGTACATTGATAAATCCATGATAATGTCCATGATATAACTATAGTGATAAGGTCCATGATATAAATACAATGAGAGATCCATGATATAAGGTACATTGATAAATACAATGATAAGGTCCATGATATAAATACACTGATGATGTACATTGATAAATACAATGATAAGGTCCATGAAATAAATACAGTGATAATGTCCATGATATAAATAAAATGATAAGGTCCATTATATAAATACAATGATAATGTCCATGATATATATACAATGATAAGGTCCATGATATAAATACAATGATAAGGGCCATGATATAAATACAATGATAAGGTCAATGATATAAATACAGTGATAAGGTACATAATATAAAGAACATTGATAAATACAATGATAAGGTCCATGAAATAAATACAATGATGAGGTACATGATATAAATACAATGATATGTTTACCCCCGAAGCCGAGGAAATAGTAATTTGCGAGCGTTAGTTCTGATTATGCAGCTTTAAGTATATTTCACTATTCAATGGTGTGGGTATTGGCTGTTTTATCGTGTCATATTTAACAATCTTGTCGTATTTTCCCAGGCCAGAACGCAGCCATAACACATGTCTCCGTGGACGGCAACGACGAGGCAGTGGAGGACAACTGGGTCATCTGGGACGGGAGTAATCTCACATATACAGGATGGGCACCAGGGGAGCCAGCCCCGGGTTACAAGGACGTGGAGGATTGCATGATGTCCGTCAAATCAAAGAACTTTGACCTGAACGACGAATATTGCACGAAACCGGCAGCGTACATTTGTGAACTCATTTGAATGAGTGAGAAACCAATGAAAGAGAATAAAAGTCAATCTTCTTGAAGTTCTTTTACTTCATTTCTCCTGTGAAACAACTGAAACAAATAAACTCAGATATAACCCCGAAAAACATTGGGTTTCCTACTGTTATATAAACGACATATCCAGATTCATCATGCACGTATATAAGAGCTGAACTAACTTGAACTAACTGTTCGTGATCTAAATTCATGGCATCACATTGGGAAATTAAAGGGACATAAGACATTCACTGTGGGGAAATGTGAAATATAAAAGGGACATAAGAAACTCGCAGAGGGTAAATGTGAAAAATCAAAAAGGTTTGTAAACCCACCATCACTAAGAAGAATATGAGTGGTGATGTGTTTTTAGACTTATATTTTGTTTGCACATTTGCCCTATGTCCATATGATGGGACCCAATGCACTCACAGTGGGTAAATGCACAGACCCCTGGGGAAAATTACTAAAATACCAATATAGACTATACCAGTGTAAAGGTTCCAATTATCGATTTTGGCTAACCAAATTGTCTAATTTCTGGAATTCGTTCGATGAATAAAGTTGAAAATATCGAGCACAAACACACCGGGTGAAATAAAAGAGGTATTTGTGGCTTCGGAATGACTTGTAGAATATATGTGAGCATTTATAGGTTATAACATTGCGTTTAAATACACGTTCGCGACAATTTATTGCTCGAAAATATTGATTTTATAACGAGGTCAACGGGCGCTCGGTGGACAGCTGACGAGCCGATTTGTTCGGTAGAGTCCGGTACTTTCCGATATCATATCTCGACTTCCCTTCGTTCGATTTCGCCAAGTTATATGTTAAATGAAAGGGAATTTTATTGTCAATAAGACATACTGGGGGATATTTTGGTTGCTGATTTCTAGAATTTGTAGGGTTTTGATAGTACTGTTGGGTGTGGTTTTAGCCAAAATCGATGATTGGAACCTTTACACTGGTATAGTCTATATTGGTATTTTATTAATTTTCCCCAGGGGCTTGCTATGTGGGTATAATGTGCTAATAAAATATAAATCTAAAACACACCACCATTGAGAAGAAAACGGAGAAATATATAAACTGTCGTGTGTTCAAACCAGTATTATGTAAACAAAAAATGTTGCAGTGATTTGTCAACAAACATCGCTAAGAGTGTAATAAGTTCAAATATTTTAGTATTAATATGATTTTTATATGTACAATGCTCCGACCTTTTCCAATTTTTGCCATCAAGCTTTGGTATATTATTAAACTAACTGGAATTTTATCGGTAATTGACACTGTTCACACAAGAATGCATGTTTTGACAAGAGAAATCTCAGTATTGGAAGCTATTAATAATGAGAATAAACATAAAGTCAATCTAAACTCCTGATGAACGACGTAGGTTGTACCTGGAAGATAGTTTACATTTGTGAACTCAAATGAATGAGTGAGAAACGTTATGTGACATGCGCTTTGCATGGCATATAGTCAGCAATCTGCAACTGATGACGATCTTATATCAAACAATTTATGGTTAACCCATAAAACAACGACTACTCATGTTTGAGGCGTATTTTAGGAAGTTAGGTTTGGCAACACCCATTTAACCTTTTCTATGGAAGTGGTAGCCCATGTAACCCATAGAGAGTCCCACATAGACTGGAGCAGACGACACTCTGTAGTGCATGCTTCCATATATGTGAGGCTCCCTGCGGGTTAAACATTGAACTGCTTCCAGATCGCTACCAATGCATGTAACTCATAGAGAGCCCCACATATATAACGTGTAGCAGACGACACTATGTAGTGCATGCTTCCATCTGTGTGAGGCTCCATGTGGGTTAAACATTGAACTTCCTCCGGATGAACGACGCAGATTGTTTGCAGCAGAAACCTTACATTTGTGAACTCAAATGAATGAGTGAGAAACCAATGTGAAAGAATAGAAATCAATCTTCTCGATTCTATTTTACTCGATTTCTCTGCTGAAACAACTGAAAAAAGTAAACTCAAATTTAATCCAGAAAACTCTTTGGGATCTTATATATACCACTGCGGGGAGGGAACTACTTCGGGCGATTTGGTGCTCTGTCGAGTTTTATTGACGTGTTCTACCGAGAAAACTGTCCTATTATTTACGGGTTTGCTCATTATCGTGATAACAAGGCAGCGACGATGAAGTGGATGGAACCTGGGCCACCAAGACGGAATGTTAAACGACAGGGAGCATCGCACATTTAAGATAATACATTGACCTCAAAACATTTACCTTGCATGTCCTTGTAAACCAATATTATACAGTTATCGCGTTGTTTCGAAGTTGATACGAGGAAATGTCAGCCCGAGGAAGTCAATATTCACCAAGGCCATAGGCCGAGGTGAATATTGACTTCCAAGGGCTGACAATTCCTCGTGCCAACCAAGAAACAATGCGATAACTGTTTTATTATATGAAACGCGCTTCGATTGGACAAGACGTTGAACGTCGCTGGGAAAACCTGATCAATTTGCAGGTCTGATAATAAGTTATGTTAACCCCTGAAGTATCTGACGTCACTCAGAACTGTTATTAACCTGCTGTTTCATTAATGAGGTGAACATCGTTAGATATCTCAATTTTTTTCATTACGTTTTAACATAGGAATTTGGGAAAGAAACTTATGATCATATAATAAAGTATATTCGCTTGTATATGCGAGGATATAGAAGACTCGCATACATAAGAGAATGCACTGGCACATGACTTTCAATGCTGCACCATGACTGGAGCTTCCTGAAGTTTGGCGACAAGCATGTGCCAATGCATTCTCTTATATATGCCAGGAGCATCGAATATATAAGATAATAAATTCCACTCAGAGACGTGGCGACAGGGGGGTTTGATTGGGGGGGGGGGGGGGTCTCACCCCCAACTTTGGTCAAAATGTTCAACAGTTGGAAATTTCATACCTGCCAAAACATTAGTTGGAAATTTCACACCAACAATAGGTTGAAAATGTTCTTGTAGTTTGACTTTCAAACAATTTATTGGGGTGAGTTAATTGTTTTTGGACCAATATTTGCATATTTTCCTATTTTTTTGTCAAATATTTTGACTGAAATGGTCATCAGTTGGAAATTTTTCCAACCTTAGGGGAGGGGGTGACAGGTTGGAAATTTCCAACACTTGGAAAGCTTGTGTCCTGGTCCCTCCCCCGTGGCCAGTCAAAAACTGGTAGTAAATTTAAGAAAACAATATTGTCATACATTTGGTCAACATTGTCATTGGGATTGTCGTCAGTTGGAAATTTTCCAACCTATAAGTTAGGTTTGAAATTTCCAACTCTAAGAAGGCTTGAGGCCAGTCTAGATGCTAGGATTTTGCGATTTGCTTGTTCAGATTTCAAAATGTTTGGAATCATGGTCGGCCCGGTGTGTTATTGTCCCTCCCCCGTGACCAATACAAAACTGCTAATTAGTTTAACAAAACAATATTTTACTACATTTTATCAAACTTGTGGACTGAAATGGTCATCAGTTGGAGAATTTTCCAACCTGAGGGGGAGTATGAGGTTTGAAATTCCCAACACTAGGAAAGCTTCAGTTGATGCCAGTTTAGATGCGATTTTCTTGTATAGTTTTCAAAAAAGTTTCTCACACCGGGCCGAAGAACCATGGTCAGCCCGGTGTGTCCTGGTCTCTTGCCCGTGGCCGTGTGCATTTGTCTGGAGTTAGACCACTAGATGTTAGGATTTATGCTATTTTTCAGGTTAAAATATTTGAATGTTCTCATCATACCGGGAATATAGAACCATGCATTTATGAATATATAGGATATTAGGCCTTAGCACTGATGTGCAATGGGGGGGGGGGGGGTACAAATGGAATTATGCGAAACTTGTGCAGTTGGAATTTCTCCAGGTGGACACCCCCAACGGAGACCCTCTAGCCACGTCCATGATTGCCCTAACACATTTACACTAACCTTGTAAGCCAGTACATACTATTAAGGATGCGAGGCTCGATCCATGCAGATGGGAGACTCGCATATATAAGAGAATGCACTGGCACGTACAGGGTCTTTAATGCTGTGTCAGCGCAGCTCCCGAATTGAAAGAGTTAATATATCAACATTTGTGTGACATAAATTCTACATTTTTTTCCCAATAAAAATGAACGAGACGATGAGGAGCCCGCACCATATTTTTGTGTGGAAAAGATGAAAGAAAAGTGGATCTATATAATGTCCGTGGGCATTCCATTCAACTTAGACGTGTCGCTTTATTAAAGACCCACTTAATTTTCGAACCCCCAGATTACCTTATATAAAATATATGCCATATTATATACCATATGAAAGAGGAAGCTCCAAAACATTGTATTATCATCTTATCAGATGTAATAAACTGTGCACTTGTTGTTTTTGTTGAGTTGCCAATGCGTTTTTAAGTAAAAATTGCAGTAAAAAGCAGTATTTTTTTCAATGCAGGGGAAATAACTCTATATAGAGTTCTTCCCCTTTCATTGAAAAAGTTTGAATTCTGTTGCATTCTGGGTGCTAGAGGGGGAAGTCTTCAGCAGTTTTCTATTTCTCTGTGGGCATCTTCTGAGACACAGCTGTTTCAAATAGTGATGAATTATAGTATTTTAATATTTTATGGCATAGATTGTTATTAAAACCGTATATCAAGTCACTATAAAAATAATAATCGGAGACTCGAAAATTAAGTGGGCCTTTAAAGATGGCAACAATACAGGGGAAATCAAATTTACTCTCCATTTAGAATTAAATCATATCACAAATCATATAATTTTTAATTCGCCTGATAAAACATATATTTTTTTCGCTGTCCATCGGGGGGGGGGGGGGGGGGGGTCGGAAAAAATGTTCAGGCACGTATGGCATTTTTTCCCTTTCGATCATTTTTTGTACCCACCCACCCCCACCGCCAAATTGTTTTTCCGTTTACGGCAGTTTTTTCCGACCATTTTTTGACACCCACCCCCCCCCCCCTTTTAACACTAAAACAGAGATTTGCGGGGGGAAATTCACTGTAAACAGCTGTATATGAATTTCTGTGCATACTATTTATCATGGATGTTAACATGGACATGTAAATAGGAATGAGTCATTTTGAGGTCATTCGGCCAAAAAAACATGGCTGCCAGCGGCCATCTTGGATTTCATAATTTGCAACAAAATACAACACGATAACTGCCTGCAGTCAGTTTACCAGTTAGAATTACATTATTTATCTCATTCAAAGTGGTTTTGAAGCCCAACTCATTGCCAAAACACTAAAAAACAAGCAGGAATTTTTTTTTCTAGTTGCGGAAAAAATTGCTTGTAGGTGGCTTTGACCAGCCACCCACCCCGGCATATGTGCCGGATTTTTTTTTTCACCCCCCCCCCTTGTGTCCATGGGGTACTGATATTCCCGACAAAATATTATGTGGAAACCCAAGTTCGTATACGTTTTCTCCATGCCCATTTATGCTTTCAACAACACTGTAAACATGTCTATCATTATCACATCAGCTTACCGGGAAACGTTCTATACTTGTTAGGGTGCGTTCATAAAACTGGCAAGTTTGCACGGTATGGTTTGCAGGAATTTTGTCGTAGAAAACGATATGGTGAATTAAAATCTCTGTAGTTCCACTAGTAACGATGCTACCGGAATTTGCCTGTAAATATCATGCAATTATCTCGCAAGAATAAATCATACAGGTATTTGAAGGAAAATTCCAATAGCACAGATGTTTCAAGTGGAATTAGATAAATGTTACTTCTCATGTCTTTCGTTTTGGTAAAGATGCATGCTATGTGCACGGTTCCGTTCATATTCTTGCATCATGTGGTTTTCTATGAAGAAATTCCCGCAAAAAACATACCGTGCAAACTTGCCAGCGTACGAACGTAGCCTTAGAAAGGGACGGCATATTGATGCGGATGCCAATTAAAAAGTGGCATCAATATGAGAGATTTGAGTTGCAACGAGAGTGTTTGTGACAAACAGTCTTGGCCTCATCGATTACCAACATTTCAGAAGCACATAAGTATTGTCTACGCTCACACTGTCCACAATAAAGCCGGTTGTAGGACACCTTTAAAAATAATTTACATTCCGGGATCAAAATCCTATTCTTCTAAAATTCTAATTAAAATTTGGAATCGACGAACGCTTATACAATATTGCAACACTTCACATTGAGTAGGAACAAGATCAACATAATTATAGTACCAGGTTACATGTAAAATATCGAGGCATATGTCCGGCCCATGTGAAATAAATTTAGAAAATAATGGTAAAATCATCAGACAATGTATTTTTAGGGATATACAATAGGTTGAAATTGTTCTGACAATTTGCTTTCCAACTAATACAAATTGCATTTAGTTAAAAAAAATAATAGTCTTTAAGCCAAAACTCGTATATGTTCAAACTTTCGGTAAAGTTTTTGGACTGGAATTGCCATATGTTGCTAAATGTTGCGCTACAGGCGTGGGCGTCATGTTAGAAATTTTGAACAATTGAAAAGCTTGAGGTGTCAGTTGGAAAATTACAAACCAAGTTGTGTATTGTAATTCCCAGTTGGGAAATTGGATCAGAGCATGGCTGTACCACCGACGGGTTAACTGGTGGTTTGGTACAATAATATTTAACCCTTACACAGGGTCCTTAATGCTGCAACAGCGCAACTCCCATCCTATAAATTTATAACCTGGTTACAACATGGCGGGTAGAATAAGTTTGCAAGAAAGTTCATGTGATTGCATGGGAGCCCGATACACCCCAGGGCATGACTATTTCGATGAATTATGTAAACTTGTAATAAAATAAGTTTAATTTAATTCAGTATTGTTAATCATTTACAAAACAATCGCAGAACGACCAGCATGAATACAGAATATTTATCGTTAATTTCTGCCAACTGCAGCACGTCGTGTTCGTGGTTTGTCGATATTCTGTCTTGTGTACCTCCCTGTCACCTCTATCCTCTCGAAATATATGCATTTTATTGCTCTGGTAATCCCAGCGTGTCAACATACTTTCTCTTCTGTCTGAAATATATGAGTAGATGTGATTAAGACGAATTTTAACATCACAGTCAGAAATATTAAAGATGTGTAGAGCTAGGGTTCAAAATGTTCAACACAACAAAAACATACTTTTAATTATCAAATCGCGTTTTCGTCATTTTCGACTTTGTCAGGCTTGTACGATTTGACACCAAAATAGTAATAAATTCCTAAGTAAATCAGATCACCCGGCAAAAGAAAAAATGAAAACAATACTTGCATTCACCATCATTCGAACGACACGCGCGCATCGAAAAATTACACAAAAATAACCACCAGTTTTACGTTGAAAATGGGTAGGAAAGTTCATAATTGACAACGCCCTTTATTATCTAAGGCTAAAATCCTCTTTTGAAAGTTGATATCTGGCATCAAAATCCTCATATTAATGGGATAATGGTTAGGATCTAGTTATTTTCTGGTATATAGACGCACCTATAATACGGTGGTTTTATAGTGTCAGATCGGACAGGACTTCTTTAAAAGGACTCACTGATTTTGAAGTGGGTTCATGCCAAATAACATAAAAGACTTTAAAATAACTAGCATCAACAAGTACATGATGTGGCCAGACTGACCTTTGTTCTTATTTTCATTATGAAACGAACATGCCTCAGTCGGGCTCCCAATTTTTTATACGTAATTTGGAAGGATGGATAAGATACGTTGACATATATATATATACACGAAATATTGATATACATGTCTCGTATGCTCTGAAAAATAATTGCCATTTTTCAGCTGTTTCCAATTTTTCACACACAAATGAAACAAAGGCTCTTTATTTCTACCTTATCAGGAATCGACTAACACAGAACGCTCGTTTTCTTCCATGACAAAAAACACATCGTGTTCAACGTTGTATTTTGTATGACTACAATGCGTCTTTCTGGGACATATAATGCTCGTAGAAATTAAGGTAGTTCAAGTATATCTATCTATCGACCTATTTCGATACAAGGAAATTGAATCGAACCCAGATTAAGTATATTTCGGTATCTAATCGTGTGGGTATTAAAGGTGGCAGGTGTTGAATAGTTGAATGCTACATCCGAATTTCTTTCAGTGTGCAATGTGCCTGGTTCCTCATTTATAACTTTCATTCACTGGAATAAGTGGACACTATATGGCTTTACATTTTCTCAAGAATGCTCACCTTATTTCCATCATGTTGCAGTCTCCGCTTCTTTCGGTTCACTGTCGTCGACGCATGGTGGAGGCACGTCGTAAGACATGACCTTCGACCTCGGTGTTGACTTGTTCTTTTGGAAGCCATTCGTTTTGACAGGGGTCGAATACAGTTTATCTACATCCTTTGCGCTCGTTCTCTGATAACTGCAATGTATGACGTCATTGAACGCTTTATAGTCAATCAACCAACGCTTGTTACCTTCGTCGTAGTCCTCGATTCTCTCGAACCGGTGTCCCCATAAGATCTCGCGAGGCGTGTATGACGTCCTGGCTTGACATACCTCTCCTGTGGACTCGATCGTCCCCTCCACGTAAACTATCAGTTCATATTTCTCCCTCAGTAAGTCATAAGGCTTGACATCATAAAACGGACTGTCCTTTGTAATTTTATGTGTGACAATGATCGGCCACATCATATAAAGTTTATCCGACATATCATGCGAGTCGAATTTAACAAGGTTCTGATAGAGAGGATATCTGTATCCTTCTTTAGTGCTGTGTCTTCTTACGAGGACGCCGTGAACGGAAGAGCTTATCAGGTGAGATTTTCTAATGTCGCCGATTCTCAGTTGAAGCACCATTTCTCCGTTTTGTTGACATATTACGGCGTTCTTTGTAAACATGATGGTCTTGCCTCTGTGCTTCGGTCTGGCTATCTTGACGAATATTATCCCGATGGCGATGGTCTCACAGAGAAAACCAAGCACTACTTGTATGTACATCAACGGAAGCGTGGGTGCACAATCCGGGCTCGGGTACTGCACACCGTAACCGATGGTCGTCTGAATTTCTATGGAAAACAAAACAGCATGCCAGAAAGACTTTACGCCGTGAAGACAGAAGTCAAATTTTTCGTTATCCAAATTGTCGAAGTCGCCGTGGTTCCATGCTGATAGCCACCAAAGAATGCCGAATGCGAAGTATGTGATGATGAATATGGAGCAAACTATCAACATAACCCAGCTCCAACGTAAGTCTAACATCGTGACGTAGAAATCTGATATAAACTTAGCTTTGTTTTTTCCTATTCCTCTGTAATTTACTCTGTACTTTCCATCCTTTCCTACGATCGAGTTTCTTTTTAGTTCATCTTCTTCCTTTCGGCAGCTGAGTCTTCGTTTAAGGTTTTCAAATTTGGATTTATTTGCGGGTTTTGTTACTTCCGGAAACATGTACACATTCCTTGCATCACTGCTGCCGTTGACCGTCATGACGCTTGTTCAATGTTCTGAATAAAACCAACAGATACAGTTCATGCGAACTATGTCCTCTGTTGCAAAGATAGCCAGGTTACACCACAGTGGATTTCAAACATTAGTATAACCGTTGCAATAAGACGTGTGGTGAGAAAGAGCGCACTGCAACCATGCATGAGAAACTACCAGTCACTCAATTTACCTATGCAAATTATTAGGGCGGAGTTATGCTAATTGGTTTAGCCCGAAGGCAACTGGAACAGGTTTGGGGGAATATGCTCTCTAAATGGGTGCAAACAAATCAATCAGCATGCGGGCATATATCATGTAGATATGAGTCACCGTATTAAGCATCAATTCATGACAATTGACATCACAATAATGTAGATCATCAGATCAGTCACCTATAACCAAGCAATTTAGAACAATGTTAGATCTGCACAGAGATAGCTCAGTTCACAATTGATAGCCATAAAAAAAACTCTAAGAACTTGAACAGACATGGCTCAATGCGCTTCCAAACAATGTCTTAAATAAATCCTTTAATTCTAATTAATTAATTTGGAAGGAGAGAAATTGGTCGATAAATACACGAACTAGTGATTTATCTGTTATGATATTCCAAACAAAAACATGCCCAAGTCATAGAAATTGATAGTTCTCTTAATTTAAATTTTTCGCACAGATGTGGGACAAAAACTCTTAATGTTTTACCATATTAGGAAAAGACGAAACAATGAACGCTCTTCATTTACCCATACTGAGGACGTGTAGGGGATCCGATTTGTCTATGTTATATCAATTCAATTTTTTTTTCTTCTGCGGCATATATTATAAAGTCCGTATTTAAGGTTTGTGATGGGTTTGGACAAGATCCCTAACTTAAGCACGCACAAGCAATGCAGCTCAAATGTTACCCAGTTACATAACTTTAGTTAGTTTTGCCCAGTTTTGCCATCGTTAAATCGTTATTTTAAAAGTAAAACGAATTAGAGTCTTGGTTTGGATTATGCTCGAATTAAAGAATTAGGAAAGCACATATTGGTTAGAGTATATTCAGTGCATGGTGTCGCCGTAATTTCCCTGACCCATAGACGATGATCACAGATATAGGAGGGGGTAGATCCCATACGCTATAATTGCATATTGTCCCGATGGGTTGGGACTATAACCCTCCCCAACAGGGGGGGGGGGGGGCTTACAGCCATCCTGACCCTCCTACCGCTAACGCTGAGTATGTTCTATATCTTGACGTCAGGGCTAAGTTCAGGCAATCAACGTTTTATAGACTTTAGTGTGGACAGGCAGCTACGGCTTGTATAGGAAATGTGCAAAAAAACAACATATTTATAAAACCTGTTTAAACAGCAATAATTGCGATCAATAAAAAAGAGACCTGGTTGTAACAAGAGGCGGACGCTTAAATGGACCGAATTAGGAGATAGATGGGGGCATGATGTCCAACATTTGATGTATAAAAATTACACGGAAGGGTGGGTGGGTCCAAAAATTCAGAAAATAAATGAACCTTGTGTATGCATTTTTAGCCCCCCCCCCCCCACTGCCCAGGATATCCTAAACTTGCAAAAAGACAACCCAGAATCTCCCAATGTGCAAAAAGTCACCCAGAACCAAAAATTCTCATAAAAATATCGATTATAGAAAGTCGCATGTTAATTATTATTGCTATAATTATTTGTTTGTGATTTTCGAGAGAAATTTAAAGGGTTGGGTAACTCTTTGCACATTTGGGAAATCCTGAATGGATGTATTTTTTGCACGTTTGAGAGAAGCTGTCTTTGTGCATGATACCATGCGACAATGGCCAATTCAGCATATTATTATGTAGCTGGTGGCTCTTGTCACATTCAAAATCAAAATATGTAAAATAGTTAAACATGGGACATAATTTATACGTGCCTTGCATGGTGGTGGGATGTGCATGGGACAAAACTAATGATAAACCGTGGGACAGATTTTCGGAGAATATTGCACGTTGAGCGCTCGTTTTTGGTGTCCAGCGAACGCTAGATATTCGCCCATCCCCCTCCACTCACCGGATGTTTCATTATTCGGCCAATAAACTGAGCTATACGATTAAATTGTTGAAATAAAGAAATAAAAACACAGCATCTATTCCACAATATGAATGGATTCAATCGAGCGAAGCTGTTGTGTTTGTACATATAGAGGCCAATTAACACATCCATGCATACAAAATCATTTGAACGTTCCTCCTAAAACACTTAGTGTTGGGAAAAATATGATTACATTTAGTCCAGGAGATATTGGTCGACCTCTGCACCCCCCCCCCCCAGGACTTAACTTCACCCCACTAATTTTCTTCCTTAAGGTCTCCTATAATTTTTTTCACTTGTTAACAAGAAAAAAAAATGGCCGCAGAGACTCCAGACAAGATGGCGTCCATCATGGCGGCCATTTTTTTTAAATGCACCAGGTCTCTTTCATCGCCATTATAGTAAAGATGATAGCACATGCGGTCTTGTTTTCCGCTCGATTCGTTATGCTAATATACAACCCTTACAAATTAGCCAAAAATCGGACACCAGAATCCAATATGGCGGCCAAGATGGCCGCCGAAATGTGAAAATATGCTATTTTTCTGACATGTTACCACCTTTCGTTTGTCTCTGTGTGAAAATGTTAGAATTTTTGCGTCATGTTATACATGTATCATATAGAGGAATCATTGGCGAACACATGGGGACCATAATATGCATTCATTACGGGATATTTTTGTCCGATATCACGTTTTCCCAAATGCCGGTATCATAGGTCAAAGCCTAATCTCCGTTAATAACGCGATGTTAGGTTTCGAATCAATGAATGTTATTGCTATTATAACAACACCCATGCATATAGATTTGCAGGATATACTCGAGCTAGGATTCCTCTTATACCTGAGTTGAGGAATATTTACCCAAATCCAAGATGGCGGCCAAAATGGCCACCAGAAATAAAAAATCGCCGAAAATCGCTGATTTTAACATCAGTGAGCATTATTGTCATGACAACTCCACACCTGCTTACTATTGTAAGTTGGGAACACTTAGGCGAAGAACTTTCCTTGTACCATATCCAAATAAAAGTCCCCCAAATCCAAAATGGCGGACAGATTTTGAAAAATCACCGAAATTCCCTCATATTCACATCATTGGGCTTTATTGTCGAGACAACTCAACCCATGCTTACAATTGAGTTGGAAATACTGAGGTAAAGTAATTACATTACATCTCATGCAAGAAATTGTTTTCCAAATCGAAGATGGCGACCGAAATTTGAAAACAAGTCTACATTACTTTACTTTCTTACGATGGGCGTTATTGTTTCGCGATTTCTACCCACCATTACATGTTGATATGTATGAATTATTCATTAGGGTTTGGCAAGTGATACTCACAGTCAATACGGCGGCCAACTGGCGGGCAGAAATTGAAAACAAGCCGATATTATCACATACTAATTTCAACTTTTTGTCATAATATTGATTTGTATAAATGAAACGGTACATAATATAAGCCATATATTAGTTCCAATGTAAGTCGTAGCCTTTTGGAAGGATGAAAATCCACAATCGCAATGTGGCATTTCAAAATCCATTCTCCACTAAGGGCTCATACTGGCTGTAACCGTATATAGGTGCGCCGAATAGTCATATTATGACTTCCAAGAATCAAAACAACAGTACCTGAGCTTATTCTGAATTGCCACATTCAGCATTATCTAGACTCGTTTCCGTCTCTTCGTCAGATTAATCTATCTCACTCACAACAACAGTTCACTACTCTTCTTTGTAGGAGTGTGCCACTAATCGGAATGTTTCAAACAATACATATGCCGGTGTCCAGCTCACGTGTTGGTTTCGAAAGCTTGGAATTCTTAGCGAGCTTCATTCGTGGTGTAGCTTACGGTATAATTCAGATGCTACATATGGGGTATTTGCGTCATCTTTTGCGATACACTATAGAGGTATTCGGTCGATGCGTATACTAGCTTTCAGAAGGACCTATCTATCTGCGTATTGTCAGCTTTGGTGACCTAATGGGGATAACAACGTGTACACCTGGTGATCTTCCCAAAGAGCCACTTCTCAATATATGGTTCATCAATTCACATACTCATCTAATGCACTGACGTACCCGGACAACTTCTGTATATGGCTTCGAATGTTGAAAGCCCGACATTTGGCGGATGCATTTCTACTAAGGCGTAGAAGACAATAATGCATAATATACCCAAACTCCTTGAACATGATCATAAGAACAAGCTTGTTGGCGTCCAGCAATCGTCTCACCGAACAGATTTAAGCAGATGATAACAATACACACGGTGCTAGTGTGTGGGTATGTGTCATGATGGTGGAAATGAAATTGGACCATGACTGCACCGCCCCTTATTTTGTTATGTTTTAAATTCAGACAGGATCTCATGTGTGGCTTTGCTTTCCTTGTATGCTAAGATTGTTTGTTCCCATCCGCTTGGAAGCCGTTCTTAAACAACTGGCCCAGGAGTATGCCATTGGCTACTGCTGTATAAGCCCCACCAAGACTGGGGTGTAGTCTTAAAGGCGATACCTTTGATAGGGTGTAGTCTTAAAGGCGATACCTTTGATAGTTGGTTGATATATCATACTCACGCTGGGTGGTATGGTTCAAGAAAGTACAAATGCCATCAACAAAAGGGTGAAATGTTCAACGCGAAGAACATCCAGAGGAATGTTACGTTGATGAGCTCTTGCATTCAGTTCAACAAACGTTGGTACACCAAGTGATTTCGTGGTAACATCACCAATGCGACCATTTTCCTGCATGAGACATTAACTACTATATTCTAAAGTTATATATATAAAGCTATATGATCATAAAGGTCGCGTTCCCCAACGGCCACAGCCATTGTCATCGAGACTGTAAATTGTTCTTTAAATACATAGTGAAATAAATGCACCACAGTTCCTGACATTTTCTTGAATAATACCGCCCACATACTGACACTAACCCCGAGAGAGCATAACAAAACACGCATACATTCATGCTATAAAGACATTATCCTTTAGTCCATCCGACTGTTTTGAGGGAGGCTATATAGCATATTACTATCCAGACAAAAGTTGAATCAGAAAGGCTTCGAAACGGATGTGGAAATACAATCTTACCACACCAAATAAAACCGACACGCATGACATTCGATATCTTAAACATGCACCAGGTGTAGGGGTGGTGTATACAGTGGCCCATTTCATTCCCACTATCATGGCGCATGTCCACAAACTAGCACCGCGAACATTGTTCTTCTCTGCTGTGAGATATTCGACGAGACAACTGCGGGGCGTCACACAGTTTGCTTCGGATAATGGTCAAGAAATGTGGGTAGTCTGTACACTAGGGTATTCTCCTTAGCAGATAGACATCTGTCCAAGGGAATGAGACAGCTAGCCACCTTCGAAACACTGTCGAAGTTGTCCACATATGCCAATGCGTTCGTTGAGTTTGTGAGTTGACGAACCATCTATTGAGAAGTGACTAGCTAACTGGTTATACAGGTGTACATGTCGTTATCCCATGGGGTATGAGACACATACATAGAGATGACCTTCTGTAAGCTAGACACCGGAAAATTAATTGTTTGAAACGTTATGATTAGAGGGACCCTACTCCCAGGAAGTGGTGAATACTTTGTCGGTGTGAGCGACCTAGATCTATCAGACAAAGAAATGGAAGCTGGTCCAGATAATTATGGACGTGACGTGGCATATCAGAATCTGTTATCAGGTAATTGTTCTGATATAACTATTCGGCGCACCTACGCTTGCGGCAATTATCGGCGCAAAGTGGAGACTGGATTTCGAAATGCCACATCGCGATATTAATTGTGGTGTATCATCTTTCCAGAAGGATACGAGCTATGTTATGCGTTTTGATACCTTTAAGTTGAACTAGTAGATGCACAGTTTCGTCCATACATACCGATATTATGACAAAAAGTTGAAATTAATATGTGAAAATATCGATTTCTTTTCAATTTCTAGCCGCCAATTTATCAGCGATCTTGGCTGTGAGTATCAATTGCCAAACCCTAATGAATACTTCATGTCACTATTCCATATCAACATGTAATGGTGGATAGAAATCGCGAAACAATAACGCCCATCGTAAGAAAGTAAAGTAATGTAGACTTGTTTTCAAATTTCGGTCGCCATCTTCGATTTGGAAAACAATTTCTTGCATGAGATGTAATGTAATTACTTTACCTCAGTATTTCCAACTCAATTGTAAGCATGGGTTGAGTTGTCTCGACAATAAAGCCCAATGATGTGAATATGAGGGAATTTCGGTGATTTTTCAAAATCTGTCCGCCATTGTGGGCGCCATTTTGGATTTGGGGGACTTTTATTTGGATATGGTACAAGGAAAGTTCTTCGCCTAAGTGTTCCCAACTTACAATAGTAAGCAGGTGTGGAGTTGTCGTGACAATAATGCTCACTGATGTTAAAATCAGCGATTTTCGGCGATTTTTTATTTCTGGTGGCCATTTTGGCCGCCATCTTGGATTTGGGTAAATATTCCTCAACTCAGGTATAAGAGGAATCCTAGCTCGAGTATATCCTGCAAATCTATATGCATGGGTGTTGTTATAATAGCAATAACATTCATTGATTCGAAACATAACATCGCGTTATTAACGGAGATTAGGCTTTGACCTATGATACCGGCATTTGGGAAAACGTGATATCGGACAAAAATATCCCGCAATGAATGCATATTATGGTCCCCATGTGTTCGCCAATGATTCCTCTATATGAAAAATGTATAACATGACGCAAAACTTCTAACATTTTCACACAGAGACAAACGAAAGGTGGTAACATGTCAGAAAAATAGCATATTTTCACATTTCGGCGGCCATCTTGGCCGCCATATTGGATTCTGGTGTCCGATTTTTGGCTAATTTGTAAGGGTTGTATATTAGCATAACGAATCGAGCGGAAAACAAGACCGGATGTGCTATCATCTTTACTATAATGGCGACCAAAGAGACCTGGTGCATTTAAAAAAAATGGCCGCCATGATGGACGCCATCTTGTCTGGAGTCTCTGCGGCCACTTTTTTTTCTTGTTAACAAGTGAAAAAAATTATAGGAGACCTTAAGGAAGAAAATTAGTGGGGTGAAGTTAAGTCCTGGGGGGGGGGGGGGGGTGCAGAGGTCGACCAATATCTCCTGGACTAATTGGTTATGCCAATCAACAGTCACTGGATTTACCATATTTTTCAAGAAACTGACTCCAAATTTGAATGTTGATAATGGGGTAGGTGAAATCACAAAGGCTATGATCTTGTCACCATATTCTAGTCATTGGAGACAAAGGGTTGTTTTATTCCAGTTTGTGCAGATTATTCTTGCATGGTAAACAGTATAGTACTTTAATAATTATTAGATGTTTATTTAGAACTTTTATCAGCATGTTATATAGAACCAGCCCGAAATAATGATTCGCCATTTCGCTACAACAAAAAGGATCGTAGCTCTAAATATGAACATCAAATCAGGAAGCAGTTTACTCTGTATGAAAGAATAAGGTTTGTAGGAGCTGGTGATGTTAAAAGTTTTATGCATCAAGGTCCATATTTTCTAGATTTTGTCAATATTGTTTCCCCTACCGCATTTTTCAGATATTCAAATTTGGCATCAGTTTCCAGAAAAATTAGTGAAATTCAGTGACATTCATTGACATATCCAACATAAGGCATTTATTTCAACACTAAAGTGTTTCAGGAGGAAAGTTCAAATGATTTTGCACATTAAACATAAATTGTTTTTACAATTTATACACAAAAACCTTTAAAAATGAAAAAAAAAACGCCCCAAAATGGCATTTTTAGATGAGTTAATTCTAAAGATTAATAGGGCCATAATTTGATTTTCTACACCATGATTTGGGAAATTCCTTTACAATGTGTTTAACGATGTATTCTTCAGTGATTATGAGAAAGACAGGTCATATGGATATACAATTATTGATTTGTATGACATCAAATATGCCATTTCATCACGCCGATTCTGGACCACAGGCAAATTTGGCTGTCCATACAATGGTGGAACACACATTTTGTTTAAGAATATTTTTGTCCTCTCAATCATAGATGCATAAAGAAATCATATTTTGTGCATAACCTAGAGAGGAAATGACTAAAACAACAAGGAATCCCTTCATTTTTATTTTTTATACAAGACCATAAAAAATGGATTTTAACTAATTTTGATAAATTGAGCCTCCGAAATTAGACAAACTCAACATTTTGGAGGCACATAACTAAAAAAATACTGAACGTATCTAGGAAAGTTTTTCAGTTCTGTAATCAGGGTTGTGCACTCTACAAAATGGATATATAAATGGAAGGACATGTGAAAGGAAGTTTTTTATAAACATCCTTAAAAAGCTATAAAATGAGTATTTTACCAACTTTATTTCACAAAATTCATCAATTTCGCATTTCTTGATTCTTGTTGATTTTTAGTATATTATTTGTGATGGGTTAAAGTACTTATTCCCACTGAGAAACTTTGTGTTGCAATTATTTTGAGGTGAAACCATAAATGCACTGGACTAAAAGGTACCATGCATACAAAGGTAAAAAAGGGGGTAACCCCACTAAAAGGTTGGACGAACATCACAATCGCAGGTACATAGGTTCCCAATGAAGCCTGAGTTTAGTGTGACTGTCATTTGCAGAATGGGGTCCCCAGATGGTGAATGTAGTGATTGACCAAATTGACCCTCTGGGGACCTCATTCTGCATGGCCCCATCTGCTATGGGAGACAAAGACCATGATTGAAGTTCACAAAATGGTGAATATTGTGAGGTACACACCCATTGGGAACCTCGGTTATGCAACGGGTCGTCTGCCAATTTGGTGATATAGAGAAACTAATTTGAAAAAGAAACAATATCTATGTGAAGAAGTTTCTATCGAAATGTTATAATAAAGAAACTGTTAAGAGAAAATGAGGCCTAAGCAGAATGAGGGTTAATTTAATTATGCTTAATTCACCCTCTGTGGACCTCATTCTGCTAATGACAGGCACAATAAACTCAGGCTTGTTCCCATGGTATCTGTACCAAGTTAAAACTAAATTAATAAAAAATGATGAACTACAAGATCGGAAAAAATTGCGTCCATGGACGGCTAGAGCCGACAGGCGGATAGACCGACGGTCAAGTTGATTCCTATTCACCCCATAACGTCTTTACGGGGGTATAACAATTATGTGACCCTGCTATAAATGAAGCTATTTGTAGAAGGGAGACCGTCCCCTGTATATATGATGCTGAAAGCCTCCGACTCAAAACCCGAGTTGAAACAATCTCGAGAAATGGTGCTTGCTGGTTTCTTCTAAAGAAGTCATTCCCTGCACGACACCATGAATGTCATTCCCTGCACGACACCATGAAAGTCATTCCCTGCACGACACCATGAATGTCATTCCCTGCACGACACCATGAAAGTCATTCCCTGCACGACACCATGAAAGTCATTTTCGACTGGTAGAGATATGGTTTCACCATGACAAAATAATCTCACTTTGTGACATTTATAAGGGATATACCATCGGTACCATTGCAATCGGTACCATTTTATAGAACGAATATATAGATATAAATATATCTGGCATTTCACAGAATTAGTTTTTTGTTGATGTTATATTGTATTGGGTGTGGGTTTGTGTGTGTGCGATGATTGTTTTCTGTATTTACTGTTTGCATGTGCATTTTCAAATATTTAGACCGGAGCGTTCTCATTTGTACATAGTGTATTATGTTTTCGCGTGTACCAAATTACCAATTGGATGAGAATGAAGCATAACTTAATTTCTTAGATTGTTGGTGTGACATGTGGAACAGACGTTTATTCTAAAAGAAATTTATTCTAAAATGGTCGTTATCAGATTTCGGTTGCAGGAACATCACGGTGCATTATAATTTTTTTTTTAATCAAGAACCACTTTCACCAGATCGACACGCAGCTCAAAGCAAGCTAACATGAAATTCCCCAAGTTCAGCTGGACTGGATTATTTTTGTCTGAAAGCCGACATTATGCAACACCGCTCTGGCATTCATACAATGTCGACATGCATACAATCTACAGTTTCAAACTTGGCATCTGTTTCAGACGCTGGTGCATTATGCAACAATGCTTTCACATTCAAACAATATGGGCACACAATTTCCTATTGTTTCCATCAAAAGTTTCATTTGGTTAAGAACCTGTTGTAGGTGCAGTACTACTACGCACCACAATTCATGTCCTAATCTGGCATTGTTTTCGATAATGTAGAACAAACCGTTGAAACAATATCGCAAGATGGTGCTGAAAGCCTCCGGCTCAAAAAACAAAACTGAGTCGCTTCGAACAAAGAGTTATACCTATATACATTATACAACTATGACGAAAGCGATATGAGAACAATGCGACATCAGTCCTAAGTATTGACGCGAATGATTGATATATTAAGCCGTAAGAACAATCGCTAATTGACTTGTCTTAATTCTTCTATTTTTACCGTTTCATTGCCGCTGGCGGATTATCCGTCATTTTGAATAGATTATTTACTTCTCGGTGGTTGTGACGTTTAAAATTTATTGATCTAGGAATTTTATCCAACCCGAGGCTGAGTTGGCCACGGAAGGAGGGCATAACTAGACCGTCATTCAAGTGGAATATCAAATTACCACATGCGTCACAAGACTCGAGACTTCAGTGCAATAGACCGAATCAGAAAGTCAACACCATCATGGAACACAATATGGACGGGGAAGTGAAGTCTGATAATCTACTTCCAGAATTTTCCAAACCTGTCGAATTGGCAGGGAGAGCTGACTACGACAAGCAAGTCAAGTCGAAAGTTCAGAAATACATCTCAACAAGCATACAAGGCGACAGGAGAGGATACTATCTTGGACGCAGTACTGTTGTCAAGAAAAGTGGTAAATATACAGTTAACTACGGCGGTCTGAAGAAACGTCGGAAAAATTTCCTCAAAGACATTTACATTTCGCTTATAGACTTGAGATGGCGATGGGCTCTGCTTATCATGTGTTTGATTTTCGCCGGCAGTTACTTCGTGTTCGCAGTTCTCTGGTGGCTCGCAGCATACATTCACGGAGACTTCCACAACTTGGACAACGACAAATGGAAGCCTTGTGTGGAAGAGATGAACAATTTTGCTGCAGCTTTGCAGTTCTCTATAGAAACACAGTCTAACCATAGGTTTTGGTACGATATACCCTAACCCAAACTGTGGTGGAAGCATCCCTCTCACGTATCTACAAATAACATTTGGGTTTCTTCTTGAAACCATCGCTCTTGGGTTCATATTCGTGAAGCTGGCGCGACCAAAGATGAGACGACAGACCATACTGTTCAGCAAATCGGCGTGTATCTGTCGGGAAGAGGGCGACTTGTGCTTCCAGGTAAGAAATTACATAATACAATGTGATAACAAACGCTCTTTATTTTTAACATTTCAGGAATAGACGAGGAATGCTCTCTTATTGTTTCACGCAGTTTGTCCCGACTTTACTGTGGCTTATATGGATGTCCTGTCCGATTTTACCCTAAATAAGTAAAATTTATCTATGCTAATTTCCAGCTTACTGGGGAAAAGTAAAACGAAAACCACTTGCAATATACCCATCATTCGTATGACACAAAGCTTGCGAAATAGACACTAGAATCAATCCTTTAATGGTACTCAACCCGATAAAACTCCTCTCAATTACTATTTCAATGGCTTCGGGGGTCAAAAATATTTGATTCGAGTCGAGGAAGTCACCCATCAAAGCTCAGATTTGTTAGATATCGATTTTAGAAATCTATTATTTTTCATTATCGGGAATACTATCTGGCCCAGAACTCAGTCAAAATTGCGTTAAAATTACCACTTGATTTTAGAGTTATTCATCCTTGTCTGTTTGAATAGATTTGGAGTACACATCCAGAGCAGATTACGGCAGTTATTAGTACTCATCTCGAGAACATAACAAATTTGAAAAATCAATATCTAATAACTCTGAGCTTTGTTTGATGGGTTCCTCGACTCGAATCAAATATTTTTTACCCCCAAAGCCAAAGAAATAGTAATATAGGACCCTCTGATCGGATTGTTGTTGTTGGAATCTGTTGATATGGGGACACTCTTTACGGGTTGAGTACCTTTAATGGTGAAAACGAATTACAAAAGATCATAATTCATAACGCTCTTTCCAGCAGAACTATAAATTCTCTACGAAATGTTGAACAATGAATAGGCCAATCGGGATTTTTTTGGGCCAACAATTTGATCAAAACTAGAAGAACAAAAAAGCATCAAACTCTTTGTCTGGTCCAACAGCGTATATTTCCAACACACACTGGTTGCATTGATAATTAAAATATCAGATTAATCTCAACCCATTTGAGTCTGAAATGCCTGAATTGTATTTCCAATTGTTGAAAGTTTTGTTTCAGGTGGGGATATCGGTCTGCAAGGTTGTTCAATGTGGTGTTTACATGAATGTTTCAGCCTTTTGTGCCCTATTTTATGTGAATGTATTTTATTTAACCCTTTACCCAACAGAACGGACCTGTGCCAATGCATTCTCTTATATATGCAAGTCGACCATAGGTCGCCTCACATATATAAGAGAATGCATTGGCTTAACACATATTAAAAATGATAAAATTGTCAAAGAATGTAGAAAAATATTATAAAAATTGTTAAAAAATATAAGAAAAAATTATAAATAATTTTTTTTAGGCCAATGCATTCTCTTATATATGCGAGGCGACCTATGGTCGACTCGCATATATAAGAGAATGCATGGGCACAGGGCATAACTGTAACCATCACAATGTGGTCGATGAACCGGTTCCAATGATATCCATATTTGTATGGTGTTATTGAGACAGACCAAAGATATTTTAGGCTGTTGAAGCTTTATTTGGGCGTTTTTGGCCGGTTTGTTGTGTAAAGGGTTAATACGTCGTTTAGGGTTTGATGATCGCTTTAGCTTACACGCACCTTTCACGAAATATATTTCGGGTGAGAGAAAATGACCTTTCACACAGATGTTAAAGGTACTCAACCTGATCAGACGGTCCTCAACAACATTTCTTCAAAATACGCTTTAGTTATCAGAATCGATAAACGTGTTATCCATCAACATTTTGTTAAAGGGACACTGTACACTAAATCCAGCCAATTATGGGACCATCTCCTTCTATACTCAACAGAATACAAGAAACAAATGAATAAGTTTGAGCCATGTATTAGTGCAAAATACACTCATGCGCTCTATAAACGATGCAAACAACATAGTAATTATAATGAAAATGATTAAATGGCTGGAGTCATAAATTCATTTTCATTATAATTGCCATGTTGTTTGCGTCATTCATAGAGCATATGAGAGTATTTGGCACTAATCCATGGCTAAAATTCATTAATTTGTTGCACATGTTCTGTTGAGTATAAAAGGAGATGGTCCCATAAATGGCCCGATTTAGTGCACTGTACCCCTTTAACGAAATATGGCCGTATTATCACGAAATATGGCTGTATTATCACTTGATTTTAGCGTTATCCATCTTCATTTGCAATTTTGTCCGAGAGCGTCCGTTTGACGACGTTTTTCTGGGCCACAAATAATTATTAATCTCGAGAAATAACTAACTTCAAAAATCGTTATCTGATCACTCTGATTGTTTATCCCCCCCCCCCCCCCCCCCCCCGAAGCCAAAGAAATAGTAATTTGGGAGCGTTAATTTGGATAATGCATCTTTAATATATATAATTATTTTACATGCTTCAGGTGAGAATAGGTGACTTGCGTCAAACTCATCTCATCGAATGCATCGTATACGGAATGATGATCAGAGAACACGTGTCTGAGGAGGGAACGCACTATCCTCTCTATCAGTTTAAAATGAAGTTCGAAGTGCAAAACATGGAGGACCGAGTTCATCTTATATGGCCGCTGATCTTAAGACACAGAATAACAGAGGAGAGCCCGATGTGGAACATGAAACCAGAAGAAATCCTGTCAAACTACTTCGAGATTGTCCTCTACATCGAAGGAACGATAGAGTCCACCGGTGAGATGCTGCAGGCGCGTACGTCATACACATCCAAGGACATCCTGTGGGGGTACAGGTTTGTCCCAATTGAGGAGTACAACGAGGTTAAAGGGGCGTGGAGTGTTGACTTCAACAAATTTGATGACGTTCTTCCAGCGTTCACGCCTAAATGCAGCGCAAATGAAATGGAACAACAGCTACAACGATTCAACCAACAGAAACAAGATAATAAAGAGGTAATGTATTTTTAATATATATTTATCCGAGATAGAGAGTTTATTGTAACAGTTAACCCTTTCATGACGGGATCTGCGCTGGTGCGGCATTAAATATCCAACTCTCTTATATATGCGAGTCTCCCATATATAAGACAATGCACTGGCTTACAACGTCAAGGTAAATAGTGTTAGGCCGATACATTCTCTTATATATGCAAGGTTCCATAATGGAAGACTCGCATAAATAAGAGGATGCATTGGCACAGGGTTATCGCAATTGTATATAACCAATTGTATGAAGCTGTTTGTAACAGTATAATTATTATACAGTCTATTGAACAAGCTAAACATTATATAAAATGCGTATGGTGGCTGTTTGTAATCAGGTCAAGCATGTCCTGAATTATACTATTATAGTGGTATATGACTATTACCGTTTTGTGAATTTGATAAAAGATGATTAATCCAAAATCATATTTCACACAAATTATTCAAAATCAGTGTAGCACTAATTCCGTATCATACATATATTTTGTCCAGAAGAATGATTAATCAAGACGGCATATGATAAGCAACTCAATTAGCATTCAATTAGTTTAAATGTTGGTAAGAAGGAGCAATTGAGTCATCCTGTAATTGTCATTTAGAAAGGCATATATTAGTAATATAATAAAATAACAATGCTGGCACAAAATATTGCACAACATATTTTGTCGTAAGACTGTTTATTCACTGCAATATTGTTAAGAGTGAAATTTGGCTGTGCACTGGTATGCACCGTCTTCTATTTCCGATGCAAATAAAGGAAACATGAATATGTTATAGTCATATACCACTATAATAGTGGAATTCAGGATGTGCCTGACCTGGTAATTAAATTGTCATCAGCTTTTTAAAAAGAATGGATTCTGCTTTCAATGAGCTGTTACGTCTCAACCAATGAAATAGCGCCCAGTATGAGACACGGCCAATTGAAAGAAGGGAATATCAATGAAGAAATTAAATCTGAGTCTGAGTTCTGGAGACATAAATCTGATAGAATTATCATCTTTTTTTTTTTGGAGAGAATGGGCGTGTTGTTAAGAAAAACAAGCAAACAAAAAAATCAATACAATATGAGTGTGTCACTTTAACAAAGGGATCGCCAATGGATCGCTCTATGTATTTCGTAGTATTATATGTCATTAGAGATGCGTTTGTTGAAATGGCACATTCATTTTTAATTCAAATATTGTTTTGTTCACATTTCAGTTTGTATTGTGTCAGAGATGCCTTTGTTAAAGTGGTATATACTCTTATTTTTAATGTGAATTAAAAAAATTGTTTTGCTTTATTTTTCTTACAACAAGCCCTCATGTTTTGTCTAACTGATATCTAATATTAATTCTTTTTTTAGGCAACATCCACAAATTCAAATGGATCAGTTCTGAACAATAGACTCAATATCAGCAATAGTACCACAGACGTGACACCAGCATCAACTGCAAAATCTGACAATGATGCTGATACGCAAGTGAAGAGCCATTAAACCAGCGGAAAACACTGAGACCATCCTCACATATAAACTATGCAGTCATTAAGACTGCACGTTGAATTATATATGACATAACATTAAGTTGAACAACCATCTACAATTTAAGACATGCATGATAGATTTGATTTTCTGGAACACCATACAAGCAATTTGCTGGAAAACTTTTTTTTTCAGTCGATTGTAAATTAATGAAATTGAAATTTTGCAAGCACCGCATCAAAAATATGCCAATTTCCACATTTTACTACCAATTTTCAACCTTAGAGACAAAAAGGTTTCTTATTGAATGGATAGTTAGGATAATTTTATTCTAAAAGTAAAATTTGCCAATACAGTTTAAAAATATCAAAACAAGTGGGGTGGTGTTAATAAAATATTACAAAGTCTGACAAGAATGTACAGTAATGCTCTAATTAATCGACTCCTTAAAACACAGCAGAATTATGGGTAAATTTTTCAGGATTTTAGTCGGAAATATGGCTCCCCGAGAGCTTTCCGATGAATGGCAACAAGCCATATTTCCGACTAAATCCTGAAAAGTTACCCATAATTCTGCTGTGGTTAAAGGAGTCGATTAATTAGGGCATTACTGTACATGCTTGTAATTGGAAATTTGAAGATGAGACCCTAGCTATTATGTTAACTCATTTTTCTGTTTTAGTAATTAAAATTTTGGTAAGGGGGGGGGGGGGGGGGGGGGGGGCTTCTAATGAGAAATTAAAAGTCACCATGCTTTGTCTTAGAAGTAGATGGTTTTTTAAATAATGAAGTGTTAATATATTGAGAGTTGTATGTCCTGAGTGTTAATTGTATATGATGTGAATATCAAAATGAATAAAGTTTGTTATTATTTTATACAAAAATGTACGAGTTCAATCACTAATGCTATGTATATACAGACTATTAGTCCCTCCAGATCAAATATAACTGCCATGATGCCAAATAATACTCTCATGTGACTAATAATCAGGAAAGGCCCATCCTGAATATTCAACTGTTATAGTTATATTTTGCTATTATAGTTGGATGTAGACATATATAGATAATAATTAATAACTGTTCTGAGTAGCGTACGGTTTTTCTCCTTGAGTGAGATTCGGGGGATTATTTTTACGAGGAGCTGGCTGAGTGAAAATAATCCCCGCATCTCACGAGAGGAGAAAACCTGTACGATACTCATAGTCTAGATGTGTTTTAGCATAACAGGCCTAGACAACAGGGGGGGGGGGTCGGGTTGGGTATGATTGCGGAGGGGGAAATGGGGTAGTAAAGTAGTAACAAAAAATCGGGAAAGTATGCCTTTTTTTTTTGCATCTGTTTGTTTACTCCCAATTTTTCACACCCCACCCCCCCCCCAAATTTCACTAAATTTGGTCTAAAAATGCATAAAACTCTGCTGATATCACTAATATGACTGAGAAATTATCTCACTCATTTACTTCAAATAATAGTTTAACCTGTTTCAGAAGCTGTTGTAATTGAATTTTTTTTTTTTTTATGAATTTCTGATCATCTGTAAACCTAGGTCATTGTGCAGGATACACACAATTCCAAACTATTTCCTGCTTAGTCTGTCAACCAGCCCATTATCTAGCATATTCCATACCACTTTGTTAGTTTACTGGAGCAACTTCTATTATACTAAACTAGCTGAAACAGGCTCAGTATCAGTGAGACCAGCCCTGTGGCCCCCTTTGTGGGACTTTGTTTTAAATTAATTTTTTTAGATTGAACTCCTTGCTCAATTAAACAAAACCAATTTTATGTTATTTTTTTTAATTAAAAATTTTGAAAAAGTAATGCCATTATAACATCCGCCAGGGTACCCTGAGTCACCACACCGACATTGGTTGATCTCGGTCCAGGGGTCTGAGAGAAAAATCCAGACAGACCTACTCGTTTAAATATATATTAATATAGTATATATATATAGATGACAAGCAGTCACAGCACTATACCAGACTTGGATACTTAGGTCTTGTGAGAGATCATCTGAGTTGATAGACCTTCAAATAATTCACTGATTGGCTTGATGCACTGATGACAGTTATTTTCTAGCCATTGAGTCACATTAATGTTTGGGACAGTTGCTCGCTTCTTTTCTATGCATACAATGATCTAGGCTTTAGTTACATCAGGACAAGTTATTTATTTCAGTTTTACATTTCTCGAAGCTTCTTTTCTAAGGGTGTCAGGAAGGAATTTTTTCACCCCAACATCCCATATGCAACAAGCTTAATGTCATCTACGCTGAGGCCCATATGAGGGTCCCAGTAACATAAATATGGTGTTTTTGCAGTTATAAATTCTTATACTATGTTTTAAACTGTTACAAATGACAAATATGGGGCACAAAAGGTTCTTTAGTAAACAAATTTGCATGAGGTTGTTAAAAAAAGTTTTTTGCCCCTCGGGCGACCCACCCACCCTGGCATACCTTCCTGCAAATTTTGTATTACTCCCCCAAATGGCATTTGTGCAGAAAAGTGGTAAATCAGGTGATTTAACATAACTGGGATATGCTGAAAAAATAAGCCAGGTGCCAGGCAGATTTGACCATGAAAATTGCAATTCAAAATGGCCGCCCAAATAATCAAAATTGCAACAAAAAGTATTTCGGAATTAACATAATTTTAATCAATCAACATAGCAAAATAGAGTTGATTTATTTATAAATAACTGATTGGTCTAGTAGAAAATACGGGGTCAATACTCAACTCACGGCTTAAAATGGTGGCACTTTGGAAGGTCAAGGTCACCCAGAAGTCTCCCGAATAGCCACCAAGAACATGTATAGTAGTCCAGGAAATATTGGTCAACCTTCGCACCGCTGGAACTCAACTTAACCCTACTCATTTTCTTTCATAAGGTCTCCTCTAACTTTTTCGGCTGTCAACTAGAACAAAAATAGCCGCAGAGACTCCAGGCAAGATGACGTCCAGTCATGGTGGCCACAGGGGCGCCGGAAGCATCCAAGGGCAGAGCCTGCAAAAAGGGCACTTTTCCGCAAAAAAGGGCATTTTCTCCGCAAACTCGGGAAAATAACCATAAATTCATTGTGGCAAAAATCCCTATTTTAATGGTATTTGTCGGTTTTTATGGCCGTTTTGTGATAAAATTGACAAAAATTAATATTCCTTGTGAAATTGGTGGTATTTGGACCAAAAGAGTCACATTTTGCTATAAAAATACGAGATTAAACACACAACAAGAGGTGGCATCAGAGATGCTATGTCTCGTTTTCGGTGGCTTACCGCTGGTGGCTACCGCCGGTGGCTACCGCCAATTGGTGTGCATCAGTATCGGTAGACTAATTAATAGGTAAAATCGAAAAATGACTAATTAAGGGCCATAACTCTATCAAATTTTTATCGGGCCAGGCTGGTTTTCGAACTCGTCCGAAATATTCTTGGCAAGTATGTCTATTCCAAATTTTAAACAAATTGGAGGACGTTTGTTGAAGTTATCGCGCTAACGAGCTAAAAATTCACGAAAAAATGACTAATTAAGGGCCATAACTCTATCAAATTTTATCGGACCAGGCCGGTTTTCGAATTCGTCCGAGATATTCTTGGAAGACACCTATATACCAAATTTCAATCAAATCGGATAACGTTTGTTGAAGTTATCACGCTAACAAGCTGAAAATTCGTGAAAAATGACTAAGGGCCATAACTCTATCAAATTTTATCGGACCAGGCCGGTTTTCGAACTCATCCGAGATATTCTTGGGACACACCTATATACCAAATTTCAATCAAATCGGATAACGTTTGTTGAAGTTATCGCGCTAACGAGCTGAAAAATTCGTGAAAAATTACTAATTAAGGGCCATAACTCTATCAAATTTTATCGGACCAGGCCGGTTTTCGAACTCATCCGAGACATTCTTGGGAGACACCAATATACCAAATTTCAATCAAATCGGATAACGTTTGTTGAAGTTATCGCGCTAACGAGCTGAAAATTCGTGAAAAATGACTAATTAAGGGCCATAAACTCTATCAAATTTTATCGGACCAGGCCGGTTTTCGAACTCATCCGAGATATTCTTGGGAGACACCTATATACCCAATTTCAATCAAATCGGATAACGTTTGTTGAAGTTGTTGCGCTAACGAGTCTAAAATCAGTGAAAAATGGCAAAGGGCCATAACTCTGTAATAAATGTGCGGACGAACCCGATTTTTTTGTCTGCAGCTTACGTGCATGGATATGTATTCACACACCAAATGTTTTTTTAATCCGTCAATAAACGCTTGAGTTATAAGCAAAACACGCCGCCCGCCCGTCCGCCCCTCATCAAACTATAAGTCGAGTTTTGGAAAAAAACTCGACTAAAAAGCATTTTCTGTCTCCAGAAAAAGGGCAAGTCCTGCCCCCACTCGCCCCCCTTGGTCAAGGGCAAGGGGGTCAGCTGCCCCCTCTGCCGGCGCCCCTGGGTGGCCAGTTTCCTTTCTACTTACCAGGTCAATCGCTATTATAGTTAATACAGAATAAAATATTTTTGATTTTCCAGTTGATTAGTTATGCTAATATAAAACTAGACAGAACCACATGGGTGTGAATGAGATGAATGTTATTGCAATGAGTTTATTGTAAAAAATTGTTAGGCCAATGCATTCTCTTATATATGCGAGGCGACCTATGGTACCCCTACGCTATGACTAACAACATTATACATCAAAGTTAGTTGTGTTGTCAAACAAATTCTTGGAATGACTCTAATCACCTTATATGTGACCCGCCAAATCAAATCCAGTCGGAATTTTTTATTACCCTGTGCCAATGCATTCTCTTATATATGCGAGTCGACCATAGGTCGCCTCGCATATATAAGAGAATGCATTGGCCTAACAATTTTTTACAATTTTAATAATTTTTTCTTGTATTCTTTAACAATTTTATAATTTCACCCATACAGAGCCCCAGACAAACATGAGCAGACAACACTCTTCTATATGCTTCTATATATGTGTGGGGCTCCCTGCAGGGTAATGGATGTTTTTTATTTTATGTCTTAAAAATTGTCAGAAACATTTATTTTAAAAAAAATGATAAAAAATTGTTAGGCCAATGCATTCTCTTATATATGCGAGGCGACCTATGGTCGACTCACATATATAAGAGAATGCATTGGCACAGGGTAAAAAATGTGGCATAATGTTACAATGTGAGCACTTCACATGTCCGGCCCTGAGTTGTAACTATCGGCATAACAAACAAGTGTGTTAACGTACACCGCCTTCACATGCCTGTGTGGTTGTGTGTTTATTACACACTGACAGTAAATATTCTTTAGCATCATCTAATTGTTTCTGTTGGTTTCCTTGACAGTTAGTCATCTACTCAACAAAATGAGCCTGAATTATTTTTTGAATTATTATGACATTTACAGAATGAGGTCCCCAGAAGGTGATTTTAGTGAAGCTATCCTGCACGGTGTCCCAGCATCACAAAATTCACCTTCAGGGAACCTAATTCTGGTTAGGCCTCAACTGCTGTGGGAGTTATAAGATCAGATTGAAGTTCCCCAGTTGAAGTTGGTGATGTCCATCCATTAGTCACCCTGATTATGCATATTATCTTCTGCAAATTTAGAGATATAGAAACTGAACAGAAGGGAAAAAGTAACTAAAAACAATGTTAATTTGAGACTATATACTGTAGATACTTCCCAGAATATGAGGTCTAAACAGAATGAGGTCCTCAGAGGGTGAATTTTGTGATGTTAGCCCACTATCGCAGTATCATCACTAAAATTCACTCTCTGGGGACCTCATTCTGCAAATGTCAGACAAGCTATATCCAGACAGGGACACGACTCTATATATTTGACCAGCATATCAGTTTACTTGCATCATAGAAGGACATGTGGTGTCTCTTGACTACAGGAAAATGGCGTCACGCTGTGTATTGCTTTGAGTTGTTAAATGACATAAATAGTCTTTTGCCAAGATAATATTCTGATGAAGATCAATCAACAAATAAAATAGAATTGAATAAATAATAATCACTTTAATAATAGTTTTTATAATTGCTTATTTGCGACCCAATTTGCCAGGAACATGGTGTGAAATGAGAGTGCAAAGATAAATCGTTGATAGGCCATTTCTACAGAATGACAATAGACAGTTTCAGCCACATGTACGTGTAACTTGTAACATGAGTCACTAAGGTATTGCTATGGAGATGCACATGCTGGAAAGTCACACAATTTTACAGTTCCATATTTGCATACTTATAGATATCCGCCAACGTCAAGTGAAACATTTAAATTTGGTGGTGAGGACAAGCTGCCACAATGTGACTACTTGGCTTCAATCAAAACAGGATTTTACAGGCAAACACCATTCTCCCACCACATGCACACAGGGCCTGATTTACTTTTTAAATTTTGCATAGCAAACTGCTTTGCAGAACTGGAGATTGCATACCACTCTTGAAGAATTGCATAGCAATGTTTAAATCTCTTGAAATGTACCCTGAAACATAATTTGTTGTTTGTTATGGGTTCATTTTGTGAAAACAAACAGCTATACAATTATTGATATTATATAATACTAGCCGATGAGCCCGACGTTGTCCGCGCTATTCAAAAACCAAATTTCAAGTCGATAGCTCCACCCGTTTCCGATCCGAGATCTGGTCTGCGCATGCGCGAAGGTTGCGTCGCACGGGCTCGGCGACCCGATAAAATTCGTATCCGGGGCAAGATACATTCACATAGCAAATTTCAAGTCGATAAACCACTCAAAAGTATTGTTCTCGTATATCTCTCTGCAGATGCTAATAACGTTGAATGGTAAACAAACGCTCTTTATAGCGATGCGTCAAAAACAAACGCTCATTAAATTATCACTTGATTAACCACCGTAGTGCCGTTTTTTGTGACTGAGAGTGGAGAATGGGTGCTCTGGGCTTCTCCAAAATGCGATGTCGATGATTCCTGTGGGATTTTACCTTTGGATAGGAAGTTTGGTCTCGATCGGTCAACCTGTTTTCGATTCTATAAAGGACAGACAGACAGACAGACAGAGGTCTTCAAAATATATATGAGACTAGCAGATGAGCCCGACGTTGTCCGGGCTATTCAAAAACCAAATTTCAAGTCGATAGCTCTACCCGTTTCCGAGATCTGGTCTGCGCATGCGCGAAGCTGGCGTCGCACGGGCTCGGCGGCCCGATAAAATTCGTATCCGGGGCAAGATACATTCACATACCAAATTTCAAGTCGATAGCTCCACCCGTTTCCTAGATCTCGTCTGCGCATGCGCGAAGCTGGCGTCGCACGGGCTCGGCGACCCGATAAAATTCGTATCCGGGGCAAGATACATTCACATACCAAATTTCAAGTCGATAGCTCCACCCGTTTCCGAGATCTCGTCTGCGCATGCGCGAAGCAGGTGTCGCACGGGCTCGGCGACCCGATAAAATTTGTATCCGGGGTAAGATACATTCACATAGCAAATTTCAAGTCGATAGCTCCATCCGTTTCCGAGATCTCGTCTGCGCATGCGCGAAGCGGGCGCCGCACGGGCTCGCCAATACGACAACGTCCACCGCCTGGTCAAACTACACACACGTACCAAGTTTCGTCCCGATCGGTCGAGAATCGTAGATTTGTATCAATGACAGACAGACAAACATACATACAAACATACAAACAGAGGTCTTCAAAATATATATGAGATATATAATTTACAAATTAGATATCTGAATTTTGAATTTTTTATTAGCTAGTTGGAATCCAAATTTCCCAATACTATCAATGACTATCAGGGGCTAGGCAATGGCATACATTGTCATACAGTAGGTGCTAGAACTAAACGATACTAGTAGGAATTTTCGTCCCTGGGTCCTGGGACCTCTTTCATCATAGCATCGCTAAAATTCCTCAGTTCACGTAATCTGTGTTCACTTTCTGTGCATTTAAAGCACGTAACAGCGGTGATGCATTTATTGTCATTGTCAGTTTTGTAATTAAGCCATGGGAAGTCTTCTGTCATGCTTGAACAGTTTTTGCTAGCAGAAATCTTTTTATTGTAAACAGAATACCACATGGTCATATCAACCACTTTTGTTACCAATGATTTCATTGGTTGTCAAGGAACGACCACCCAATCAAAATCGATTTAATATAGCAATAACAATTAACATGGTCATGCTCGATGTGCATGAATAGCACCTTATCAGATAATAGAGTTATACCTCTTGCGTTGTAAATTATATCGAGAAGCAGACTGATATTGCGTTGTCAAACCGGGTATATTGTATCGCAAATAGCGATGCGATACCGCTTAAATCATGCCCTGCATGCACAGCATTGGTCGCCAATTCGGTTATCAGATGAATGGATTATTGTTCTTTGTTACAAGTTTTACATGCTACATGCTGCACACAAAACTTCTAAGTGGTTTGACCATGTACGTGTAGGCAAAATTATCACATGAGTCAGGTGACTTCCGTTGGCAATAGCAACACATGTTACAAGTTACATGTAGGATTAGCTGAACCTGGCTATCATTAAACTCAATACGTTATCCAGTTGGTAGCCAATGGAACTTAATTAATAATGAAGAAATCAAGCTAAGTCGAAGTGATCATTCTGCACTTTTATAGACCACTTCACACATATGGGCAACACTTTTCAGTTAAATCCGTATCTGATACACATGTGGACTGAGTTGGGAATCAGAATGAAAATATTGATGCTATATACTTTAACCCTTTACCCAACAGAAGGGCCCTGTGCCAATGCATTCTCTTATATATGCGAGTCGACCATAGGTCGCCTCGCATATATAAGAGAATGCATTGGCTTAACACATTAAAAATTATAAAATTGTTAAAGAATGTAAGAAAAAATGGTAAAAAAAGATTTTTTTTAGGCCAATGCATTCTCTTATATATGCGAGGCGACCTATGGTCGACTCGCATATATAAGAGAATGCATTGGCACAGGGCATAACTGTAACTATCACAATGTGGTCAAGGAGACGGTTCCAATGATATCCACATTTGTATGGTTCTATTGAGACAGACCGAAGATATTTTAGGCTGTTGAAGCTTTATTTGGCCGGTTCTGGCCGGTTTGTTGGGTAAAGGGTTAATGATGGAATTTATTCTTTTTACTCTTCGGAGGTCGAGGACGTAGTTCATGTTTACCGTGTGCAAATGAGCATGTTTCACTGTCTCTGGGGCAGCCATCAGGATGATGTTCATCAAACCAACACAAGCTTAACTTATGGAAGTCTGATATCCGTTTCTCTCGTTGCATGGTCTGTCGAGCACTCCAAGGATTATCAGAAGAGAAATCTCGTAGCCTAACACAACCCTCAGAAACTGGAAGGATAATTTGTGAGAATGTCATAAACATCTTCACTACTGAGTGATGTCATATGCTGGGTCATTGACATTAGGCCTAAAAAAATAGTGATGCTTCCAGTAACATATTGGAACAAGAGCACGCCGTCGGGCCATGGCATAATACGCCTGTTTCTGGAGTAGAGTGGGGCAAGGTTTAATTCATTTGTTTGAAACCTTTGACTTAAGACGAAATAATAACAAAAATAAAACACAATAACTTGGAAACCGCATATCAGGTAAAATCTAAGTAAAATGAAAGTGTCAATGACACTGTAGCTCAACTTTGTAAAGGAAGGTAATTTTTTTGTGATGAGCAATGAATAGAGAGATTAAAAAGGAGTGTAAAAATGAACAGTAAAGGATTTAGTCATACACAGAGTAAAATCCAAGATAGCAGCTGGCGGCCATGTTTTTTGGCCGATGACCCCAAAATGACTCGTTCCCATCTACATGTCATTATTAACCTCCATGACAAATTTTAAGATTATCAAACTAAAGGTACAACCTGTAGCTTAAAGGATTTAGTCATACAAAGAGTAAAATCCAAGATGGCTGCTGGCGGTGATGTTTTTTGTCCGAATGACCCCAAAATGACTCTTTCCCATCTACATTCCAATTTCAACAGCCATGAAAAATTTCATGATGATCAGACTAAAGGTACGACTTGTAGCCCGTGCTAAAGGATTTAGTCATACAAAGAGTAAAATCCAAGATGGCTGCTGGAGGCCATGTTTTATGGCCGAATGACCCCAAAATGACTCGTTCCCATCTACATATCAATATTAACATCCCTGACAAATTTTATGATGATCACACTAAAGGTATGACCTGTAGCCCGTGCTAAAGGATTTAGTCATGCAAAGAGTAAAATCTAAGATGGCTGCCAGCGGCCATGTTTTTTGGCCAAATGACCCCAAAAAAACTCGTTCCCATCTACATGTCAATATTAACATCCTTGACAAATTTCATGACAATAAGACGAATAATACGGCCTGTAGCCCGTGCTAATGGATTGAATTTTGAAATCCAAGATGGCCGATGGCGGCCATGTTTTTTTTACGAATGACCCCAAAATGACTCGTTCCCATCTACATGTCAATGTCAACATCCATGACAAATTTCATAATAATCGGACCAAAGGTACGAACTGTAGCCCGTGCTAAAGGAAATTGTTGACGAATCACACACACATACACGCACACACACACAGACGACGGATACTAAGCTCAAACTTTACAAAGTAAAGTTGAGCTAAAAAGGAGCATAACTCAGTCAAAATCATGCGGACGAAACCCATATTCGAACTTGATCTGTATTTTGGGGTGGTAAACTAATATCCCAAATTTGGTTTAGTTCACTTGATTCAATCTAAAGTTATCATCTGGAAACCGCAAATCAGGTAAAGTCGAAAAAGGGGCATAACTCAGTCAAAATCATGCAGACGAAACCCATATTCGAACTTGATCTGTATTTTGGTGTGGAAAACTAAATCTAAAGTTATCATCCGAAAACCAAAAGCGGACGGACGGAATCATGGACGAACGACAGACGGACAACCCATTTACATAATAGGACCGTTTTTTTAAACGGGCGTATAAAAAAGGGCTAGCGGGCATTCGGATTAAAACATTTTATTTTTTTTTATTTTCCATACACAATCCTGTAACATCATACAATGTTTCCAATATCGAGATACACTTGTTCAGAGGCATTAATTTCTGAGTTCCCATTATGAACAAGAGATGGAATGTCATCCAGTACATACCCCCTTGTGGCATACCAAGCATTTTTTTTCAAATTATGGCCTGGACAGACATCGGATGGACCAAAAAGCCAACATTTCCAGATAGACAAAGATGAATAACTCTAGAATGGAAAATCCAAACAAAACGATGGAACACTCTATTGAATTTACCCATATTAGTAAATATCCATACCAAATTTCATTGAGATCCAAGCACTACTGTTCAAGTTATGACCTGAATAGACAACAGATGGATGGACGCATGCACAGATGCATGGATGGACGGACAGATGCAAAACAGTATCCCCTCTTTTTTTTTAAATGGGGTATAATTATAGCCAACTGCTAGTGCACTGAAGTAGATATGTACTCAGTAGATAAAATGAATAGCATACAACATGACATTTTACGTCTGTACTGAATAACTGAGGTTAAAAGGGAATATATTAAAGATATATGAAAATATGCAGGAAGTAGGATGATGCTGATGATATTTTTCATAACCAAGACATATCACTAAGTCTTCTTACTGGAAAATGGGGTCAGTTTCAGTCAATGATGTTGTACTTACCATTTAAAACAGAGAAAAAAGAAATAAAATTACTCAAGCAAATCCATCAACTTGAATTCTATATAACGTCAATTTTCAATTGAATATGAATAAAATAAAGAATTTGAATAAGTTGACCAAGTCTGAGTTTCGTGTGCCTGTCATTTGCAGAATGAGGTCCCCAGAGGGTGAATTTAGTGATGCTATCCCGCATAGTGGGCTAGCATCACTAAATTCACCCTCTGGGGACCTCATTCTGCTTAGGCCTCATCTTCTCTGGAAAATATCTTTATTATCAAATTTCTATAGAAACTTTTTCACATAGATTCTATTTCTTTTTTAGTTTAGTTTTTCTATATCCCCAAATTGGCAGACCACACATTGCATAATCGAGGTTCCCAATGGGTGTGCATCATAATATTCACCATTTGGGAACTTAATCTGAGTCCATGTCTCCCATAGCAGATGAGACCATGCAGAATGAGGTCCCAGAGAGTGAATTTGGTGATGCTAGCCCACTGTGCGGGATAGCATCACTAAATTCACCATCTGTGGACGTCATTCTGCAAATGACAGTCACACTAAACTCAGACTTGAAGTTGACCCATGAGTTACCTTGAAATATGTTATTATGATTTCTTAGAAGTGTCTGGATACCACCATCTTCTGATTTGAGTTTCTGTAAAGTTTCTGCATCAAATAAGGTGGCTACTTTAGATAGAGGTATCAAACCTGTGAAAACAGAAGCAACTAGTTATCTAGAGATAATTTAATTATAAGTTGTCCATTTACAAAACGCTTGAATGCCATTTGCATGGTGGTGAATCAAGTGGTTTCGAGTTGATGAGTATCGCACATTCAAAATAGCCGAGGCAATCGCAAATGAGACCAGCAATTAGGAAAATGTAATAAACTAGGATATGACATATTACATATTATTTGGCAGCTACGAGCATGTGCTATACTATTTTTCAAACAAGCTGATACCTCGTTTGTGTCCAAACTCAGTTGTTACCTCTAACATTCTGACCAAAGTTGTCAGTCGAAGAATTCTCTAAGATGTATGGATTGGTGTATTCCATGAACCTCCGACTGGGAACTTTGGTCAGAATTTTATAGAAAACTATAATTTCCAAACAATTAAGATATCAACTTGTTTTAAAAATAAACTAGCACATGCTCGTAACAGTCGAAATGCTACATTTTGTGACAGTTCCTCATATATTTATGTTTTTGTATCGTTTGCGCTCACCTCAGCCATTTTGAATAAGTGGTACTCATCAACTCGCAACCAAGTGATTCCCCACCGTGAATTGTTCTCTCAAATTATACTCTCTGTAAATTAATGGAGATAACTTCATTACTTCATATTCTTAATGATGACCTTCTTGATGACAAAGATATAATGCGGCAATATAGATCAATATGTGCACGAACAAATATTCTTGTTAGAAAATTTTATAAATGTTCCTTTGATGTTAAAAATTATTTGTTTCAGGCTTATGTTTCACCTCTGTATTGTTCAAGTCTATGGGCAAATTACACTAAACGTTGTTTTGGAAAACTGATTATATGTTACAATAATGCTTACAGGAAGTTCATGGGTTATGAAAGAAGATGTAGCGCAAGTGGAATGTATGTAAATGACCGAATGTGTTCTGTGCCAATGTTAATAAGGAAGAGTGTGTATGGACTGCGTGAGCGAATGACAAAATCATCAAATTCTATTGTAAAAAATATATTCAACTCTGATCTAGTCTATAGCTCAAACCTTTTAACATATTGGAATCAAATTCTATACAATTGACTGTTGTATGTGTATAATCTGATTTGTTATGATTATTGTAATCATTTTTTATGTGTCAAATAACCATATGGGCGTTTTAAAGCCTGAAATAAAACATCAATCATTACAAACTTGCGAAGCAGAGGTCGATGCCCTTTGCATGGCATATAACACCACTGACACAGTCACCATGGCTTTTCTTCCCATCATGCTCTACATAAAATGTACTCATAAACTCATGCTAAATGGAACAGAGGTGAAGTTTGTTGATAATTACACTTATCTACCATTTCCTACGAAATTCCCTGATAAAATTGGCGATAACGAATTGGCGATAAAAACATCTGTATCATTACTGCAGTTGTGGTACAAGGAGCGCATGACGTCATTGACTGGTTAAAATCATGAATGAACTGACGTTGATCAATCGCATGAGAAATTAAAACAACATTGCAACGTATATTCATGGGCACTATAAATAAATAGTTCTTAGATTTTAACATTATTTGATTGCCTCCCATCCTGGGTGTTATGGTAAAACATATCACAAAGTAACTAATACATATTTGTTGAGTGTTTATTATATAATTATATAAAAATTCAGGTGCAAGAGATTTTGTTCATTGAATTCAATTTGCGTTAGTTATATTCCCGTGAACTTGCAAGTTGGGAGATTTGAGCAAATCGAGATAATCATGTGACACTGTGTATATAACACATATTTACCCAGGACATATAATCAAGGAGGACCTCTCTGATCAGGATGACTTTGAAGGCCAATAAAATTTTCAAAATGTTTACCATTTAATGTTAAAAATTTATCTCTTTCAGAGATTTAAATCGCTTCAATATTGTACGCATCTCTCGGTCAACTATTGAAAACAGTGCATGAATAAACTTAATGTTAACTATAACAATTATTATATATTCCTTGCGGTTTTTATTATGCAAGATCATCTGTTTGTATGCGGTAATGTGTTATCATTAATATCAATGTTGAGAAGGAATTATGTATACAGTTTTAAAGAGAGACTACTTAATACAGCTAATAACTATATCCTGTCAACCATTTATAATTTATATTCAAATCAAAACTATTCAATTCTTGGAATTATCTGTTATACATTTAGTTCACAATTACATGTATATATCTTGTTACATAACACATATTATGTACTTTTGATAAATGTATGATTATTTTACACCATATGGACATTAATAGTCTGAAATAAATCTTATATAATGTCATTTGGAGAGCAGAAACTCGATACAAATTTCATTAAATTCACCTCCTCTATTCCAAGATTTCCCAGAATTCAGTGTGACCTCTGTTTTATCGTCTGCTTTAAGAATCTGCTGAAAGACTTCGTTCACAATCTTATCTTTGGTATTCTGATCAACAGCAACACAGTTCCGATGAATTTCTGGTGGCCGTATCGTAAAATTCTGACTCCATGGGGTGGCATCTCCGTTATCATGGGGTTGCTTATTACCATCGTTAGCTAGGTTATCCTTATTGCATCGACCAGCAATGAAGGATGTCCTCTCAGCATCCACTTCACTCTCCTCACTCTCTGGATACGTTCGATTTGCCCCTATCAAGCAAACCTGTAATGAAATTTAAAAAATCTTTTATACAATTTTCATTGATAATGCAATAATACTATAAATTGGTGATGAAAAGTGTATTAACTCAATTTGAATCCTGTAAATCTCAGCTCAAATTTAATTTCAAACCAATTATTGAAAAACATTATATATTTTGTCAAAACATATAAAGTTTGATTTGAACACATGTGTAATCTGTATTGGAAATGCCAATTGCAATACTCATCTGCTTGGCCTTTTTAGTCATTTAAACACTGATGCTCAAAGTAGAAATGATAGTGATACACTTTTTATTCTCTAGTTTTTACCATTTTAAGATTTGCCATTTGGTGGAAACCTTAAGGCTGTGTGGCCTTACAATGCACATCATGTCCAAAAAAAAAAAAATCTATAACTTAGTATTATCAATACCAGTAGTTAAATATAACATGTGGTTTATAGTTAACGGAGTAAATTTGATATAGATGTTTGGTACCTTTTTTGTGGAGGGAATACGCAGCGTGTCCTGTTTTACATCGAATCCACAGACTTGCCCGACTTGTTTAACGTATGCCAGATATGTCTCATATTGACTCATTCCTTTCTTCTTCTGAGAAAATTTGGTGTCAAAATCATGATGACAACATGGGAGTACAAAGTATCGACAACTATAAGATGACCTGTAAGTGAAATGTAAATGGTTGGTAAAAGTAAAAGGCAACTAATAGACAGAACAGTGAGTGATTTCTTATTTCTCTCTCTAATTTTACTAACTTCACTAAACTTTACACCAAAATTCTGTAATCAGGTAATTAGTAGATGACCTTCAAATTTCACAAAGTTTAACCCTTTTAGTGCCAGGGGCCGATCTCATCGGACCTAAACCTATAAATAAGTCTGTTAAAGAATACAAGAATAAATTATTAAAATTGTAAAAAAAATTGTAAAAAAAAAAAAAAAAAAAAATTGTTAGGCCAATGAATTCTCTTATATATGCGAGGCGACCTATGGTCGACTCGCATATATAAGAGAATGCATTGGCACAGGGTATATGGGTTGATACAAAAATCGAACTGGCACTCAAAGGGTTAACAATTTATTTTCATTTTTTTCATATTTTTTATTGTGATCATAACATGAACATCATAAACAGAAATGTTCAAAAATAAAACACGACAATTGGGTTTTACATAGAGATGAATAAACTAATCTGGTGGGTTAGATTAACATTTCGAGGACACCTGGTTACAACAACAATCTTTACCTTCTTTAAAAGATTAATATTCACCAAAATAATATTAACATAGATTATTTATTATGAATTGTGTGAGTGTCACATTTGGTTTGAAGCATAGTTTTTGAGGCAACAAACCCATGTGTGGCATTAAAGTGGCCATGTCCAATTTAACACTCCTAAATTAAAGATTCCCTGTCTGATTTAACACCTCTAACTTACGATTTCTTTTATCCACTCACTGGCTTCTTCTAGAAATATCATGAGAGTTCAAGAGGTCAGGCTTAGCAGTGGCTTTGCATGGTGATTGGAATTTATTTTCAGAATATACAAGTTGGGGAATTCCAGTTTAAGCTAGACATCACCATATGTGGAATTTGTACACCACACTCGCAATAAGATACTGCGCTTCATATTGTTGGGAGTATATATTGGTAATAAACTAGTTTGGATAACTATATAGGCTTTTGATGAAATTCCATCTTTTAATTCTCGCCAGATAAAATAAAACATACATATGGTGGAAATGACTCTCAGTGATCTGGTTGGTCGGGGCCATACTGTAGTCTCTAAACATATAAACAATAAATTAGGCCAATAATTATTAGGTATTGTGAAGTAATCAACTGTACCTTGCTGCTATGACAGGAATCCATGGTGTTAATTCATCACTATGGTTACCAATCAGCCAATCATATTCTGGAAACAGATTGTCTGCTGATGGTGTCAGTGCCATCTCCTAAAATATAACGATAGTGAAATGCTTTTGGGGAAAAATCAGTCATGGTATTCTTAACCCTTTGGTGAGTAGAACGACATATATGTCGTCTATCGGTTAAGGAGTAGAACGACATATATGTTGTCTATCGGTTAAGGAGTAGAACGACATATATGTCGTTTCAGGAAGTGTTATTTTATGTAGACATAACTTCAATAAATCATCTGATTTAAAATGATTTGTATAGGAGTTATTTTGATTAATATAATGTCCCAAATGTATAAGTGCAATCGATTATGATAACACACGTTAACAAAAAACGCACATAAATTAAAACTAATTAGTGGACCCTTTTGACCAGAACTTGTTAATAATTATTGCTATGACGTTGACGTTAAATTTACTCATGACATCATGCATATGGCGTTACAGATACTCTCCAAAGGGTTAATGCAAAATATATAGAACTAGCTAATGTGCCCGACTTTGTCCGGGCTATTTAGGGATTTCTTTGTGATCGCCTCCGTCTGGGCAGAATATACAGCGTTATCAACATTATGCTTATTATGGGTATATAATATATTACTAGCGCACCTCTACCATGTGCACTATGCTGACACACTTTCTCATTGTGTCATATATTGGCGAAATATGCATTTTCACTCCTTTTAAAGAATTTTAGATCTAATAAAAGGTCGGACCCCATCTCCCCGAAACCAGGTGGCAGTCGAAAAAGGTCTATAACTCTGTAAAATATCATCAGACCGTGACCATAATAAAACTGCCTTCGTCTTCTCAAATGTGAACCAAATATAAAGAAATTCTGTTGCTTATTGCTCAAGTTATCATCCGAAAACCCCAAAACTGTAATTTCTAAGTAAAACTTGACCTCAATAATGTGATGGTTATTCCTCATACCAAGGTTCATTTTGATCATATAATTTTAACCGTAGTTATCACCTGGACAAGGACATGGATGGAGACACACATGCATGTATGAATGGATGGATGTATGAATGCACAGATAGATGGCGGTAAAAACAGAGTTTTGGCAAATATAACTCAAACTAATTTTGTAGCATGCTGCTTTAACCCTTTACCCAACAGAACGGCCCTGTGCCAATGCATTCTCTTATATATGCGAGTCGACCATAGGTCGCCTCGCATATATAAGAGAATGCATTGGCTTAACACATTAAAAATTATAAAATTGTTAAAGAATGTAAGAAAAAATGGTAAAAAGTGTTAAAAAAAGTGTTTTTTTAGGCCAATGCATTCTCTTATATATGCGAGGCGACCTATGGTCGATTCGCATATATAAGAGAATGCATTGGCACAGGGCATAACTGTAACTATCACAATGTGGTCAAGGAGCCGGTTCCAATGATATCCATATTTGTATGGTTCTATCGAGACAGACCGAAGATATTTTAGGCTGTTGAAGCTTTATTTGGCTGGATTTGGCCGGTTTGTTGGGTAAAGGGTTAATTTTGATTATGACTTCATCAAGTTGTACCACCAGCACCATTTCTTCTTAGTGTAAAAGTATCTATCAATAATTACACCCACTTCATTCTCTATAGTAAATTGCCGTTGAGTTTATCAAAGCTAATGTAACTATATCGGATAATTACATTTGGTCGAGATTTTATCAGTGCAACAAAGACGACATTTTTGTTTTCATGAACGGTATGAAAGCCAATAAAAGAATAATAAATAAATGTCCAAATAAAGACAATGCCCCAATGAAATAAACATTCCCAAGCTGTTTACAGAGTATAAATTTGGTCGTATTTGCAACGTTTCGTCACGAAATGCATGGCTAATCTTACACAACTTTTTTGTTTTCATTTCATTTATTTACATTTTCACATTTGCATTATGATTTTTGAAAGACCACAGGAGCTTGGAACTTGATCAATAACTGTCTTAATTAGGCAAATTAGCCAGAGCTTAAAATTCGGCGAGAATCCAACCGAAGATTCTCGTAAATATTCTCGCAAAATACCATGGATTCTTGCGAAATAGTATGTTTGGATTCTCGCAAAATTGAACGGAATACATGCCCTGTTAGCAATGTTTTGGTCATAATGCTGGACCCAAATTTGCTAATTAAGGAAGTTATTGATAAAGTTCCAAACTCCTATGGTATTGTAAGACCGTCACAAGTCCATGCATGGTACCGTACATTATAATTTTCTGGGCACAACATGTCAACAATTTATAAATTATAAATATCTACACACCTGTAGTTGAGCGTCGTCGGAGAACATGTCCCATATCCTACGCTTCCTCAAATCAATTCCCTTACCTGGATGCTGTAACAAAAAGTACAAAATGAGGGGGTGCTCCAAACAATGTATTGTAGCATCTATATATACTGGATAGGAATACATTACAAGGCATTCACAATTTCAAAATAAAGTTATTGGAAGTTCGCTGCACAACTAACAAATAACACCTTCCACAAGGCCCCCAAACCTGCAAATAACGTGCCTGTCATTTGCAGAATGAGGTCCCCAGAGGGTGAATTTAGTGATGCTATCCCGCATAGCGGGCTAGCATCACCAAATTCACCCTCTGGAGACCTCATTCTGCTTAGGCCTCATCTTCTGGGACGTATCTATAGTCTCAAATTAACATTGTTTTTAGTTACATTTTCCCTTCTGGGAAGTTTCTGTATCCCCTAATTTTCAGCAGATAAAATGCATAATCGAGGTGCCCAATGGGTGAACATCACCAACTTCAACTAGGGAACTTAGCAGAATGAGGTCCCCAGAGCAGGGAAATTTCCAGGGCTGTTTTGATACCTGTTACAGGTATGGGCGCCCAAACTTGAGAAGCCCAAATGTCCCCAAATTCCTAGTGGACAGTATTGAGTCAACCTGAATTTTCAAGGCAATACAACAATATGCGCTGTAAATAAAAAATCTGCAGTTGCAATACAGCCTTCATTTGCATGTTGAATTTTTAAATCAGAAATATTATGTCATATTTATAATATATGCGTCTGTATCTGTGTTGGTTCGGTGTAGAAGCCGTATTTTAAAGTTATATTGGGATACCGGTACATATCCTCTGCTGGAAACAGGTATCCCCAAATTATCTCTGGATTCTGCCCTGCCCCAGAGGGTGAATTTAGTGATGCTAGCCTGCTATGCGGGATGGCGTCACTAAATTCACCCTCTGGGGACCTCATTCTGCAAATGACAGACACATTCAAAAATACATGTAGCATAAGCGGCATCAACAATATGCACTTCCTGGTTTTACAAGTAGATTTTGCCAAATTTAACCAATGCAAACAATTTATTTACATATTGAATTCATCATATAATTCACAATGTTGATAATGAACACAAATAAATAATGATTGTTTAAAGACATATTATGTTTGGGTGCGTGAAACCGATAAGTTAGTATTCCGGCGCTATGACAACTGGAGGATTGAAACATTCTACTAACATCGCCGAAATTTGAAGCAAATCGACCATACCACTCCATTGAAAACAGTGTCTGATCTACGCTCAATTGTAAATATTTACTACTCGATTCGGGACGCATCTATCGGCGATAAACTAACGAAAACGATTTCACCATCGAGAGTCACTGCATTTAATTCATATATAAGAATGATGGTGTGCGTGTCAATTTGGATATACTATTTGTAAAAATGACTATTTTGAACAAAATTATTCTCCATTTCTATTTGATCACCATACCGGAGTGTTTCACATCACTTTAATCACATCTATAAATGGCCGCATAATTAGGGTGAATTTTCTCGAGGCGTAATTTCTTATTTTCGTAATTTTCTATTTTTTAGATACAGTCCTTTATTTTTTATATACATTCAAGCCTTGAAATAGCGTGTCTGTCATTTGCAGAATGAGGTCCCCAGAGGGTGAATTTAGTGATGCTACCCCGCACAGCGGGCTAGCATCACCAAATTCACCCTCTGGGGACCTCATTCTGCTTACACCTCAGCAGAATGAGGTTCCCAGAGGGTGAATTTGGTGTTGCTAGCCCGCTATGCGGGGTAGCATCACTAAATTCACCCTCTGGGAACCTCATTCTGCATGACAGACACCCTATTTCAAAGCTTGTATATATTCTCTTCAAAATCATGATATTGATAGTGGGAAAACAGTTTTAGTTGCCGGCAACCATTTTTATAACTTTATTTACAAATTGGTTGATTACAGGATGTTAAATGAGGACAAACATCATTCATATGTTCGAAAAACTATTCCTAATCAGTTATTGAAACATGAATTTAATGGGCATGATCATCTTGGAAGTCAGCCGATGATGTCACGTCACAGCTCTGCAAAACTGCGTCACCTCCCTATGTGTTGCAGGATTGTGCGAACTGTCTCATATCCATCACATGTTCCGCCGTGGTTGATTGAGAAAATAAGGTGTCCTTCACAGAATTATTTAGATTGATTTAGCAAAATAACATTTTCCTTGATTTTCACGCCAGGGGAAAATAAATGAGGCCAAATTGAGAAACACACAATGCAACGGAGCGACCATAATTCGTGCCATCAGAAGAAAAATTGGATTTTTTCACTGAAAAGTAGCTATTTCCTTGCAGCTGAGACAAGAAACTTTTTTTTTGTGGCAATAACTCAGTTAAAAATAGTCGGATCAAACCTATATTATAACTGGATCTGTCTTTTGGGCTGAGAAATTCATATACAAAATTTGGTCCCGATCAGATAGAAAATGATTGAGTTATACCGTACTGACCCGCGTTTAGGCCCAGGGGGCCTTTGTTTTATTTGAGCTCAAAAATCCAAGTGGGCTTAAACCCGAATATGACCCTTTGCAAACCAAAAATCCCAAGAAATCGGGACAGTAAAACTGAAGAAAAAATAAAGTCGATCCAGCAGAGTTTCGGTGAAATATACACGTCTTCCAGATTAAATAAAGTTAAGTATAAGTTACTTTGAGAAAGTATTTGTTTCATTTTTATGTGTATATTAAAATATTACTTGTTGTCTTGTTTTATTGCCCAAAATTCCCATAAATGACAGTTTGTAAGCATCATGGGTCATCGGATTTTTCTGCCATTTCAGACAGTTGGGTAAATCCACTATCTATAGTCTATATCTATAGTTATTATCTATAGTTTATATCAATGTTCAGATAATTAAAAAATGTCAGAAAATTGTACAGGGAAATATTATGCAACATATAAGAGAGCGACTTAATCCGATTAGGATAACAATGAACCCATGCAGTGCTCTATTCATGGCCCGTTGTCAACAAAGATGTTACAATACAATAGTGACCAATTTAACAAAGCCAGTGAGTCTAGTTAATTAACGAAATGACGTTGTAAATACGTATACAAAAAAACACGTGTTTTAATGTTTAGAGTCATCGCTCCCAAACCGTTGACACAGATTAATGTTTATACTATAGACTATAGTCTATACCGTAAAACGTGAAAAATAGCAGTTTAAAATTTTTAAATAATGATTATTATATACTAACCACCGGGTACCAATACGACATCGGTATCTCTTTTTTTGAAGGCATCTTGTGCTGTTGTTGTTGTTGAATGACAAGTGCCCCTTCTGCCCCATTATTATACCCACCGTGTGTTTACATAACCAGGGAATGAGTTCTTTTTGTGTTTGGCCACATGTAGGAACATACCGACATACAAAGAATATGTTTTTACAGTACTGTTGTTGACATGTGTGCGATGCACGCACGTGATTCTTTGAAGTGATTGATGTTTACCGCGTTCTCAGATATACGCCGTTAGCGAGTGGGTTTGATGTCTGTTGACGTTTGGTTTCCCCCAGGAAGTATAATTGAATAAACAAATGAGATTTTAAGATTCACTTTATTTCATTTTATATATTATTATCACTTACCTACGAAGTATAACTTTCCATTTTTCGTGGCATTCTCGCCATCACCGATCGTTTGTGAATATTCTTCCCGTTATATATTGGAATTATTTATTTGGGAAGTATCATTAGCAAATAATTACTTACCACCACTGAAATTTAACAAAATATGGGGTGGGCTTAAACACGAATATACCCCTGTGCATGGAATTTGGTCAAAAGATATGGGTGGGCTTAAACACGGGCATGGGCCTTGAGCCGGGTCAGTACGGTAGTAGCAGAAACCATGAATAAACAGACCTTAACTCACCCCTTCTTTACAGAGAAGATACACCAGAAGTCCGTTCCCACAACCCAAGTCTACAAATGACTGCTTTGTGGTAGAGCCAGACATTCTTCTTTCCTCTTCCCATAGTAACTAAAAATAAAATAGAGTTCATGATGGATGCCAGGTCACCACATAAAAAGAGTTGTCACATTTCAAGGAAGCAAACAATATTCTGCATTCAAGCTTGCAAATAGTGTGTCTGACATTTGCAGAATGAGGTCCCCAGAAATTTAATTTAGTGATGCTATCCTGCATACGGGGCTAGCATCACCAAATTCACCCTCTGAGTCGTCATTCTGCTTAGGCCTCATCTTCTGGAAGTATCTATAGTCTCAAATTAACATTGTTTTAGTTACTTTTTCCCTTTTGAGAAGTTTCTATATCCCCTAATTTGCAGGAGATAAAATGCATAATCGAGTTGACTAATGGGTGAGTGAATATCACCCAACTTCAACTGGGGTTCTTCAATCTGATCCAAGGTCTCCAATAGCAGTTGAGGCCTGAGCAGAATAAGATCCCCAGAGGGTGAATTTGGTGATGCTAACCCACAAGTGTCACTAAATTCACCCTCTGGGGACCTTGTTCTGTAAATGACAGACACTTTTTGCAGGCTTACCTGCTTTTAAGTTCTAATGAGCAAATGCATTTGAATATAAATGATTGCTTGGCGTTGAGCCTTCTTATCTGTTCCCATAGCTATAGTAACTACAAATAAAACACAGTTGAATCAAGATCAGTGTTTAAATTCAAACATTTTTTGTATGAATCAACATGAGAAATGTATTTGTGATTCTCATGTGGACAAATATAAGTGAATATAAGTAATAAACGGCTTCAATGTGGTCATGGGTTTTGACAACAATAAAAATATGAACAATTTTGCTGAATTGTTTTTCGCAGTGAACAAGATCTTATAACAAGAAGAAACTGTCATTCAATTCTTGTGTATTCACTTCATTGTCATATAAGGATTAACTGTCATGTGGACTGTTTTTATGGAGATGTAACCGTGAGGTAAGTGGTCATAACTTGTGTAAAACCCAAAGGGTTTTACATACAAGTTATGACCACTTACCTCACAGTTACATCTCCATAAAAACAGTCCACATGACAGTTAATCCTTATATATATATACTTTTAGCGAAAAAGCCACTTTTGTAAATGTATTAAAATCGAAAAGTGTATCGTGACAAAACCAGCCCAAAAATATCCCATAGCACCCTTGGCAAAGGTTAACAGGAACAATTGAAACCCGATAATTTATTAAGTCAATCCTGCGCGAATCCAAATGCGCCCAAAACATTACGCGTTCGTCTTTCCAAACCCAAATGACGTATCGATGTTGTTATGACCTTGCAGTTATACGCCGTTGCGCATTCACCGAGAAATAACTGCAACTAGCCACGTGGGCGCCGACCAATCAGAATGCTGGATTTAGTGATAATAACACTTAGTATGTAAATATATTAGGGTAAATATCGTTCAAACCAAAACAATAAAACACTTACAAGCAGGTACGATGCTATTCCTATGTCTTCATTTACAAACTTCTGAGGATCAGTACTCTCAGACCAATTCTGAAAAAAGAAAAACTCAAGTTTTAACCCTTTATATGCTAAATAGGTTCTCCCATTCAGTTATACATGTATACATTGAATGGTCTATTATTCATTTGGAGGGGTGTTCTGATAATAGAAGTAGATGACAGACATAAAAACAAAGAAATACAAGAGCTGAATGATTCATATACAACTGTAGGGTGAGACAAGGGTATTCGCTGTCCAAACCTATTTAAGATATTTATTGACGACATAAGATCATGTTTTGATGAATCCTGCGTTTCATGCACTCTACAACAATCTAAAGTCAACCACTTACTGTTTGCCGATGACCTACTTCTAGTTTCGAAAAGCCAAACTGGCTTACAAAGATCACTTGATAAAGTTGTCAGCTACTCTCAAGACAATGTATTACCCACGACATCAACAAAACTGAAGTAATGGGGGTTAACCCTTTACCCAACAGAACGGCCCTGTGCCAATGCATTCTCTTATATATGCGAGTCGACCATAGGTCGCCTCGCATATATAAGAGAATGCATTGGCTTAACACATTAAAAATTATAAAATTGTTAAAGAATGTAAGAAAAAATGGTAAAAAAAGATTTTTTTTAGGCCAATGCATTCTCTTATATATGCGAGGCGACCTATGGTCGACTCGCATATATAAGAGAATGCATTGGCACAGGGCTAACTGTAACTATCACAATGTGGTCAAGGAGCCGGTTCCAATGATATCCATATTTGTATGGTTCTATTGAGACAGACCGAAGATATTTTAGGCTGTTGAAGCTTTATTTGGCCGGTTTTGGCCGGTTTGTTGGGTAAAGGGTTAATCACAATTCTACTGCAGTTCCCACATTCAAAGTTTTGGGTCATGAGTTGAAAATTTGCGATCAGTTTTCACAATTTTTGCTCAGAACATAAAATATGAACTCGTCCAAGAGTCATTCTGAACAAAAGACTTAAAGTAATTCACAAATTGTGGCGTGAAATGATAAATCGCTACAACATATCTAATCCACTGGTACTAAAACTGTTTAATACACTTGTAAAACCAATTTTGCTTTATGGAAGCCAAATATGCGCACCAGAGGGATCGCGTAATGATAGCTAACCCACTGAGAAGATACACTTGAGCTTCTGCAAACTGATACTCGGTGTAGGATCAAAGGCGGTCAACCATGCAATGAGAGTAGAACTTGGCATTTACATCGATTTCATAACACAGATTTTGAAAATTTTAAAGCGAGTTAGTGATCACCCGAACCAAATCTTCGTGCATAGATCAAGCAAATCAATTACATACAAAACCGAAGCGAATATTATTAGGTGTATTTTAACCACAAACTGCCATGTGGCTTTGAGACATTTTATCCATACATGATTTAACCCTTTGAGTGCCAGGTCGATTTTTGTATCAACCCATATACCCTGTGCCAATGCATTCTCTTATATATGCGAGTCGACCATAGGTCGCCTCGCATATATAAGAGAATGCATTGGCTTAACAACTTTTTTTTTTTTCTTTTTTTTTTACAATTTTAATAATATATTCTTATATTCTTTAACAGACTTATTTTGTAGGTTTAGGGCCGATGAGATCGGCCTCTGGCACTCAAAGGGTTAATCAACTTCCAATATACCAATGGAAAATGTCAGATCTTTTACATCAAAATCAAGCCTGAGTTTAGTGTGTCTGTCATTTGCAGAATGAGGTCTCCAGATGGTGAATTTAGTGACGCTATCCCACATAGCAGGCTAGCATCACTAAATTCACCCTCTGGGGATCTCATTCTGCTTAGGACTCATCTTTGCTGGAAAGTTTCTTTATAATCAAATTTCTATAGAAACTTCTTCACATAGATTCTAATTATTTTTAGTTTAGTTTCTCTATATCCCCAAATTGGCAGACAACACATTGCAGAATCAAAGTTCCCAATGGGTGTACATCACAATATTCACCATTTGGGAACTTCAATCTGTGTCTATGTCTCCCATTGCAGATGAGCCCATGCAAAATGAGGTTCCCAGTGGGTGAATTTAGTGATGCAAGTCCGCTATGCCGGATAGCGTCACCAAATTAACCCTCTGGGGACCTCATTCTGCTAAACTCAGGCTTGAAAATGGACACCTAACACAATCAGCTATGATTAACATTTGGGCCGACATGTCACAATGTGTGATACATATCTGTAATTCAGCGCACAAGCAGTCGGCCACCACCTATATATATAAAAGAATAGGATATGTCTGTCTGTTCAGATTATTCACCCAGACCCCTAGACCGATTTCAATCAAATTTGGTGTGGTGAGCCGGAGGTTATAACGACGTTAGTTTCTGAAAAAATTTACTAAAAAAAATTTAGTTAAATGAAACAATTTTTTTTTATCAATCTAAACACAAAAATTCTTTTTAATTAAATTTTTTTTTTAATCCAAATATTTGAACAAACAAATTGTGTGTGAAGCGCACAAAGTGGCCGCCGCTGAATAAAGGCTCTGTCTAAACATCATAATGTGCGCAAAGCTAAATAAAGACTCCCGAAGGACATGTTGGGCATTTTACTTAGTTTTAATATATAGAGGATCTACAACGAGTCCCCAGTTTATAGCGGAATTTACAAAACGAGGCCAGTAAATTAGGTCTGGACCGAGCCTTTGTTGAGGTCCAGACCTAATTTACTGGATGAGTCCAGTAAATTCCGCTATAAACTTGGGACGAGTTGTAGATTCTATTTATTAAATGATCCAAAACCTCGACAAAACAACTTAAATCAACAAATGGGACGGGAAACTAACATCGACTTCTATAAGACATGCGATGACGTTTCATTCATCTATGCATTGTTTGCATTGTCCCGGATGAATAAAGACTATTTGGCGTAATATAATGGCGTATATTTAATTACATAACTTTTCAAACTCTTCATCTATTATAGTTTGTTGGAAAAATATTGGAAGCCATAGTATTTTGAGACGTAGTGTAAGGAATGTAAACAGACGAAAAAAACGGAAGTCAAAGGTCACCTGGCACAATTTCCTGTTATTAAACTAATGTTTAATATCACAATTTATCACATGATTAGCACTATTTTCCGATGTAATATTCGAGCGTAATAGACACGTGTAATATCGTCGCGTGCAATGACGTCACACTGCTCTTTGGGACAATGTTAGCTGGCTGCAGTTAATTGTTGTTCTTTTCGATAAAATTTTAGCGATTATATGATCATGTGATAAAAAGTATCTCAAACTCGTTCTATTTTATACGGAATTTATCAACCTCGTCCACTAAATTCTATTTGAGCCTCGGTAAACCTCGGCTCAAATCGAATTTAGTGAACTCGGTTGATAAATTCCGTACAAAATAGAAGCTCATGTGAGATCCTCTATTTATAGAATGGTTTTATTGAATGGAATAAGGGTAGGATCATGTAATAAATTTATATATTATATATTTATTAATATGTTCTGTATCCATGCTAAATGTGATCAACCATTAATTAGTAACTTTTATTCCACAAAATACACTTTATAACCCACAAACTGTTGATGGACTTTATGGATAAAATTAGGTCCAGTGGTACAATACATACATGATATGGTGATAACATTTCAAACTTCAAAGCATGTTTGTTGTAAGAGTACAGTAATGCCCTAAATAATTGAATTATGGGTAATTTTTCAGGATTTAGTTTATTTCTGACTAAATCCTGAAAAATTACCCATAATTCTGCTGTGGTTAAGGAGTCGATTATTTAGGGCATTACTGTAGTTAAGTCACTAACCTTAATAAGGTCAAGGCCATATTTCTTCTTCAGATCAGAGCACATATCGTTATATTTATCAACTGGTACAAGTAATAGGGTTGAGGAACTTGTTTTCAAATGTTCAACTTCAGACCATCTGCAGATTTTCTCCAGAAGTTCACTTTTCAACCAGACAGCTGTTGCGAAGCAACCACTATTTTCATCTGTTCCGACCTTTGACCCTGACAATATTATCCTGAAATTGAAGCAGGTTTTTACAACAGATTCCTTGCTATGTCACCATATTGTACTGGGTTCAGTTCCATTAGCAAGCCTTGAAATAGTATGTCTGTCATTTGCAGAATGAGGTCCCCATAGGGTGAAATTCACTCTCTGGGGACCTCATTCTGCTTAAGGCTCATCTTCTGGGAAATATCTATAGTCTCAAATTAACATTGTTTTTAGTTACTATTTCCCTTCTACTCATTTTCTTTTTGCGCTAATTTGAAGAATATAAAATGAATAATCTAGGTGACTGATGGGTGAACAGCACAAATTTCAACTGGGGAACATCAATCTGATCCTATGTCTCCCATCGCAGTTGAGGCCTAAGCAGAATGAGGTTTGCAGAGGGTGAATTTGGTGATAGCGTAACTAAATTCACTCTCTGGGGACCTCATTCTGCATACGTCAGGCACACTACAGTAATGCCCTAAATAATTTACTCCTTAACCACAGCAGAATTATGAGTAATTTTTCAGGATTTAGTCAGAAATATGATTGTTGCCATTCATCGAAAAGCTCTCAGTGAGAGCTTTCCAATGAATGGCAACAAGCCATATTTCCGACTAAATCCTGAAAAATTACCCATAATTTTGCTGTGGTTAAGGAGTCGATTATTTAAGGCATTACTGTATTTCACGGCTTGTCCATTAGTTCTTGGGGTATACATTTTCCAGTGCTTGGTTTTAGGCCACAATAAAATAGCCTGGTTTACAAACTTTTGGGTTGAAAAAAAGTAGTTGCATGAGGAAAAAAAATAATATAATTATGCATCACAACAACAACAATTGACAAATAGCAGAATTGTCCATGAATTTCATAAGAATTTTTAATATGATAAGTGTTACTCAAATTATAAAAAATAAGTTGAGGTATTTCTTCCCATAAAACTGTATAAATAACGGAAAAGAATGTGAAAGCAGAAAAGAGACTCTGTCATCAAATATTTTCTTCACCTTCAAATTTTAATCAGCATATAATAAACCATACATATAAAAAAGTTTTATTTTTTTTAGAATATAGATGGATTTCAATGTGACGTTAGACGGTGCAAGGCAAAATATAGTCAAGATGATGCTGGGTTGTCAAGATAGCGCCATAATTTTGTCAATTAATAGGATAGGTATTAACAGCATGGAAGATAGTAACGCATATATAAACATATGATAGTAACGCATATATAAATGTATGGAATTGTATTCTGTCGGTACTATTTTCTTCGATTAAAGCTTATGGTTCCAAAGATTTTGAGTTAGTATTTTTTTAGAAACTTGAATATGATCAATTTAATGTTAATGCAACCGAAACCACGTATAATGCAGGAGTGTTGTACGTTGATGCACCGTGTAACAAGGACCAATCACAGGTGCACGCAAGCCTGAGTTTAGTGTGCCTGTCATCAGCAAAATGTGGTCCCCAGAGGGTGAATTTTTTTTTACCCAAAAATTGGAAATCTAATTCAAAAACCCAAAATGATTTTGTAACGGCAGCAAGCCTGCAAATAGCGTGTCTGTCATTTGCAGAATGAGGTCCCAGAGGGTGAATTTAGTGACGCTATCCCGCATAGCGGGCTAGCATCACTAAATTCACCCTCTGTGGACCTCATTCTGCTAAGGCCCTCAACTGCTATGGCAGACCTAGGATCAGATTGAAGTTCCCCAGTTGAAGTTGGTGATGTTCACCCATTGGGCACCTCTATTATGAATTTTATCTTCTGCAAATTAGGGGATATAGAAACTTCCTAGAAGGGAAATGTAACTAAAACAATATTAATTTGATACTGTAGATACTTCCCAGAAGATGAGGCCTAAGCAGAATGAGGTCCCCAGAGGGTGAATTTGGTGAAGCTAGCCTGCTATGCGGGATAGCATCACTAAATTAACCCTCTGGGGACCTCATTTTGCAAATGACAGACACACTATTTGCAGGCTTAAACGGCAGCGTCATGGGAATCAAATTTATAGTATCATCATCTGCTAATTGATTAGGTGATACCCCTTATAGTTTTGCAGTGTGTTTAAGGTGTGGATAAGGGGGTGTGTCTTTTTACCGGATTCCGGATCCCGGATTTCGACCCGGATTTAGGTGTCTTTTTACCGGATTTCGACCCGGATTCGGGTATGAATTTCATGCTTAATTTAACCCATTAAAAGCCGTTTCTGACACGCGGAAACTGGTTAGGAGGTGAGATTAAACCAATATAGGGCTGTCGTGCTCATTCAGCCCGATTAATCGTATTTAAAGGTACATATCGTGCCCGGATCAGCATACTTCTTATTTTTTCATATAGACACGGCGGTTGGGTTGATTTTACGTGATCATGATGGCATTTAAGGGAACACACCATGTCCGGATCCGAATTAATTATCTCGTAATTATTGATCATATTTAAAGGTAGATATCATGTCCGGATCCGGTTTTTTTCTCTCTCTTTTTTTCCATATAAATTATCGTCTTTTTGATATATTAAATGTCACGTGGAACAAAGTTATAAGTTGATTTTGAGACGTTATATTAGGCTGTTGGATTGATTTCACGGAATGATTATCGCATTTAAAGGTACACACCATGTGCGGAACCGAATTAATTTCCACGTATTTACTGATAATATTTAAAGGTACAGATTATGCCCGGATCCGGACTTTTCTTCTTATAAAGTAATGCTTATTTAATACAATAAATGTAAACTGAGTCGCGTGGAACTAGGTTATAGATGTTGATGTTTAGATCAGATCATTCCCGATTATAGTCTGGCCGCCCGAATCGTTATAAAAACACTGCTAGCATATTCATCCCGTTGCAGCCAGCTACAGTTTATACAGTGATTATCTAGTTTAAAGGTACAGACCATGCCCGGATCCGGTTTAAAAAAAAATCTCCATATAAATTAACGCCTATTTAATATATTAAATGTCAGCTGAGTTAAGAGGAAGTTAGAAGTTGATTTTGAGAGGTTAGACCCGGCTGTTGGATTTATTTCACGGAAGGATGATCGCATTTAAAGGTGCATGCCATGCACGGATCCGAATTAATTATCGCGTATTTTTATTCGCGTATCAGTTTTAAAGGTACAGATTATGCCCGGATCCCGATTGTTCTCCTTTCACTTATAAATTAACTCCTATTTAATACATTAAATGCCAGCGGAGTCACGTGGAACCAGGTTTTAGAATTAGTCCGTTTATAGACACACTTTATTTCCCTATTTGAATCCGGATTTGATGTGCCTCTTTTTGCCGATTTCGACTCTAACCGGGTTTGCATTTTATGTTTATTATATCCCACATTTAACACATTGAAAGACATTTCAGACACGCGGAAACATGGCACAGGTTGGGTTTGAACAGAGCAGAAAATATTAACTGTCCATATACCGCATGGTTGTTTAATAAATATACAACAGATATCTATCAATTACTGAAAAAAGAGAGAGAAAAAAACCGGAACCGGATCCAGACATGATATCTACCTTTGAATATGATCAATAATTACGAGATAATTAATTCGGATCCGGACATGGTGTGTTCCCTTAAATGCCATCATGATCACGTAAAAATCAATCCAACCACCGTGTCTATATGAAAAAATAAGAAGTATGCTGATCCGGGCACGATATGTACCTTTAAATACGATTAATCGGGTTGAATGAGCACGACAGCCCTATATTGGTTTAATCAGTTTCCGCGTGTCAGAAACGGCTTTTAATGGGTTAAATGTGTGATAAAACAAGCATGAAATTCATACCCGAATCCGGGTCGAAATCCGGTAAAAAGACACCTAAATCCGGGTCGAAATACGGGTCGAAATCCGGAATCCGGTAAAAAGACACACCCTGGATAAGGTGCTCTTGTGATGTGGGCCTGAAAGATGGCTGAGGTATTACACCTCACTCGAGGTGTGGGGCTGAGGTGTGCCTAAGGTGTTGTTGAGGTGTGTCTGACGTGTGGGGCCAAATATTTAAATGAGGCATGGTTGAGGTGTACTTTTGAGGTGTGCCTGAGGTGTGCTTCTGAGATGTGTTTAAGGTGTTGATGAGGTGTGCCTGAGGTGCAGTCTGAGGTGTGCTTGAGGTGTGCCTATGGAAGTGTGCTTACTGAGGTGTGCCTGAGGTGTGGGTAGAGGTGTGCCTGAGGTGTGGGTAGAGGTGTGCCTGAGGTGTGCATAGGTAGAGGCGACTAATTTTGTCTTGTCCACATGCATTCATTCTATATAATTTGAACATGTTCCTGGTTACTTTCGATTATTTATATTAGTGTCCTAGTAGTGTTCCTAGTATTATTGGAAGATTAAGGTATATGTGTTCCCATTCGTAGCTTCAGATCACTATTATAAGTGACTATAGTCTTGTTCAATCATTAGTACCCTATGAATTTGCTATATACATGTACATATGTATAATATTGACATATTGCATGGTACCATGCATGCAATTAACTGCAGCTCAAGTCATATATGGGCTTGGGATTGGGGCAAAAATTAAATAAACTTTTGATATTAAGTATCTTTTCAAATCCTTGAGAGATACACAGCTGTGTTTGGAGCAGCTACACTCTTCTGAACAAAGGACATTCAAATAAATTATGGCGCAATTCTACCACATGACCTAGCCAGCTCCATATGTTATATGTTTGTTTATCATACAATTCAGCTTGGCTATAGCTTCCTCATTAAACCAGGAACTTTATAGATACCATGTGGTGTGTTGCGGACCTGTGATGTGTGTTTGAGGTGTGCCTGTGGCAGAATGGTTTTTGTTAGAGTCCCTTAGGTGTGTTTGAGGTGTGCTTTGTTAAAAGCTATGATATGATATATGTGGATGAGGTGTAGAAGTATGAGGTGTGGTTAAGGCAGGAAGCAAATTACTTTTGAAATTTTGATTAGCAAATAACCTCACATTGACATGATTAGATAAAATCATATAATATTCATACCAAATTGCATAGCTTTTATCCAAAATTGGGTAGCAAATTGCGATGCGATACCAGTTAATTTGCTCCCTGGTATACACTGTACAAATGTAAGATAATACCATCACCACTTCTCTGTCCATTTAATTGTTTTGATACAAACACAGTGGCAATTAACAGACAGCGTTATAGATAATATAATTTAGTTGCGAAAATCAAATATATCGAAAAATTATATGATATATTAATTACCTGCTTTCAAAGAGTATATTAATGTTTCACATGCCTTTTATTCCATTTAATGACAACTTTTGATATTAAGTATCTTTTCAAATTGTGTGTGCATTGCAGATATTTGCATATCATGTACCACACCTCAATCACACCACATCCACACCTCACAGGGAGGTGTAACACTGCAAAACTATAAGGGACAGCTTAATAAGTAATGGCAGTGCACTATCAAACAATGAAATAAAACAGATATGAGGATTAACACTAATTAATCCTTTGTCTGTCATAAGGCTGAATTGTAGAAAGTGGGTAGTGTAGGGCCCTGCGAAAAAGAAATTTGGCAACATCAACATCGAATCTGAGGCGAATCTGGACAAGCATTGGACACAGAAAAGTCATATAATTATCCTTCTAATTATTGTTTACTTTTTTGAATATGAAGCAAAGAACCAAGACAGAGTTCACAGACAAACGTTTTGTGACTGACACGTTCTCAACTTTATGCTTGAATGAAAATCAAAACTAAACATCACTTAGTATAACATGTGACATATACATGTACGCCATGACCTTGATGACTATGAAATGAATAACTAACTACTGAAGAAACACTACTGAAAAAGGCATCTTCAATATCGTGTTCTTTTTCACAAAAAAAATGCCATCAAGAGTGGCTCAATTTTTTTTTAATCCTACATGTATGATCAAATCAAATCTAATCGAACTGGCGAATGGAAGAAGCTTCCCAAGGGCCTAATATACATTATCTATGCATCAAAAGTGAGCTCTCATTTAACACAAGAAACACATAAGACTTACCTCTCTTCATGAAATTGAAACTGATAAATAATTTCGTCATCACAGCTGAGCAAGCTTCCCTCCTTCTTCATGTATTTGAAGAGTGGAATGAAGGTGCAGGGATGTCCTGTTGCCATAACATCTGATAAAATAAATATGTAAAGTCAATCAATTTATTACATGCTTGTTCTGAGGATTAGTCTGATTTCCTGCGGTGCCATATTAAACGTGACAAATCTGTATTACACATGTGTTCCATACAGATTCTAGGACGAGTAGCGTGTAATAAAAACAGAATCAGAGAATGAAACTTGGAACGATATATACACCTTACATAGACAGCAAATGATCAGGGTCAGTCAATCTATGAAGATATGGAATGCAACTGACTTCGTCGCGTCAGAACTAAAGTGTTCTATCTCCATATTTTTGTGGGAAATTGAGTTTAAAGTTTTGACCCCCCAATTCACATGTTCTCATTCTGTTTTGGAAGATAGTACACAGTGGGTATGATCATGCCTGCAAATAGCGTGCCTGTCATTTGCAAAATTAGGTCCCCAGAGGGTGAATTTAGTGATGCTATCCCGCATAGTGGGCTAGCATCACCAAATTCACCCTCTGGAGACCTCATTCTGCTTAGGCCTCATCTTCTCTGGAAAGTTTCTTTATTATCAAATTAACATTGTTTTTAGTTACATTTCCCTTCTAGGAAGTTTCTATATCCCCTAATTTGCAGAAGATAAAATTCATAATTGAGGTGCCCAATGGGTGAACATCACCAACTTCAACTGGGGAACTTCAATCTGATCCTAATTCTGCCATAGCAGTTGAGGGCCTCAGCAGAATAATGATAGCGTCACTAAATTCATCCCTTGGGGACCTCATTCTGCAAATGACAGACACGCTATTTGCAGGCTTGGGTATGATAGCTGGTGTAAAAATACTATTATATGACGAGTTTCGAGACAAAACATTTTATATATTGGGTGTAATCACAAAAAAAACACTTTGGAGATAGAACAATTTGCGTAAAATTTTCAGTTTTTTTTTTCGTGCTATAGTGGTTTTTGTGTTTTTCAATCATATAAACGTGCAAAAATCCCAAATCACGCCATTTTCTGTGTTATTTTAACCAAATAATTATCCTAGAAATAAGATGTTCACACCTAGGTGTGAGAAAGCATTATTTTCAACTAGTCACTTCGCTGGAGGTCTGCCAATTTCGGGTTCCATTACTTTCTATTGAAGATTAGAGATACAACATTTTAGCACTGAAATGTATTTAATCACGTGGTACAAAATAAATAGATTCATTGGTCCACAGTGGAGATAAAATATAGCACTGTCAAAAAAGGGAGTTTTTGAGATGGAACAGATTTACACAGCCTCTCATTCAAATTTGGTATGTGATAGACACGATATCTGGTGATTTTCTGACAGGAAATCCCGCACCGAATCGAAAGATACCAATATCTCATTTCCCCACCAAAATGGAGATAGAACAGTTTAGTTAACAGCCTTGTTAACAGAATTTCAAGAATTTTGGGATGTACTTTGTGCTTTAAATCTGCAGAATGTTGCTAATTTTTGTACTTATAATACAAATTTATAGCCGTTTTACGTTTGGCTTCTTCAGAGGCCCATCGGGTTCAAATGGTTAAATGCTTGAGGCGTGTTTGATGTTTTAAATCGGGGCATAATCGATACCTATTTTCCTTGTAAACATCTTGTGCTGATTATTAAACACAAATATGAGCATGAATGACCTTGACTGTCAATGAAACATATACATGTATATTATTGTGGTTGATTGATGGTAAAATACTGTGACATTGACAGCATGGAATCTACAGTAATGCCCCTAATAATCGACTCCTTAACCACAGCAGAATTATGGGTAACTTTTCAGGATTTAGTCGGAAATATGGCTTGTTGCCATTCATCGGAAAGGGCATTACTGTTTAGGGAATTATCTCAGTGAGAGCTTTCCGATGAATGGCAACAAGCCATATTTCCGACTAAATACTGAAAAGTTACCCATAATTCTGCTGTGGTTAAGGAGTCGATTATTAGGGGCATTACTGTACTAGTACTGTTCACACAAGCTACACTGAGTCCCAGCTAGGGAGTAGGGACATTGAGGTATTTTCAAGCCTTGAAATAGGGTGTCTGTCATTTGCAGAATGAGGTCCCCAGAAGGTGAATTTAGTGATGCTACCCTGCATAGCAGGTTAGCATCACCAAATTCACCCTCTGGGAACCTCATTCTGCGGAGGTGTAAGCAGAATGAGGTCCCCAGAGGGTGAATTTGGTGATGCTAGCCCGCTATGCGGGGTAGCATCACTAAATTCACCCTCTAGGGACCTCATTCTGCAAATGACCGACACCCTATTTCAAGGCTTGGGTATTTTTGTATTGGCTTTTGTTTTGATTGTCACACAGCTGGTGAGACGATTTCATTTGTAACGGTTAGCGGAGTAAAGCTCTGCTCAGCTAACCTGCTGCTCTATGTACCTTACCTAAAACAATGGCTTCCCTCAGAACAGGATATCGATCAATTTGTTTTGGATAGACTTCACGTATCACGAGTTGCACAGATTCTGTACCACAACTGAAGTCCTCTACATTCTCCATATTGCTGCCAACGTCCTTGCTCTCAGCAAGCTCATTACCATCTCCATCCTGAGATGTGCTGATCTTCTGGTATTTCTCAGCAATATCAGTAAATTGCTTGCTCAAGTCAGTTCTGTTGAGTTTTGAGGCATGTAGAACTTTTCCCCCACGCAGGCGTCTGTTGGTGACTTGTGGTTTGTTTTTCCAGACGGACAATGCTGCAAGGTAACCTTTCAGAGTCCCACTACATGACGCAGAACTGAGTTCGATTAGGTCAGGATTCAGATTGACAGGTCTTATCTGATCTGTAGCTTTGTTTGAGACTGGAACTTTGTTAATGATATTCGTGATTTCTTGACACTCCAAATGGTCTGATGACATCGCAGAATCTTCAATGTCATGAGAATCGTCCATAATAGATTCTAGTTCACTGAAATTATAGATACTAGCTGAAACAGGCTCCCTTTGTGCGGCTCACGTACATTTTGATCGTTTAAATATTTGGATTAAAAAAAAAATTAATTTTTTTTCGATTTCAAGAGCTCCTTGGACCTTGCTCAATTAATAAAATAAATATTATTTTTTTTTAGGCCAAACAAAAAGATATATTTGATTCTCAGGCAATTTGTTTTTTAAATCAATGCGGGCACGGGGGTTTTATTATAATTTAAAAAAAAAAAAATTATGTCCATAGACTGGCACAACACAGTTACTGGAAATAAAGTCGCAAAATAAGGTTTTAAAGGGTTACTGTACCCAGCCATTTATGGGACCATCTACTTTTATACTCAATAGCATTCATATATGCAACAAATGAATTCATTTGAGTCATGGATGAGTTCAAAATCCACTCATGTGCTCTCTGAACGATGCAAACAAACATGGTGATTATAATGAAAATAAATTTATGGCTGGAGTCATGAAATCATTTTCATTATAATTACCATGTTGTTTGCATCGCTCATAGAGCACATGAGTGTATTTTAAACTCATCCATGGCTCAATTGCATTCATTTGTTGCATATATTCTGTTGAGTATAAAAGGAGATGGTCCCATAAATGGCCGGATTTAGTGTAGTACAGTACCCCTTTAATCAAATTTATAAATTGGTATAACTATTATAAATGCATTTATATTAGTTGTACCAATTTATAAATTCGATTAAAAACTTGTTTTCGGACTATATGGGTTATTATACTTTCCAAATTCCAGAAAATGTAGGGAGAACTTTGTAATAGATATAAACTAATTTAATCTAATATAAAGAATGACAAATTATGACATTATTTGTACTACCCGTACATCATATAGGGATTATCTAGAATGATATATATATTTATATGATTTTAATATCGGCACAAGCCGCACAATCATTATAACAATACGCAAAACTACATATCTGATTCATATAAAAATACGGAACATAAATACAGTCGAAATGAAAATATAAAGTGATCTTCCAAACTATCATAGTAAGTCTTGATTCACTTATTCCGCTGACTAATTATAGACTTTAAATGTACCGCAATGGATGACAGACAATAAAACTTGAAATTACCATTATAAACATGGCCAAAATAGAGCGCTTGTCAAACTAGATTGCTGTTCTGGTTTGTGTACCTTCGATCGCAATAGCATAGCAAGGGGGAAAACTCTATCTTACAGGGTTACTTACTTACTGTATCAAATCCAGTCGTAAGTCGGGATTTTTTTACACTGTGCCAATGCATTCTCTTATATATGCGAGTCGACCATAGGTCGCCTCGCATATATAAGAGAATGCATTGGCCTAACAATTTTTTATCATTTTTTAAAAATAAATGTTTCTTACAATTTTTGGGACATAAAATAAAAAACATCCATTACCCTGCAGGGAGCCCCACACATATATTTAAGCATATAGAAGAGTGTCGTCTGCTCATGTTTCTCTCGGGCTCTGTATGGGTGAAATTATAAAATTGTTAAAGAATACAAGAAAAAATTATTAAAATTGTAAAAAATTGTTAGGCCAATGCATTCTCTTATATATGCGAGGCGACCTATGGTCGACTCGCATATATAAGAGAATGCATTGGCACAGGGTAAAAAAAGGTTAGGTTGGCAGTTCAATATTCAACTTCCTGCTGATCGCAGTTTTATGGAAATATTTGAACACATTTGACCAATAAACTTGGGTGTCTGGACAGCCTGTTGGACAATATACCTAATAGTGATCGTTGCCTATGGTCTTCTGTTGAATAGCAAGGCATACACCATTGTGTTTAGCTCCTATTTGATATTTGAAAAATAACTAATTTCCATGTGACAGTTTCCAATTTTCATGTTACCATATTATAACTATGGTGAAATCCAAAAACGAAATAAAATGGTCCATCGCAGGCGATTTTTCTCGATGCGGCAATGCCTGAGAATCAAAACCCCTTTTATTTTTTTGGCCTTAATTTATATAATTAAATATTTTGAAATTAATTTTATGAAAAACAAATGATGTTATAACCTCCGCCAGGGTACTCCAAATCACCACACCAAATTTGGTTGAAATCAGTCCAGGGGTTTGGGAGACAAATCTGAATAGACAGACAGACAGATCCTACTCTTTTATATACATGTATATACTAGTATATATATATATATATATATATATATAAATGAGTAAATTATAAGCCAGTATAATGAGTCCTTCCCCATGTGAGGAGGGTTCTAAATTGGATCCCGTCACTCCTGATAATGGCCTATTAAGCCAAAGAAAAAATATTTGTGGTTAGGGTATATAAGAAAATATTCAATGATTGATCTAAAAAAAAAAACTTACATTAAGGGGAGGTGAAGTGAAAAATTTTGAATGGGGATTTCCATGCAAATCTCCAGAGCAAAAGTTATGTATGAAGCGTCCGGAAACCAAAGCAGGCACACCATTGAACAGTGATAATATTTAACTGGTAGGTGCGCTAGGTAAATTATAACTGTTTGCAATATATATATTTTTGAGAATTTTTTTATGGAATTACATCACATGACCTACATTTGAAAAATCAATATAAAATTCAACAAGAGCATCGCGAGGACGAGACAAAATGTGCCCTTTAGCATTTCCATATTGTAATACCGCAAAAAAATATATATAATAACAATTTGAGCTTACACATCTGATATACCCCCAATTTCAATGCCAAAATGTGGTCAAATTTTAAGTCGAAAAAGGGTCGTAACTAGTGTTGAAATGATTAGTCGACATTGACTAGAATTTCGGCGATAATCAATTAGCAATCTCCAAGTCGACTAATCGCCATATTTCCCAGATAAATGTGTGATTGGTAGCAATCATTGATGCATGCAGTACACTTCCATATTAATGATCACCCATGTGTGTAAAGCACAAACGAATGCGATGTAACACAAAATACGACTGCTTGGTCGCGGTTACGATATACTCATCGATTGGAACAGTCATTGTTCAGCTAACTTGCAACAGCAGATTTACTGTACACGTTCCCATATTCAAAATGCAGCACCTTTGATCAACGGAATCCTATGTCCGACCTTGAAATAGATATGTTGTTTTGCCGACCCGGTGACTGATACATGATCAAACCAATTGTTTGATGCTCTTGTTGAACTGATTTCAACCAAATTTGGTTCACCCGGTGACTGATACATAATCAAACCAATTCCTACATGACCACGTGTTCACTTCACTCCTGACTGGGCGCTGGTATAATTATGTTTATATTGTGCTGGATTATGCCAATATATCAGTCAGATTTCTAATCAAGTCATAAAATAAAAGATAAAATAATCCAACCTGGAGTTATCGGTCGGAAACCAAAAATGTTAAAGGATGGACGGACAGACTGATTACATAACTTTACATAATACAACCTTTTTTTCAAAAGGGCATATAAAAATAAATACATCAATATTATAATGGAACAAGTTTCAAGCAGACCCACCAGATAAATACATGTTGTTTCCAATACCACATTAAGTCACACTCAGAAGTACATGTACTAGTATGTGCAACTCTGTAACATTTGCTCTGCAGATTTGCATGGAAATCCCCCATTCAAAATTGGTCACTTGACCTCCCCTTAACATGTCCCATACTTTTATCTGAATGCAAGCCTTGAAATAGTGTGCCTGTCATTTGCAGAATGAGGTCCCCAGAGGGTGAATTTAGTGATGCTACCCCGCATAGCTGGCTAGCATCACCAAATTCACCCTCTGGGGACCTCATTCTGCTTACAACTCAGCAGAATGAGGTTCCCAGAGGGTGAATTTGGTGATGCTAGCCCGCTATGTGGGGTAGCATCACTAAATTCACCCTCTGGGGACCCCAATCTGCAAATGACAGGCACACTATTTCAAGGCTTGCCTGAATGTACAATTAAATATTTGTTTTGCCGAATCCGTGACTTCTTCATCACGGCAGACATCTTTAATAATTAGCGTCGGCTCCTGATCTGATGGTGTGCCCAGCCTATGTCATCCTTGCTCATGACATTACGAGAGGAGAGGAGGTACGAAATTTGCTCAGTACATGTTTTTCAAATTTCGATTGACAGTCTTTTGCATCTGGGATCGTTCTCAGAGCGCCGATCGTGACATCGATGGTTGATTCATGATGTCCATGGTACTGGGGATGCATATGGTCACATGAAGTCTTGACCGATACTATGTCTGATTCGAAATGGTTAAACTGCCACTTAAGTAATATTTTTTTTAAGTGGCAGCAACATTTTTGTTGCTGCCATGTAAAATCATATCCCAGCTTGAACCGGGAATTGGAAAATAATGTTAAAGTTCAAGCTCCAAGGTCGAAGAACTGTGTGGAATTCAAACGCATATTGATATTTATGACAATGATTACACTCGAGCAAGAGTTTTCTTCGTTCATAGATGTAAAATGAAGTGTTGGAGAACTGGAAGGGGTGCAATGAATAACTTTCTAGGGCAGATTCCAGACTATGCTCAATTCCGACACTAGTACTACTAGTAGTTCACAATTACCGATTGAACGACGGCCCGCTCTAAGAGTGATTTGATTGGCTGCTGTGATAACGATTGTACATGGCAGCAACACCGCATTGCTGCTTACTTTTTTTAACAATGCATTAACCACTGTCTTCCCGATATAATCATTTACAAACTAGATGATGACATTGATTCACATTCATTGAGAGCTTGTTTTTGATGAGGCCAAAGAAAAAAATATTTGTGGTTTGGGTTTCTCTACTGACCCTATTTTAAACCCCCCTACCCTAAAGATTGTTTCATGGTTTTCAAAAAAATCTATTGAATTTTTTCTCCAAAAAATTCATAAAACACAAAAAACACTTTTAAGCATCTCAGAATAGATTGATTTCTGAGTAAAAGTATAGTGTAATATTAAAATTTATACAAAAAAAATCAAAAGTAGTTTTATGTCAATCTTGCAGAGTAAATACACACATTAAGAATATGTCAAAATAAAAATATTTATTAAAAAAATAAAATTTCAAGCCTACTTACCAACTCTATTTTTTTTTCGGCTTGTAACCTGCTTGTAACCAGACATTTAATTTGTTTTTACCTGAGCATTTTCCATATTATGACGTGTTGCATTTAAACTTAAAAGTGACCAGGTAGAGAGTGTAATGTATATACCGGTACTGAATTCAGCCATTGTAGCTGAATTTTCACTTTTCCCAGACATGGTATAACTTAGTAATTCTGACTTTCTGAGCAGAGATCACTAAATTTTAAGTGAACGTTCAGACGACCACGATCCAATGGTAAGTGAAGAGATTTCCATTATAGGAAGTAAATCGGTAGTTGAACTGCACATGATCATTTCAAGATCACAAGTCAAAAAATAATAGCAAGCACTGTTTGATTTTAGATGCAAAATCATGGTACATCTTTGGCTACCTCCACTTGCGATGTAATCGCAGTCATGTACATAAAAAACATAGCTGGAAAGATCGTAAGGTAGTCAATCACATGCTCACGAACAACCCATGGTAGTGAAGGGTGTTATGTTGTTACAATTACTTATGAAACCACAGGTCGATGACATTTCGGTTGCACCAGCTTGCGGAATATCCAATATAGCTAAGCACATGCATCTGTTTAGAAATTGGTTATGCTATGTGATATGGGACTCAGATCCATCCACATATGATCTATTCTTCTACCGTATTTAGGTACAGTTGTCAGGAAAAGGTAACAATGTTGGAATATTTTGTTAATTATACATAAAAATGGCACACCATGTTTATTTAGTAATTTACTAAGTAGTAAGAGTATAATCAAATCATGTTCTTGTATGTTTAAGGACTTTGCTAACCCAATTTTCCCCAAATTTAATGTTGTTCAAAATAAAGGTTTATGTTCACTTTTATTACTAATCACAGTAACCAAACCCATGGATGCTACATTTTAAGAGTATAATTAAAGGTAAATTATGTTAGAAATTCAAAATGTGAAATTTATAGAAGTTTTTAAAATTTATTTTTTCGAACCCAAAATTAACAAACACAAAGGTCATATCTAAGAAAAAAATATGGGTATGCATACTGAACACTGTGAAGAATGATGAACAATAAAGATATACTCACATTTCTTCAGTTTTATTAAGATTTTTGGCTTGGAAGCAGTTGTTTACAAATTGTAGATTTCATTGCTAAGCAAAGCTATTTGGGAACTGAATTTGATGGGTCAAGATAATGTTCACTCAAGCCTGCAGGGATTATGTCAGTTTATGACCAGCCAGTGCTGTACTTTATCCTGACTCAGGATGATTGGTGACCTAGTTTCTGGGCTATGGGGTACACCAGATTGGGGATTACACATTTCTTTTGTCAAGAGATTCACAACACACCACTGTCCACAGATATTAACATTTAACTTCCAGCTCACTACAAGCGATGTCAGGTAACTTACTCAATTATTTGTAAACAACTGGTTCTTAGTAATTTTATCAAAGAATGCTTAATAAATATGAATATTATTTTATTGTTCATCATTCTTCACAGTGTTCGGTAGACATTGCCATATTTTTTTCTTTGATATGGACTTTGTGTTTATTGATTTTGGGTTCGAAAAAATAGATTTTAAAAACCTCTATAAATTTCACATTTAGTATTTCTAACATATTCCACCATTAATAATGCTCTTAAAATGTTGCATTCATGTGTTTGGTTACTGTCATTACTAACAAAAGTGAACATAAACCTTTATTTTGACTCCATCAAATTTGGGGAAAATTGGGTTCGCAAAGTCCTTAAATGATTGTTCACTGGATTGGGTTATCAGGTCTGGCAAATGTGAGAATACAGCTACAATAGCTGTATTCAGCTAACCTAGCTGTATTCAGCTATATATTATACTCTCAAACCGGCTGTTTTTCGATAATAAACTAGAAGCGCTAATTTGCGCATCAAAATTAGGCTACCATATTCTCCGGTCACCCTCAACCAAATAAAAATCGTTGCTTGTGTTCTGACAAAGTGTTGCCTTTTGTCGACACGGCAATTCTGATTTTGTGTGAAAACTTACTACGGTGGTCGATGTCAGTAAATATTCTGGGGACTATTTTCTGCAAATGCATTCATTAACTAACTTATAAAATAAAGATCAAATTCATCCCAAACACTCGTTTACTTCTTCCCGATGCTAAACCGGCAGGGGGCGTTTGAATGGTGTACCTATAAAAAGCATTTAGAATTTCATACCACTAGCGGTTTGTGAACGATACTGGTAACTATTCATAACAGTATATACAGATATTGTGCGGCATATTGAAAATGTATGGCACAACATAGGGACAACTGAAATGAAAATGCGACTTATATAATTTCTGAAGTATTTCAAACATGAAGTCCTGGTCGTTAGCGAGTCAGAACTATTCAATCTGTTTTGGCGGGAAAATATATGATGTGTGAAAACTTACTAAACATAACATTGGTATTTGTATTTTCGCGATTCGACATACATGTATGCGTTTCCGTATTTTTGGAGAGAATCAGCTCAAGCAGTGAGTGGAACTCGCTCGGTTAAACTCTGGCTAGAGATGTTCCCCTTTTTACCTGTTTTAACGCACCAACCAAACTGCGTTTTAGCAGCATCATATTGATACTTCCGGGAATGATTAAGATCTTCCATCTTCGGTGATAAATATTGTATTTAATGTATTTTTCAAGGTATTCCGCATTGCATAAGAGAGTTATTAACCGTTATGACCGACATCGACCGCCGTAGTAAGTTTTCACACATAATCACCATCGCCGTGTCGACAAAAGGCAACACTTTGTCAGAACACAAGCAACGATTTTGATTTGGTTGAGGGTGACCGGAGAATAGGGTAGCCTAATTTTGATGCGCAAATTAGCGCTTCTAGTTTATTATCGAAAAACAGCCGGTTTGAGAGTATAATAATATATAGCTGAATACAGCTAGGTAAGTAGGTTAGCTGAATACAGGCTACAGTACAGCTATTGTAGCTGTATTCTCACATTTGCCAGACCTGGTTATCTCTCTTCAACCAGATTCACCCATCATCAATAGCCTCGTGTAGCTACAATAGCTACATATGACTATTGTAACTATAATCAGATAATTGGGAAATGCCAGACCTGTTCACCTGTTCTGTGTTCACTAAAAGTTAAAACGTATTGTTTATTTGTAGATACTGCATGAAACCGGTACATTTTTCCTCCACTAGGCATTTTGTAACACCTGTAACACCCATCTACGAGCGGTCTCTCTGGTATCTCAGAAATAATGTAACACTTGTAATGCTTTGTAACATGTAGCTACACTGAGACGGTAGAAATAAAATAGGCTGCGGTTTTCTACTGGACTTTAAATCATTTGTAACTTTTGTAATACCCATCTACGAGCAGTCTCTCTGGTATCTCAGAAATAATGTAACACTTGTAACGCTTTGTAACATTTCGCTACACTGAGACGGTAGAAATAAAATAGGCTGCGGTTTTCTACTGGGACTTTTAATCATTTGTAACATTTGTAACACTTGTAACGCCCATCTACGAGCGGTCTCTCTGGTATCTCAGAAAATATTGTAACACTTGTAACGCTTTGTAACATGTCGCTACGCTGAGACGGTAGGAATAAAATATGCTGCGGTTTTCTACTGGGACTTTAAATCATTTGTAACATTTGTAACACTTGTAACACCCGTCTACGAGCGGTCTCTCTGGTATCTCAGAAATAATGTAACACTTGTAACCAGGGATGGATCCAGCGATTTTTTGGGGACACCTGTTTTGGGACCATGATATGCCGAAGGCATATCCCAAGGGCCGTAGGCCCGAGATGAGGGTAGGTACGGGAGGGGGTCGCCCCCCTCCCTTATGGGCAGCATTAAAGATCCCGCATAAATGCACTGGCTTACAAGGTCAAGATAAAGGCCAATGTATTATCTTATATATGCAATGCTCCTTAGATGGGAGACTCTCATTTATATAAGAGAATGGATTGGCACAGGATTTTTGCAAAATTTCAAGAAGTCCCAGTCATTAAAGGGTTAAAATAGTTCTCACTGGACACTTGATTAAGCAAATAAAGGCTCTATATCAACTGTATATTGATGATTTGCATTGCATGTTGAATTATAATAGAAGATTTCCTTCAAAATATAGAAAAGTCAGCTTTAATAAAACTATCCACTTGCAATTTGGGGACATTTAGACCACCAGAGTTTGGGCGCCCAAACCTGTAACAGGTATCAAAAGAGCCCTGGATCCTTCCCTGCTTGTAACACATTGTAACATGTCGCTACACTGAACACGGTAGAAAAAAATAGGCTGTGGTTTTCTACTGGGACTTTAAATCATTTGTAACACTTGTAACACCCGTCTACGAGCGGTCTCCAGGTCTGGCAAATGTGAGAATACAGCTACAATAGCTGTATTCAGCTAACCTAGCTGTATTCAGCTATATATTATACTCTCAAACCGGCTGTTTTTCGATAATAAACTAGAAGCGCTAATTTGCGCATCAAAATTAGGCTACCCTATTCTCCGGCCACCCTCAACCAAATCAAAATCGTCGCTTGTGTTCTGACAAAGTGTTGCCTTTTGTCGACACGGCAATTCTGATTTTGTGTGAAAACTTACTACGGTGGTCGATGTCAGTAAATATTATGGGGACTATTTTCTGCAAATGCATTCATTAACTAACTTATAAAATAAAGATCAAATTCATCCCAAACACTCGTTTACTTCTTCCCGATGCTAAACCGGTAGGGGGCGTTAGAATGGTGTACCTATATCAAGCATTTAGAATTACATACCACTAGCGGTTTGTGAGCGATACTGGTAACTATTCATAACTGTATATACAGATATTGTGCGGCATATTGCAAATGTATGGCACAACATACGGACAACTGAAATGAAAATGCGACTTATATCATTTCTGAAGTATTTCAAACATGAAGTCCTGGTCGTTAGCGAGTCAGAACTATTCAATCTGTTTTGGCGGGAAAATATATAATGTGTGAAAACTTACTAAACATAACATTGGTATTTGTATTTTCGCGATTCGACATACAAGTATGCGTTTCCGTATTTTTGGAGAGAATCAGCTCAAGCAGTGAGTGGAACTCGCTCGGTTAAACTCTGGCTAGAGATGTTCCCCTTTTTACCTGTTTTAACGCACCAACCAAACTGCGTTTTAGCAGCATCATATTGATACTTCCGGGAATGATTAAGATCTTCCATCTTCGGTGATAAATATTGTATTTAATGTATTTTTCAAGGTATTCCGCATTGCATAAGAGAGTTATTAACCGTTATGACCGACATCGACCGCCGTAGTAAGTTTTCACACATAATCACCATCGCCGTGTCGACAAAAGGCAACACTTTGTCAGAACACAAGCAACGATTTTGATTTGGTTGAGGGTGACCGGAGAATAGGGTAGCCTAATTTTGATGCGCAAATTAGCGCTTCTAGTTTATTATCGAAAAACAGCCGGTTTGAGAGTATAATAATATATAGCTGAATACAGCTAGGTAAGTAGGTTAGCTGAATACAGGCTACAGTACAGCTATTGTAGCTGTATTCTCACATTTGCCAGACCTGGTTATCTCTCTTCAACCAGATTCACCCATCATCAATAGCCTCGTGTAGCTACAATAGCTACATATGACTATTGTAACTATAATCAGATAATTGGGAAATGCCAGACCTGTTCACCTGTTCTGTGTTCACTAAAAGTTAAAACGTATTGTTTATTTGTAGATACTGCATGAAACCGGTACATTTTTCCTCCACTAGGCATTTTGTAACACCTGTAACACCCATCTACGAGCGGTCTCTCTGGTATCTCAGAAATAATGTAACACTTGTAATGCTTTGTAACATGTAGCTACACTGAGATGGTAGAAATAAAATAGGCTGCGGTTTTCTACTGGACTTTAAATCATTTGTAACTTTTGTAATACCCATCTACGAGCAGTCTCTCTGAAATAATGTAACACTTGTAACGCTTTGTAACATTTCGCTACACTGAGACGGTAGAAATAAAATAGGCTGCGGTTTTCTACTGGGACTTTTAATCATTTGTAACATTTGTAACACTTGTAACGCCCATCTACGAGCGGTCTCTCTGGTATCTCAGAAAATATTGTAACACTTGTAACGCTTTGTAACATGTCGCTACGCTGAGACGGTAGGAATAAAATATGCTGCGGTTTTCTACTGGGACTTTAAATCATTTGTAACATTTGTAACACTTGTAACACCCGTCTACGAGCGGTCTCTCTGGTATCTCAGAAATAATGTAACACTTGTAACCAGGGATGGATCCAGCGATTTTTTGGGGACACCTGTTTTGGGACCATGATATGCCGAAGGCATATCCCAAGGGCCGTAGGCCCGAGATGAGGGTAGGTACGGGAGGGGGTCGCCCCCCTCCCTTATGGGCAGCATTAAAGATCCCGCATAAATGCACTGGCTTACAAGGTCAAGATAAAGGCCAATGTATTATCTTATATATGCAATGCTCCTTAGATGGGAGACTCTCATTTATATAAGAGAATGGATTGGCACAGGATTTTTGCAAAATTTCAAGAAGTCCCAGTCATTAAAGGGTTAAAATAGTTCTCACTGGACACTTGATTAAGCAAATAAAGGCTCTATATCAACTGTATATTGATGATTTGCATTGCATGTTGAATTATAATAGAAGATTTCCTTCAAAATATAGAAAAGTCAGCTTTAATAAAACTATCCACTTGCAATTTGGGGACATTTAGACCACCAGAGTTTGGGCGCCCAAACCTGTAACAGGTATAGGCTGTGGTTTTCTACTGGGACTTTAAATCATTTGTAACACTTGTAACACCCGTCTACGAGCGGTCTCCAGGTCTGGCAAATGTGAGAATACAGCTACAATAGCTGTATTCAGCTAACCTAGCTGTATTCAGCTATATATTATACTCTCAAACCGGCTGTTTTTCGATAATAAACTAGAAGCGCTAATTTGCGCATCAAAATTAGGCTACCCTATTCTCCGGCCACCCTCAACCAAATCAAAATCGTCGCTTGTGTTCTGACAAAGTGTTGCCTTTTGTCGACACGGCAATTCTGATTTTGTGTGAAAACTTACTACGGTGGTCGATGTCAGTAAATATTATGGGGACTATTTTCTGCAAATGCATTCATTAACTAACTTATAAAATAAAGATCAAATTCATCCCAAACACTCGTTTACTTCTTCCCGATGCTAAACCGGTAGGGGGCGTTAGAATGGTGTACCTATATCAAGCATTTAGAATTACATACCACTAGCGGTTTGTGAGCGATACTGGTAACTATTCATAACTGTATATACAGATATTGTGCGGCATATTGCAAATGTATGGCACAACATAGGGACAACTGAAATGAAAATGCGACTTATATCATTTCTGAAGTATTTCAAACATGAAGTCCTGGTCGTTAGCGAGTCAGAACTATTCAATCTGTTTTGGCGGGAAAATATATAATGTGTGAAAACTTACTAAACATAACATTGGTATTTGTATTTTCGCGATTCGACATACAAGTATGCGTTTCCGTATTTTTGGAGAGAATCAGCTCAAGCAGTGAGTGGAACTCGCTCGGTTAAACTCTGGCTAGAGATGTTCCCCTTTTTACCTGTTTTAACGCACCAACCAAACTGCGTTTTAGCAGCATCATATTGATACTTCCGGGAATGATTAAGATCTTCCATCTTCGGTGATAAATATTGTATTTAATGTATTTTTCAAGGTATTCCGCATTGCATAAGAGAGTTATTAACCGTTATGACCGACATCGACCGCCGTAGTAAGTTTTCACACATAATCACCATCGCCGTGCCGACAAAAGGCAACACTTTGTCAGAACACAAGCGACGATTTTGATTTGGTTGAGGGTGGCCGGAGAATAGGGTAGCCTAATTTTGATGCGCAAATTAGCGCTTCTAGTTTATTATCGAAAAACAGCCGGTTTGAGAGTATAATATATAGCTGAATACAGCTAGGTTAGCTGAATACAGCTATTGTAGCTGTATTTTCACATTTGCCAGCCCTGGTCTCTTTGGTATCTCAGAAATAATGTAACACTTGTAACGCATTGTAACATGTCGCTACACTGAACACGGTAGAAAAAAATAGGCTGCGGTTTTCTACTGGGACTTTAAATCATTTGTAACACTTGTAACACTGTTACAAAATGCCTAGTGGAGGAAAAATGTACCGGATTCATGCAATATATTATATGTTTATTTGTCCACACGTAATAATAATATCTGTATAGTACAGTATATATTGGTATATAAACACGCTTATAAGTTATATATAGTCCATGACATCAACATATATATATTCTACCGTATTTGGACAACATTCGTTACTTGGAATGTGTATTTTGAAGTAATAATTATTTTTAAATATTACTGATTACGTCTGTTCACAGGTTTTGGTAGTTTTATAAACCTTTTTCATGAGAATGATGTGACCGTTGTTGTAAATAAATGACTTTATTCTTACTTATAGTCCTTTTTTTTTATTATAAAACTACCACTGCCTGTGGTCTGTTCCGTTTCATATGGTTGTCGCCATGATTAGGGTGCTACTCGATTGCAGAACTCAATTGCACCAGCCGCAGGGTCACACTAAAAGCTGTAGGGACATGACAATTTACGGAATGGGATGGAATATGGAATAGAATGACAATCTGTGGAACAGAATTTGAAATTGATTGATTGATTTATTTATTTTTGATATAAAGACATACACGTATATTGTTTTAGCAGGTTACAAATATAATAAATTACAAGCAAATAAAAAGGAGTTTTTAACATAATTTCAGTTGTTAGGCTATATAAGAAATCGCAAATTTTGAAACAAAAATGAGGCTGTAAAGAAGTCAAAGTGAATACCAATGGTATGATGGCTGAAATTTAGAAAAAAATCGTAGAGTACATGTACGGCTAGATATCGGGGATGGCACAAAAAGCACTCGAAGGCTTAATTCCATTGTGGTCCCCTGATATGCTACCGGCCACGAGGCAGACAATATAGTTACCACAAAATTCTCCATTTTGATACTAAAAAATAATGGTAATGACATCAATGTTAATATATTGATATTTGACATTGATAAAGCCATCATCAATGTGGATAAAATAATTTATCATCATAAGTGCTACATTTACAAGTAATCTTATGATTGTGAATATGTTTATTTTAAAAGAAATGATCTTTTCACCGACCAGGTGGATGAGACGCCTGGCAGATCCATTTAACATAACAAGTCTGACACTCGTCTCATTCACCGGGTCTATGAATACTGACCGATATAATATGATATTAATATTAGTGCTGCTGCAAGAGGTGCCTGTGGGATCTGTGTCGGTTCGGTGACTTTGTAGATGATGGATACGCACCACTGCATATACGCACCACTGCCATGTATGGCCGGTTTTGGACTGGTCTGTCCATGACCGAAAGATGGAAACCCGAAATACAGACAGCAGTAACAATATATGCAGAGATGAGTAATTGATTGGCAAAATTTTGGTCACAGTTTCAATTCAGTAGTACAGAAAGGGATCTTCCTCTCGGTCCTTCAGTTTAGATAAGAGATGTTTTTTATGCAAAATTTCCGGTACTTGATGTCAATGGGTAGATGTACAGTTTTGTCAAGTCTATTCCAGAGTCTTATTCCTGTGTAGAAAAAAGACTTTTTCCCATAACAACTTACATGAGGGAGGATGAATTTCAGTTTACCTGACCGGGTTTCAGATTGATCAGCCTCATTGTCCGAAACATTTATATCCCCTTCTTTATTTGATCGTTTGAAATGTTCATTAAAATATACTGGGGCTTGCTTATCTGAGATCTTCATAACCATTGTCAATTTCCTAAAGTTAACTCTTTCAGATACCGAATAGCCAATATGTGTCCTACAATTTAGATCTAAAATGTATCTTACTAGCCTATTCTGGGTTGATTGTAATCGGATCTTTGTTATCTGCGTTAGACTAGTGTACCAAAAGCTTGAACTATAGTCAAAATGACATTGAATGAGGGCCAAGGATAGAGTTCTTTTGCAGTATTGGTTCAGGTAAGATGCCTTTCTGTACAAGAATTTCAACTTAGAGTTTGCCTTCTGCAACATGTGTGCTGCCATTAGCTCACCATTAAGATGGTGGTCTAAAATGGCCCCGAGATATGTTACGGAGTCACTGGGTCTGATGCTCACGCCATCACAGCAAACACTCAGCTGGGATTTATTTTTCAATTTATGTGGTGATCCGAAAAGAATTGATTCTGTTTTTCCCAGGTGTAAAGATAGTTTATTATCCACCAGCCAAGCGCTCAGTTTGCTCAGTTCTACGCTGAGAGTTTGTTCAATGATGTGCACATCATATCCAGCGACAATAAGGGCAGAGTCATCTGCATATAAGAGGAGTTGACAAGACACAGCCATGGAAGCATCGTTAACATACAGTAAAAACAGTAGAGGACCTAAAATATACCCCTGGGGTACGCCACAGGAAATATCTTCAAAATCGGATAATGTACCATTTACATCAACAGCTTGGGGTCTCCCATTCAGGTAGCTGTGAAACCAAAGAAGTGCGCTTTCATCCAAACCGATAACCTTAAGTTTTTGCAATAAAATTTCATGATCCACTGTATCAAAAGCCTTTTGAAGGTCTATCAGGACCATACCTGTAAGGTTACCCTTGTCCATCTCACTACGAATTTTATCTGTGAGGTATAACAGACATGTGTCTGTTGAAAACCCTGACCTAAAACCAGATTGGTAGCCATATAATAAATTTTGTTTTTGTAAATATTCCTCAAGTTGTTTGTATACAATTCTTTCTATTATTTTTTAGGCTAAATTAAGTACGGAGACAGGTCTGTAATTTCCAGGCTGTGTCTTCTCCCCCTTCTTATAGATTGGTACGACCCTAGCTCCTTTGAGCTCTTCGGGGACATGCCCATTGTGAATAGAAAGATTCACTATGTGGGTGAGTGGAGATGTTAAAACAGCAGCACCATCCTTCAAAAACCTTGCCGGTATCCCATCGGGGCCCGTGGCTTTGGATGAGCACAGACTTTCTAGTATCTTATGAACTTCATCTTCATCAACAACATGGAGTTTAAGTTTGTTGATGGGATCTACTTTGCTTCTATAGTAGTTAACAAGGGTCAAGTTGTTGAAGATACCAGGAGCCTTTGGGAGTTTATTCAGAAGATTAGATGCTATATTGCAAAAGAAATTATTGAATTCTTTAGCAATGGTCACTGCATTAAAGCAAACTTCTTCATTGATCTTAAGAGCATAGTTAGTTTTGTTACTGGTTTTTTTTTATGGACAACCAAGTTTTTTCAATGATTTCCATAGCTCTTTAGGTCTGTTTCTATTTGCATCTAATTGTTGGGTAAAATATGTTAACTTTGCATCCCGTATCATATGTTGGGCTTTATTTCTCAGGTTTTTATAAGACTCTAAGTCAGTAATTTCTTTTGACTTTCTGTATTTATGAAGCATTAAGTTTCTATCTTTAATAGTTGTTAGAATGTCTGAGCTCATCCATTCCTCGGTACCCCCCTTTATCCTAACATCTTTCATATGTGAAATATCATTTATCACGGATAGCAGATTCTTTTTAAATTGCGTGGAACGGCCGATATCTCGAGGAATACACCACGTAGAGGGCTCATTTTGGTGTCTTAACGAAAGGCCGATATTCGCCCAAGCCACACATATTAACACCGCCACTGGCCGAGTACCAAAAGTTGCATTATTCGGTCGACAACTGACCTAACATAAAATTGTTCTTCTCCAATGGTACGAGGAATCAAATCATGGGCGCTAAAAACGCCACATTTGGTCATATCATGGACGTATACATCGCTGGTCATATGTTTGCGATTGTCTATCTGTGTTCTATATGGGATTGTGATGGCTGAGCGGTCCTAATAAACAACGAACATATAAACGAACACAAGTCCAAAAAGCGGAATAGAAGGGTGAAATTGGGTTTGTGGGTGCGTGAATGTCCATTCTATGTGTATGTGGTATTATTTCCAACTTTGATGACTTATTTTTTGAGTTGTTAGCATTATTTGAATACAAAGCTACTAAGCAACGAACACAAACGAACATAACATTATCCGTATATATAGCACTATAAGGCGCTATTCAAGGTATTAATTAACTACTGCTTACTCTATGGTTTACTCTGTCGCCTTGTTAACTACACATCTCTGAGCTGGTTTGACTTTATTTCATTCACTATAAGACTTTGTTAAACTCCCCTCAGCAGTTATCTGAGCTATAGACCAGCAGACTTCATAGACGTCAGGAGGATTAAAAAAAAAAATTCAGTTCAGTTTACAATTAGATTTAAAATCCCAATATTTTAAGGATATATAATTCAAATGAAGTGCATATTCTGCATGCGTGGACCTCTTTATCTACACTGGGATCGTACAAGTTTTCAAAACTAGAAAGCAAAATTCCAAAATTCTGAAATGTTGGACGAATAACAATTGTGAAAGCCTTAACAAAAATAATATATTATAAAACAATTGGAAGGCAAAATAATTAACTGATTTGACATACAATTTAAATGAAATAGTGACTGACCAACTGCGTGACATTCGAGGAGCCCGCCACGGTGGCGGGGATTTTACCTCATCGGATATTGCATCTTCTTCGAAAGTCAGACACGAAATTTTGACAAATATGACAACAGAACAACGAGACAGGCAGATGCGAAGACTTCTCAATTTTGTGAGTGACAATTTCAAATTTCAAACTTCAACTGATTGACAATTAGCAAGCTCTACCGAAAGAGCAGTGTGATATATCTGATCCATCTGTACCAATTTCCCTATATATCTTCTAAGCTGATAAGAAACGCTCTTTGTTGCTGATCCCATGCAAAAAATATTGTGTATACAATATGTGACCAACGAATGACCAACATCTCTCAGATATTCGATTAGATAAGAGGAGGATGAAACTAAAACAAAACACCTGGAACGCGAACATCAATTGTTCAATCGCAAAAATGTTGAAATCGCAAGGATTTTCAAACGCAATTTCACAGAATTAAACTCTCAATTGCCTGAGAGTCTCGACAAACGAGTGATTATAGCTTACAGAAAAAATCCGAGTTTGCATGACATGCTTGTTCGACCAAAGTATGTCATGTTGGAAAATAATTAGCAGTACTTCTCATAATCGTTCATGCATGTATCAATGACAAATCTTAAACTCATTACCGAGTTCAAAAGATGCATAAAATTTACGTAATAAATCGCGCCTATCTACTTAATTTTTTCAAAAATAAATAACTTTAAATCCGGCTGACTTCTTCGAAGTCTTCTGGTCCCAAGCCCATGCAGATAAAGACTGATGGGAGTTAAATTACTGTGCCCTTCACTATTAACTAGAACCACTACATACTAGTATGGAAATTATGACTAAGGCGGAATGGCCATAATATTATTTATTGAGATCTGATCTCCCAACAAACACACATTAAACATGTGAACAATAATGAAATCTTACTCTCACTTTTCTCTCCTCCTCATGCTTGCACTCTACCTTTTACAATTCAGGTGATAGCGTAATAGAGTTATCTCTCTTCAATCTACATAACTGTGTGAAAAAAATATATAGTACATTGTAGCATTCGATTTTGTGACACAGTAATGGGACGTTTCAGCAACATCGGTGGGTATACGCTTACATGTGCGGCAACACATATCAAATGCTCATCCAAGTTTCAGGTCCACTGTGCGCAGGTCAAAAGGCTCATTTCAGGCAGAGACGTGGCGACAGGGGGGGGGGGGTTGGTGTTGGTGTCTCACCCCAACTTTGGTCAAAATTTTCAACAGTTGGAAATTTCATACCTGAAACAATATTAGTTGGAAATTTCACACCAACAATAGGTTGAACATGTTCTTGTTGTTGGATTTTCAAACAATTTATTGTGGGGAATTTATTGTTTTTGGACAAATATTTGCATATTTTCCTTCTGTTGGTAAAAAAATTGGACTGAAATGGCCATCAGTTAGAAATTTTCCAACCTTAGGGGGTGTCAGGTTGGAAATTTCCAACACTTGAAAAGCTTGTGTCCTGGTCCCTCCCCCATTGCCAGTCAAAAACTTCTAGTTAATTTAAGAAAACAATGTTGTCCTACATTTGGTCAAAATTGTCCCTGGAATTGTCATCAGTTGGAAATATTCCAACATAAGTCGGGGTGTCAGGTTTGAAATTTCCAACTCTATGAATGCTTGAGGAAGTTGAGGCTAGTCCAGATGCTAGGATTTTGCTATTTTCTTATTCAGATTTCAAAATTTTCGCACACCGGGCCGAACCATGGTCAGCCGGGTGTGTCCCGGTCCCTCCCCGTGGCCAATAAAAAACTGCTAATGAGTTTAAGAAAACAATATTTTACTACATTTGGTTAAAATTGTTGACTGAAATGGTCATCAGTTGGAAAATTTCCAAACTAAGGGAGAGTATGAGGTTTGAAATTTCCAACACTAGGAAAGCTTGAGGTTAGTCTAGATACTAGGATTTTGCGATTTTCTTGTTTAGTTTTCAAAATTTTCTCACACCGGGCCGAACAACCATGGTCGACCCAGTGTGTCCTGGTCTAGTGTCAGTAGTCGTGTGCATTTGTCTGGAGTTAGACCACTAGATGTTAGAATTTGTGCAATTTTCAGGTTCAAAATATATGAATATTATCATACCGGTTGGATAGAACCATGGTTTATAAATAGGCTATTAGGCATGTGATCACTTAGGTGCAAGGAGGGAATGAAATTATACAAAACCTTTGGTCTGATTCTAGGGGTGTTTTGGTTTGATTCAAGGAGGGGGGTGCAAATGGAATTATGCAAAACCTTGTCTCTGGTCTGATTCAAGAGGGGTCGAGTTGGAATTATCAAGGTGGACACCCCCCCCCCCTCAACGGAGACCCTCTAGCCACGTCCCTGATTTAAGATCTACTGTGGCTTCGCATGTAGAGGGTGACGTTACGATATAAAAACAGGTGTTTGTATTTAGTACATTGTTGGATTCTATCCCATCTTATGGGGGTGCGCCGACAAGTCAACAGCGGAATTTAATCATACCATACCATCTATAAAACTTCACGGAGGAAGTTCAACATGGATAACTTTGTACGATGAAGATAATGTTGAGGGTTAAATGTTTCAAAAGTCACGATGTTGGTGTCACGGACAGAAAATGGGAGGGGAACATAATAACTGATAATACATATTAACTGTAACATATATACAGTAAACCCATGCAATGAATACAGCAGGTAAACAATCTTCTCAGATTGCGAAAGTAAACACCCATGGGGAAACAGCTTGTCTGCATGGAGATTATCACGAAAACCTCAGAAAAGAATTTTGGATATTTTGTTTAGATAACAAACCAAGTCTCTCTCTCGAAGAACAGAAGAGTTACTGGCCTTGGTTTAAAGTTTTATCTGATGTTGAGTTGACCACGAACAATCATATATGCTACAAAATCACATATTCAACAGCAATCGCGTACACGTAAACATTCACCATTGTTTCATGACTGGCCAGCAAAGACTAGGAGAGGTTTACATCAAGAAAATATAGATATATGTAGAATGGAACATGAATATGGATGCATGTCAAATAATACATCAACCATGTACTATGGTCTGACCGTACAAATGATACGCATGTACATACAAATAGACCCGCCATTAGATAATATCATGAAATGGTCACACATTGATCGCTTCCAAATATGAGGGTATCACCCCCCCTCCCCCTGAATCCTGAATACGAGTTAATTTTGGGGGGTGAATTATCCTGAATACGAGTTAATTTTGGGGGGTGAATCCTGAATACATGTTAAGAAATAATACATAGAAGTTACATAGACACATTATGATGACGGTCGCGTTATGATGCCGTTATGATACCATTAATGATACTTTATGACCAGGGACGTGGCTAGAGGGTTTCCGTTGGGGGGTGTCCACATTGGGAAATTCCAACTGCACCCCCCTCCTTGAGTCAGAATCAGACCGAACACAAGTTTTGCATAATTCCATTTGCACCCCCTCCTTGCACCTCAGTGTTTAGGCCTAATATCCTATATCTTCATAAACCATGATTCTATATTCCCGGTATGAGAAAATTCAGATATTTTAACCTGAAACATTGCATAAATCCTAACATCTAGTGGTCTAACTCCATACACATGCACACGGCTACGGGCAAGAGACCACGACACACCGAGCTGACCATCGTTGTTCGGCCGGTGTGAGAAAATTTTGAAATTTGAACAAGAAAATCGCAAATCCTAGCATCAACTAAAGCTTTCCTATAGTGTTGGAAATTTCAAACCTCATACTCACTTTCAGGTTGGAAAATTCTCCAACTGATGACCACAAGTTTTACCAAATGTAGTAACATATTGTTAAACTTATTAGCATTTTTGTATTGGCCACATGGGAGAGACAATGACACACCGGGCCGACCATGGTTCGGCCCGGTGTGCGAAAATTTTGTAATCTGAACAAGAAAATCGCAAAATCCTAGCATCTAGACTGGCGTCAAGCATTTTTAGCATGTTTATGATGGCACGGTGGTCGAATATGCACAAGAAGCTATTATACCCACCCATTCACACAGATAACTAGCACAAAAATATTACTTTGCGCCATCAAAACCTGCGTCCAAGATGTTTTGCTTGAACCCGAATACCAGTTAATTCGGGGGTATGAATCCCGCGTACGGCTTCAAAACACCCTGAATCCCGCGTAGCGAAAGGGGGGGGGGTGATACCCTCAAATATCTTAAACACGTTACAGCACGTTGTTTGAAAACAGTTTGGTACGACATTGTATATGTACGTTATTACCTCTAGAGTTGCGCCGAGTGGATTGAACCGACCGCACTCGAATGCTCTCATTTAACCTTAAAATGGTGGGTGGGTGGTCAAAGCCACCAACAAAAACTAGCAACAGCAACTAAAAAAATAAATTCCTGCTTGTTTTTTAGTGTTTTGGCAATGAGTTGGGCTTCAAAACCACTTTGAATGAGAGAAATAATGTAATTCTAACTGTAAACTGACTGCAGGCAGTTATCGTGTTGTATTTTGTTGCAAATGTTTAAATCCAAGATGGCCGCTGGCAGCCATGTTTTTTTGGCCGAATGACCTCAAAATGACTCATTCCTATTTACATGTCCATGTTAACATCCATGATAAATAGTATGCACATAAATTCATATACAACTGTTTACAGTGAATTTCCCCCCGCAAATCTCTGTTTTAGTGTTAAAAGGGGGGTGGGTGTCAAAAAATGGTCGGAAAAAACTGCCGAAAACGGAAACAAATTTGGCGGTGGGGGTGGGTGGGTACAAAAAATGATCAAAAGGGAAAAAATGCCATACGTGCCTGAGATTTTTTTTCCGACCCCCCCCCCCGTTGTAAGTAACGAAAACTAGGTTTTTTCTGACGATGTAGTAAAAGTTGCAACCCGCATATACGCAGGGATGGGGTAATTGTAATTTGTAATTGTAATTGACTGTAATTAATTACATTTTCTCAAGTAATTGCATGTAATTGGTAATTGAGTTTATTCTCAATTACATGTAATTGCAATTGTAATTGGTTAGGAAGTAATTGTAATTGTAATTTGGGTCTAATTTCAATTACTTCAAAATCACAGGTACTTAAGTATTTCTTCTCAAAGTTCTTTTTCATGATTCATCCAATGGTTTCTTCAAATGTTTTTTTTTCTCCAAATTTCAAAGTGTAAGACTGGTGACTGGCTATCACTGTGTTGTCACAACACTGAGTTTTCACCCACTGTGTCTCAATGGTTAATTCTGTTGACACCTCTTTGGTTGCTTAAGCATTGGTTAACCTTTGATGTAGAAGCCTTGTTTTGATAAATACAATGAGAAACCAACTTCAAATAATTGACAATAGATCACTATAATAGATCACTCTACGTGGCATTGTCAATGGTGGTATGTGGCTACAGTTTACAGCTCTGCTGGACCGCTTCGCCAGCAAAAACATCGTGATCATTAATTACAAGAAAACTAAGATGCATGCATCAGGTCACCCATGAACTATTTATCAATAGAATAATTCAGTTCGGTTGCGGTTTCAGAAGAATAGGGGTCTCGTTCGCCTCACATCTAAAAATAGAATATTTGGGGTCTAAAATTGGTTGTACTAAAATATTCCCAAAATATCAAAACCCCAAAAAAAATTCAAAACTTCCAAAAATTATTTTTTCCAAAAAATTTCAAAATCCAAAAAAATTTAAAACCCCAAAATTTCAAAAGAAAAAATTTCAAAACCCTCAAAATTATTTCTCCAAAAAAAGTTTAAATAAAAAATTTATAACGAGTTTTCGGTTTCTGATAATCTCGATATTAAAAAAATGTCGAATGTTAAATTATTTGCGCGTAATATCTTTCGTTATTTTTTTTGTTCAACCAATGTTTCAATGTATTTATTAATCGATGTTTAGAAATAGCTTTATTGGACATTGTGACCATCGATATGAATGCATACATTCCAGTGTTTTATCGGACGCAGTTCATATAATTGTCATACCTGAAAATAGACACCATTACTTTTACATAAATAATAAAGAGCGTTTATTCTTTACACTCTCTCTATCCCATATGACAGGTGTGTATTATCGTGAATTATTGGAAGTTTTGAGATGTACTATGTTGAATCACTAACGGTCGAAAATTGTAATGTGAAATTACAACCCTCCAGAATGAATTGTCATATTCGCTGTACACGCAATCACACACGCGACATTGGTGGTAACAATGTGTCTTTCACACCTTTGCTTTACCAAATGAATTATATTATTTCCCCGTTCACAGTTATATGCTATTCAGAAAACATATCGATTTAATGTCTGAACAAACGGGTTAGTATCAATTAAGGTTGATAAACTGTGTCATTCACACGATAATTAGTTAGCCAAAACATGCATACGTCCAGGACACTCAATTATAGAAATTGCTTTGATGACATTGTTATAACAACATTACGTAATAACCACTTATCACTCCAGTCACACTTACGATCATATACCGAAACTACAGGTAGCACCGATGATGTAACATTATATCACTGCTATTGTACCAATGATAGGTTCAGACATGTTCGATGTTTAGAAATAGATATTAACAATTGTTAAATGTGCAGGTGTTCTCAGCGGGGGGAACACAGGGTTACGTAATAATAACCAGTTAAACAACTAATGTTGCCTCGTCCGTACAAAACCAATTATCGGCCTATTCATACATTACGTTCATATATATAATCTTATATAATGTTACGTCATCCGGGCTTGCATATGTTCGGGATTTTATGGTATAAAAATATAGATTACTAAGCTGTATTCCATATAGTGAATATACGCCGTTGTAATCACTACTCAGGACTTGTCGAAAAATGGCTGAAGAAATAATGACACCTCTGACAGTGGAGGAAATTTATGAAATAGAATGTATTCTGCAAGACATCGAAGAATACGACAAGGCTATCGTAGCTTATCAACTGGATGAAGATATAATTGAAGCATCTACGCTTTGTTCAGGAGATGACCCATGGCCGAACCAAATCGGATACGGAGAACATGATGCGCCTAAAAATGATGTTAACAACTCACAACCCGGTACAGCTGGACCATCAGGATTACAAAACCGAGAAGACGAACATACACCTCATCAAGAAGGAGCTGTAAAATCAGACAATCAAACAGCCGGCAGTTCTGATATTCAAATAACCGGATATAGCATTCGCAAAAGGAGTGAACGAACCTTCGGAAACAATTTGGCAACACAGAGAACATATGAGATCAAATTAGATGAAATTTACAAAGAGAAAAAGTTAATCGACATATACAGGAATCTACATTCAATGTTCGAGGACACTATTCAAAGAGCTCGTGGAAATTTGGCTGACAATGATCTTGGCAGAGTTATCATTCACCATGAGAGTTTGGACAACCGTATAGTAGTTCCGTTACAAACGTTGCAAACGTTAAATGCTAACACTGTGATTGACAGAATCGAACTCGTTTTGAACAGCAACCAAACACTGACTGTTAATCAAAGTTTCCGCATAGATATAGGCACCATCGAGTTACCTAAAGGCGGAGCACGGAGGAGGATAACGGCTTTACATGATGAAAGTGACAATCTAAGAAATAAAACATCGATCGTTACGATTGAAAATACCGACAATATGTGTATGGCTCGGGCTATCGCCACATGTTGGTGTAAATTAAATATTTGCAGTCCTGATGAATGGCTGGAAATAACACAGAATAGAGGAACCAGAAATAATTTACAACTCATCATGGAATACAGAAAAGTACCGATCAGTTATTACAACCAAATGAGGACCAAAAAACGTACTGAACAAGGAAAATTAGCCAAAGCAATTAGTGTCATCGCAGGTGTATCAACAGACAGACCAGCTAGTTTAGCAGATCTAAAAGCATTCGAGGACACTCTGAATTTGACAATACTAGTCGTCAGTGCTAGACTGGGTAATAAATTCATTACCAGCGCGCCTACAGACGGTATAGAAAGACCCGTGATATATTTATATCTCACTGCTAATGAACATTTCCACGCTATACAATCCATAACGGGATTCTTTAGCGCAATATATTTCTGTGTGCATTGTTTAAAACATTATTCAACCAAAGGAAAGCATTATTGTGAACACACCTGTTTCGTGTGTAAAAGTGATAAATGTGAACAAAGTGAAAACAAAGAACATTGTTCAGATTGTAATATGACGTGTATGTCTCATCAATGTTTCGTGCATCATAAAGCAAAACCTATTAATCAAGCTTCGGGAGAAACGACAGCTCCTTGTCAAAAATGGTGGAAATGCTTGGACTGTACAAAAGTCATGGAGAGAGGGAAAAGACGTCCGAATCAACACGTGTGCGGAGAAACATTTTGTAGATCGTGTGACAAATACACAATGGGAGCACACGAATGTTATGTAAGGGCCATACCTCCCGTTACTGATGATGAAAGAGCTAAATTCTGTTTCTTCGACTTCGAAACCATTCAACACGATATATTGGAATGTTCTGAAGGATATGCACCTTTACATACAAAGGATTGCCAGGACTGTAAAGAGGATCATATATGCAAGAAATGTGCTAAGTGTCAGGTGAGTCTTAACCTAATTGTAATATATATATGTAACACATTACAGTCGAAATCACGATAACGTAACGCTCTTTATTAAAGGCGCGCATAAGTAGAGACGCTCTTTCATTTTTAAAAATTATATTAGATTATCGCTGAACGCTCTTTAGCTGTTACCTCGCGTGTGAGATTACCATATAACAATAACATACTTGAATTCGACCAAAGTTAAGGGGGTCTCAATATTAAAATTCAACTGAGTCACAGATGTTAAACCGAGTAGTTAACTTTTTTAATTCTTGACACATTGAAAAAATGTGTAACATATTTTTTTGTGAAAAGAGATTTTGTAATTGTTATATAGTAAACTAACATAATATATAATTGTTTTAACTTTATTGAACTTGATATCTGCGTGCTTGAATCGGCAATTATACAGGCTATATGTCGGATCATGATATACATTTATAATATTGACACGTAGATTGGAAGGAGTAATTTTTAGGACCAACCAACAAACAATATTAATACGTCAACGCTCTTTATTAAAGGCGCGCATAAGTAGAGACGCTCTTGCATTTTTAAAAATTATATTAGATTAGCGCTGAACGCTCTTTAGCTGTTACCTCGCGTGTGCGGTTACCATATAACAATAACATACTTGAATTCGACCAAAGTTAAGGGGTCTCAATATTAAAATTCAACTGAGTCACAGATGTTAAATCGAGTAATTAACTTTTTAAATTCTTGACACATTGAAAATGTGTAACATATTTTTTTGTGAAAAGAGATTTGTAATTGTTATATAGTAAACTAACGTAATATATAATTGTTTTAACTTTATTGAACTTGATAGCTGCGTGCTTGAATCGACAATTATACAGGCTATATGTCGGATCATGATATACATTTTTAATATTGACACGTAGATTGGAACGAGTAATTTTTAGGATCAACCAACGAACAATAGTAATACGTCAACGCTCTTTATTAACGTTGAACCTATACCAAAACATTTTTTTTTTTAAATAATTATCTGAACAAAGTGTAGACGTTTTATTTTGGTTTTTTTATTATCGATAAAGCTAGAGGTTAAAAACGTTCAATTATTACTTTTCAGAACTGTTTAAAAACATGGTGCGGAAAAGTCCAGCATACACCGAACTTCCTCGTCGCCCAAACAGCTTGCTACGAATGCATGCATGAATCGTTGGAAGTGAAACCGAACTGTAGAAATTGCGGACCTCTATGTGATGCGTGTATCGACAGTGATGCGAAGAAGAAGAAGAAGAAGAGTGACCGAAATTTATGTTCAGATACATGCGGACTCCGAGAGGTTATATTTAGCGGTCCTGATACCGGTGAAATGTTTGGAAAATGGTTATTCTCGGAACAACACAAGGGATTCATAGCACTGGCTCACAACTTCAAGGGGTACGATGGATATTTTCTCATGGAATATCTCATTGATCAATCATTGAGACCCAAAGTTATATATAATGGATCCAAATTGATGTACCTATACGTGGAAAAAGATCTTCATATCAAAGTACTGGACAGTCTCAGCTTTCTACCAATGAAGTTGGCACTGTTACCGAAAACTTTCGGTCTGGATGGCGAGAAAAAAGGATGGTTCCCGCACTTTTTCAATAAATCAGCCAACCAGAATTATGAAGGACCCTATCCGGATGCCAAATATTACGGCGCTGATTATATGAGTGTGGCTGAACGAAAAGACTTCACGAAATGGCACGCTGCTCAAACAAATGCAGTTTTCATCTTCAAGAAAGAATTATCGGATTATTGTCGTAGTGATGTCAATATTTTGAGACAAGCTTGCATAAAATTCAGAACCCACATCATGAATGCGACTGGAAATATACAACCCGTAATTGACGAGTTTTCTGGCGATATGAAGTTCAAACTGGTTGGTGCGGTTGATCCATTCCAATACGTTACAATCGCATCGGTATGTATGGGTATATTCAGAACGAAATTCGTCGACGAGGAATGGAGAGTGCGTCTAAGTACCGAAGGGAAAACGTGGCTTCCTGCTAAATGTAAAGATGGAACTTTGTCTATTTTATACAAAGGTGAATGGGTTCAAGAAACAAAACTTGAAGATGAACGCGGCGTACAAATTCGTGACAAAGAATTTCTCAAATCCCAGATAGCTCGAATCCCCAAGACATCATATAAAGATCAATACAGCAAAAGTTCTATTCAATGGCTGGAATGGATGATGTTCAAAGACAAAGTTCACATAACTCACGCATTGAACGGCCGTGAAAAGAAACTCGATGATGCAAAGTACAGATTGGATGGCTATTGCGAAGAATTAAACACGGCATTCGAATTTCACGGATGTCAATTCCACGGATGTGAACTTTGTCTGAGTCACGATAGAGACGTAGTCAAGAATCCGATAACCAACCAGACACCTAATGAATTATACGGACTCACACAGAAAAAGAAGAAGTTTATAGAAAGTCGAGGTATGAAATATGTGTGCATTTGGGAACACGAGTTCGTCGCTGCTCGAAAGACTAATCCGGAGCTTCGTGACTTCATCGCTAGCTTAGACATTGTTGAACGGCTAGAGCCTAGAGACAGTTTCTTCGGCGGCAGAACGAATGCAACTAAATTACACTACAAAACTGCCGTTGGTGAGAAAATACATTATTTTGACTTCACGTCGCTGTATCCAAGTGTGCTCAAATACTCTCGCTACCCGATTGGACACCCGAAAATCATTTTGGGCGATGACATTACCGAGCTTAAGGATTACTTCGGAATAGCGCAAGTCAAGATTTTACCACCTAATGGACTCTATCACCCCGTATTACCGTATAGATCCGAAGGTAAACTGAAGTTTCCACTGTGCAGGACTTGTGCTGATAATGAAAATCAACGACCTTGCACGTGTACGTGCCAACAGAGAGCTATTACCGGTGTTTGGTGTATTCCTGAACTGGAGACAGCTGTCAAAGTGGGATACAAGATTCTCAAAATATATGAAATATACCATTGGACCGAAACGTCAGACTATAGCCAACAAAATGGATTATTCACGGAATATATAAACACATTCTTAAAGTTCAAGCAGCAGGCTAGCGGTCCTCCGGATTGGATAAAATCTAACGAAGACATGGATAAATACATCACAGCGTATAAAGACAACGAAGGTATATTACTGGACAGAGAAAGCATCGAAAAGAATCCAGGACTGAGGCAAATCAGTAAGCTCATGCTCAACTCATTTTGGGGGAAGCTAGGCCAAAACCAGAATTTCAAACAGACCGAGTATTTCCATGAATCGGAACAAGACAATCTATTCCAGCTCATTTCAAATCCAATGAAACAAATGGAAAATTTTCATGTCATAACTGATGACATTCTTCAAATGGAGTGGACCTATCGAAAAGACTGTGTGCCTTGTGGAGCAGCGAATAACATATATTTGGCCACATTCACGACGTGCCACGCTCGATTAATGCTATATGAAGTTATTCATTCCTTGGACAGAAGAGTATTATATTACGACACGGATAGTTGTGTATTTAGCAGCACTGAGGATCAAATTAATCCCCCACTGGGCGACTATTTGGGACAACTGACCAGCGAGCTAGATCCTGATGAATACATCGAAGAATTTGTTTCTGCAGGCCCCAAGAATTACGCTTATCGAACAAATAAAGCTAAAGAGACGTGTAAAGTTCGAGGGTTCTCTTTGAACTTTGAAAATTCACAGTTCATCAATTTCCAGACGATTAAAGAGCTGTTAGAATCTGGAAGCACAGTGCCCATCACCACAACCAATCCAAGGAAAATATGCAGATCGAAAGGAAAAAGAAAAATATATAACAGATCTGAGGACAAACAGTACCGAGTTGTTTATACCAAACGCAGACGATTGGATAACATGGATACACTGCCATATGGATATTGAACGAGGTACGTAATATATATAATTTAATCGTCTATATTTGATCAAGGTTGTAATGAGAGTGTAAACATTCGATCGATGGTAGTTATCGGATTATACTAAGGCTTGTTCAAACACGTTCGATGTTAGATAACATCGAGCGTGTATGAACACGTATTACTATAAACGTATGGCCGTCATTGGTCAATTTATCCAAGGTGTCCATTTTTTCGATCTATAAAATGCTACCCGATCCAGTTCACAATTACAAATTCGGTAGTCCTATACTGTGCGTGTGAAATATTCTATACAGGTTAGTTATGAATTAGTTGTTTTTTTTCTATCATTACATTTTTACCTCCAGTACAATCTCATTTTGGTTTATACTTAAACCAAAAACAACTATGTTTTTTTTTTTTTTCTCAACGAAGAGTCACCATAATTCCAGATTATTCCGAATGACCAGATTAATTCATTCTCTAATTCTGAAATATATTTCGATTTACTTGTAGAAATGTAATCCAAAATCACGCCGCTGTTAAGTATTTGTTCAATCGTGAACAGTGTACACGGTTCACGGAGAATGATATATCCGTGAATTATTGTCACTTCTTCAAAACTTCTCTGATTGAAAACCCAGTCTCGGTATTCTGCAAATCTCACAAAGTTATCTCCAACAAGTTCACGAATGTCATGTATTTTGTTTTTAGGAACGCCTCTAAATACCCAGTGATTTGAAAACATTTGATTCAATATATCTTGTAAGAAATCAGTTTCAAATTCAGACCTAGCAATCAAAGATTTCAATCGTTGTACAGGAAAATATCCTTCATCTATATTCTTCAGTATTATTTTAATTTCTCTTATAAACCAATTGTGTAGTAGTTGTTTTTTTTATTTCTGGATTTATAGTTGACATTTCAATTAGCTGATTGTATATTTTCTCCAGTATTTCTGCGGGTAGTATTCTCTCCATAATGAACTGACTCAATGACTCAATTTTCTTATTCTTATTGAGTATGCGGGCGGGGGGCGGGCGGGCTTCCCCCAACAGGGGGCGAGCGGACCCCCCAGGGGCGGGGGCGAGGGGGACCCCCAGGGCGGGGCGGGCGGGCTGGCCTCCCCCTCCCCAGGGCGGGCGGGGCGGGCGGGCCTCACCTCCCCAGGGCGGACGGGGCGGGCGGGCCTCCCCTCCCCAGGGCGGACGGGGCGGGCGGGCACCCAACATCCACCAAACACATGAGCGGACTCCTTTCGGACTTTTTGTATTCTCGATGTGTAACTGATAAGTAATGTTTTGTTTTCTTATTTTCCAGGTTCAAAATAAAAAACAATGACTGATCAACCCGATGTTGAAGGAAACCAACGGACTGAAACCAACGAGAGGGGCGTTCCATCCACAATGCTTAGCCCCGTTAGGAAATGACATTTTCCTATTTGACGGCCGATTCCAGGGAAATCTGTATATACACATACGAGAGTGCGGTGAAAGTTCTGCGGGCCATAAATTTCCGACAAAATCTGGAATAACATTAAATCTAAGGAGATTCAAAGAGTTGAAATCTTACTTAGCAGATATACATCAAGAAGTGGTCAGTTATCGTACCGGTGAAGACGATGTATTCATGAGACGTCATATCGGAGGGAATTTCTTTATTACGATAAAGAGCGGCATCCCGCGTGTTGACATTCGCAGGTATTGGCTGCCTGAACATTCAGATGATTTGTGTGCAACCAAATACGGAATATCTCTGACATTCGACCAATTTGAAGAACTAGTTGGAGCTATATTCGTCCTGTGTGCTAATATTCCTGAAATTGATCAGACTGTGCAGTGCTATTTGACCGACGATCACCAAAACCAGGAAGGATCTTTAAGATGTATGGAATGCTGCCCCAACGGCGATAGAACGTGTTTGATTAACCGGATGCAGACATTGATCTAAACATTACTCCTATGATGCTACGAATAACTAATGTCGTATGTTCTGCAGATTTGAACTGTTCTATTAATCTAAGGGATTTGACACTCGGCTGTTCGAACATTGAATACAATTCCAAAAAGTTTAGCGGAGTTGTATGGAAACATTCTAAATTCGGTGGATGTTGCCTCGTGTTTAACACGGGTAAAATCGTTGTTAACGGGCTTTCTGATAGTGTCAAACAGACACGAGTTCGATTGCGTCGGTACGCTCGACATATTCAAAAATGTGGTTGGCGAGTGAGATTAAATTCCATAAAAATTTTGACAATGTCTGCATTTTGTCAGTTAAATGGAAAACTTGACTTAAACGTTTTAGTCAAACTTATGGAATGTTCTTACGAATTAGAGCTGTTCCCTGCGGCAATGTTCAGACGTGAGAAAATACATTTTACATGCTTTCATAATGGAAAAATTGTGATTACGGGCATTAAAAGTGAAAAGCAGATGTTAAATATTGTATATCCTACCATATGTGAACTTGAATTACTTTCAGAATAAATATATATATGTATCGATTATCTATTTTTTTCATTCGGGGGGATGGCTCACATACCTTTGTTTTTTGGCTTTTGACGAAACAAACAAAAACAATAGATTTTTTTGTTTGTTTTGACAACAGACCTAATACCACCTCACCGGACTCTCTCCACAGACCCCCCACCCCACCCTCTCAACCCAGTCATATACATATATATATATATATATATATATTTTCCCAGTCATACATATGATAATATAAGAACGATAAATGATTGTATTTACAATATTTTATTTATATACATAATATAATTTAAAGAGTGTTTCTCTCGTTGTCGCTAATGAAGAGCGTTTACAGAATATATTTCAACATAAAATCCTTAATAATTAAATCATTATACATATAATTATTGGCACTGAAACGTCTCATTATATTTTCTAGACTGTATCCGCACAGTTTATAGAATGCAAAGTATATGCAATAGGGACCGCATATATTAGAACCCTGTAATCTGTAAGCATTGCACTCGTAACGAGGTCCATTCAATAACAACACGTGTTTAAATCGTCCGTTGTAACACTCGGGTTTTAATCCCATAGGGTCGAAGAACTCTGATGCGTTATGTTCCTGGAATGTCATCAATATCCAGTGGCGTCCAGGTTGGCTACTCTCGTCTGTGTTAACTATATACATCCGGGGATATTGGATATAAAGAGGTAATTTGTCTATGGGACAAACATCTATCTCATTATGGTTTGTGAAACTATTTATCGCCCTCATGAGTCCACGTGTATTCATTATTCAATGCAAACTTTACGACTCTCGTCAACTTTGAGAAAGGCAGGAAATTTTGCGTAAACGATTACAGTACAATTGTCTTTCAAAGCCGATGAGAATTTAATCTCGAGGCGTGTGTGACCTTTGTGCGGTATGACCCTGTCGTGATTAATTCCTTGCGGGTTTATCCGATATATGCAATAACCTTTCGCATAATCCTCATAAGTAATATGAACGGCTTTTCGTTTCGCATCTTTTATTATCGTATTGTAAGCTTCTACATATTCCTTACTGGTAAAGTTCGGTTGGAGTGCTTGGGCGGGCATAGACTGCCCGTTGACGTAAAATCCGACGAAGTTGCATCCAAAAGTCGCAAAGTTGAACGGGTTCTTATCGCGTGAACCGCTTTCAGCCTTTGATGATACTAAGCCAATAATACAGCTACTGTGTACGTTTCCTTGAAATAGATTATCTTCTCCCAAACTGAATGCACCTTTTGACACTGTATACGTCTTTATGATAGATTTTGAAAAAGGATAACACGCGTTCTTTTTCTTGAGTGACTCAGTATGACTGAGTAATACACCGGGGTTAACTTTCACAGTGGCTAGTCTCAAATTAGCTTCCTGTATTTTCAACTTGTATGTCTCAGTGGTTCCCGCATACATCAGTCTAAAAACATCTCTCGTCTGCCAGAATTTTAACGTGAGCGGGAGACCATTTAGTAGTAATTTGTCCTGTTGGAAGAAGTCAAGCTGAATTGATCCCATAATATCCATTATTTGACTAGTACGGGTTGTTTTGGACCTGTAATACAGGCCAGAGTTCCCGCTTTTCGAATCTGCCAGGTCCATACCACCTGCCGGGTCCTTTTCGAACGATTGTCCATGTAGCTGTTCCTTACGTTCAGTTTCTAAGAGTACATCGAAATATGCTTTGTATGGATAATTCGGCCCGACTTGACTCACGGGAACTTGCTGTATATTCAAATCGACCTGCGAAAATATTGAATGTAGGGGTGCATTTATCAGACCCACATCGTCATTAACGGTTAGAGCCGAACCATCTTGCTTGGTTATTTTGAGTTTGAGAAGTAGCAATGTCCGTTTGAGGTCCATGTAGGTTGTGGCCATGGCGGGAATATTGAACTCTAAAGCTGCAGTGTCTGTCAGCTGATTCACGGGTCTGTAGTTTATCCATTCTGTCGCTTGTATTCCGCTGTCAACCGCGGGCGATTCAAATAATGCCAATTTAGAGGTATGGTACTCTCTGTATTCATTCATGGTTTATCGAACCAGGTGGTTTTCACTTTCTTAGGGTTATGAGCCAAATCGTTAGGTAACACCCTCTTATTGTTTTTTTTTGACGCCTTACGTGCTTGTGTCAACTTATTTTATGCAACTTCGGCTTTGGCCATTTCAATCGCTTGCGCTATGGGTGTCACTACGTTAATATGTGGTTTTAGAACGTCTTCTTCTTCACTATCGCTATTTTGAGTTTTGTCAATAAAGTAGCGACCCTCATTATCTGGCGTTAACTTCCCATTAATCATGTCCCTGAAATGTTTTCTCCACTTTTCAATATCGGTTGGAATATACGTGATCGACATGTTTCTTCAGATGTAGTGTACAGGTCACTCTTTTTTCTGCATTTATTTTAGAAAGTTTATCGCCTCTTATAAAAATCCTGAGACGCTGAAGTTTATCCTGTCTTACGTTTATGTAGAATGAGTCCTCAAAACTCCGCCAATGACCCGTATCACGTGTATCTCTCTTTATAACCCGGAGGATGGGGGATGATGTGTCGCAGGCTATTGATTCTCCACATATGTCCGAACAAATATATAATAAATCCGTGTCTATATGGTCAGTTATGTTTATGTCTTTCAAACAACATAACCACGCCCCTTCCAATATTAATACACCAGGTAACTCTATTGTGAAGTCGAGAGGACGATTATCTGGATATTTATCTATGGAATCGTCGCTAGTCAGGTACAGATAATAATTATCCATATGACTAGTTTCTATTTTGTTTCAAATGAGAATCAATGTTCATCTCTTCTCTTATAGTTTTATCAACATCACTGAATATATACTTGAAGGCAGACCACTGGTTATACGGAATACTTATAATCGCGGGAGTGTTATTCACAACTCGCCTAATGCGTGTATAAATGCGCCCTTGATTATTACATAATGTAACAGTAATGTTTGATCGTATTGTCCACTTTTTCACGAACCCACAGGGGTGTTGTTCGTAATCATGGGGGCGTGACTCATTCGTATGACGTAATTCATAGTCCCCCGTCTGACGTGGTATCTTCTTTGGAACTATTATAACCGGTAGTGACAGAGTTATTACCATAATAGTAATTCCTATCCATTTAAGGAGATTCATATGTAGACGACCGCGTTCTGTTTGAAACATATTCGTCAAGGTATCTGTTCTATTATTCATGATTGTAATGGTTTCCCCTCGGATAGCTTGCTCTTATTAATTTTGATATCTGTCGACATCAGACTCTAAAATCCATGAACTAAATTTGTCAGGCCATGAATGCCAGTGCACCAGGACTTCAGTTTGACCCTTTCGTTTCCTCTTTTTGACAATTTTATCTATTCTGTAAACTGTTTCGTCATCAACGCGCACCCCTTGAAGTTCTGACTCGTAGAAAGCACCCTCAATGTTTTCATCCAAGAAATCTGTCAATGTATACAAGGGTATGTTCTGCCTGTAAAACCTCTTAGTCACTTTGAACAACTCTCCAGTCCATTTCTGAGAATATTCTCGGTCAAAAACTGCTTTGGTGTGTGATATTCTAACGATATCATTTACATTGTATTTGAACTTTTTCTTCAATTTACTTTTAACACCTCCCTTCTGTCTTATTAACCACTGATCGAGACGAGACTCATCTTCATTCTCAACAGTTATGGAGTCAGGGGTGGTGCCTAACGAACGATGTATTGTATGGTTATAACTTTTCACAATATCTTGTAGAATGTCGATATATCTAGCATTATTATGCTTTATCATATAACGTGAAATCTTCTGCTTTATAGTTTTTATGACCCGTTCCGAATAATTGGCTTTCATTTCGTTTTGCGTAAAAATTTGAGATATATGAAGACCCTTAAGGTAACTTTTGACCCGTTTGTTTGTGAACTCCGAACCGCGATCCGTTCGGAGGACGCGAGGGGTTCTTCCACCTTCAAATATATGTTTCATAGCATTGATCACATTAATTGCAGTTTTCCTCTTTATAGCTTCACACCATAACTTCCTAGAAAAAATGTCAATCATTACTAACACGTAGGTGTAATTGTCGTTGTCTTTGGAAACATCATTCATATCCATGAGGTCTCCATCCCATTGACTGTCAGAAGCGTTTACAATAACACGAGACCTCGGGAATTTTCGTCTAACACTTTTTGTCAGGGAATAACTTTCATGATTTTGTAGCCACGCCACAATCTCGCGCTTGGAAATGTTGTGCTTATTTTCAGATTTTACAGTCTGATGCAACTTTGTAGCTCCTGAGTACGATGCGGGGTGACCCGGATTAAAATAAATTGAACTCAAATAATCTTTCCAATCGGCCATATTGTTCACAGTGATATCCAGCGTTTGTTCTTTATCTTGGTCAGTTTACCGGCGATTATACCCGGAGGTCTAGATATTTCACGCTTAACCCCTCTTATTTTCTTTTTTCTTTGCTTGGTATGTGTCTTTTTCGATGTGTTAACTTCTGATTTTTGGATTGCATCCTGAGGTTCAGTCGTTTGAACTGTATTAACAATCTGATTATTCATCGGGTCCATTTCTTTATCCATTTCATCGGAATGGCTACTATTGTTTGCCGAGATGTCGCTGTGTTCAATGTTAGACTCCGATGAAACTTTTTTGTGTTCACTTTTTTCAGTGTACCTCATATATCTTTCATACGGGATCAAAACAGTTTTCTTCACAGACTCCATCACAAAAACTGTTTCAATTTAGGTTCAACGATGTTCAACATCAAAGTAATGGCGGTTGAGTGATTATTCACACTTTTTCTTTTCCTCAACAAACTCACAGATTTATCACCCAAGAATATATAAAATGATTTATATCGCCGTAATTTAGCTTTTTGTTGAACTGTAACTGTTAAACTATCATGTAGTAAATTGATCGTAATTTCAACCAGAACTTTCAACTGATTATTAGTTATCGATGTCAATAATGCGTTTCGTTGAGATCTTGATTGGGTTGATGTCAATAGTCTGACAAAATTCAACTCATTACGTAATAATCGACTCATTTTATCGTCGCGACTCAGCTCCGATACTGTCCCCTTCTTATTACGTAGTAGGTACGTAAATTATAGGGTCTTGGTTGGGAAACACGTCTGTTCGTAGCCTGTATTTATCCTCAGTGTGAGGGGACATATCTATTATAAGATACGCAAATGGTTTCTTCATACAATCCTTGTATGCCTCAATGAGTACTTTAGATTTACCGGGATACAATTGTCTACCCAATGTGGAAATTTGTGATCCATCCCTCAAATTTTTGAATAAAATTAGATATCCTGTGTTTAAGGCTATAGTTCTCGCAGCCTTGCCTTGTGCGTATAAATTTTGTGAAATAAACAGCACCGAAAGACAGCGATGATGAGTTTGCTGCGTAAATAGTGTTTCAATCTCTTTTTGGTCAATAATGCGATGCATCAAGTCGTCTAATATTAACATATTATGTTTACCGTCAGCAAATTCTTCGATTTCTGTTTGAGTAGGTAATCCTTGATGCATGACCAAATTTTCGATTGATGATTCAATTTCATCATAGAAATTTTGATAAATACCGTAACAGTACATTATTTTCTTAGGCAGATCTCTAGAATACATTCCATTAAGATTTTGCAGGAATCTGTAGACCCATCTCGTCTTACCAGAACCAGTTGGTCCGGTGATGCAAATACCAGAACAAGGTTCAAATGGTATGGAGCTATGGTTAATTGGACCCATTTTTTTTTTGTGTTCACTGTGTCCTATTTATTAGTAGCTATACAGTTCTTATATACATCATAAGTAAACATTTGTTATGGCTGTTGTAAATGAATTACCAGGATGACACTGCAAGCTATAATATTATAAAAACCTACAGTTCTTATAACATCATTGGTTTTGGTAAGTGATGTGAAGGTGTTTGGTGGATGTTGGGGGTTGGGTGTGGGCTGGTATTATCACGTTGGTCTGTGATTGAGTGTACAAAATCTCTTGTCAAGTGAACACCTGCACATTATGTATTTTTCTAAACATCGAACATGTCTGAACCTATCATTGGTACAATAGCAGTGATATAATGTTACATCATCGGTGCTACCTGTAGTTTCGGTATATGATCGTAAGTGTGACTGGAGTGATAAGTGGTTATTACGTAATGTTGTTATAACAATGTCATCAAAGCAATTTCTATAATTGAGTGTGCTGGACGTATGCATGTTTTGGTTAACTAATTATCGTGTTAATGCTAACAATGACACAGTTTATCAACCTTAATTGATACTAACCCGTTTGTTCAGACATTAAATCGATATGTTTTCTGAATAGCATATAACTGTGAACGGGGAAATAATATAATTCATTTGGTAAAGCAAAGGTGTGAAAGACACATTGTTACCACCAATGTCGCGTGTGTGATTGCGTGTACAGCGAATATGACAATTCATTCTGGAGGGTTGTAATTTCACATTACAATTTTCGACCGTTAGTGATTCAACATAGTACATCTCAAAACTTCCAATAATTCACGATAATACACACCTGTCATATGGGATAGAGAGAGTGTAAAGAATAAACGCTCTTTATTATTTATGTAAAAGTAATGGTGTCTATTTTCAGGTATGACAATTATATGAACTGCGTCCGATAAAACACTGGAATGTATGCATTCATATCGATGGTCACAATGTCCAATAAAGCTATTTCTAAACATCGATTAATAAATACATTGAAACATTGGTTGAACAAAAAAAATAACGAAAGATATTACGCGCAAATAATTTAACATTCGACATTTTTTTAATATCGAGATTATCAGAAACCGAAAACTCGTTATAAATTTTTTATTTAAACTTTTTTTGGAGAAATAATTTTGAGGGTTTTGAATTTTTTTCTTTTGAAATTTTGGGGTTTTAAAATTTTTTGGAAGTTTTGGGATTTTGAAATTTTTTGGAAAAAATAATTTTTGGAAGTTTTGAAATTTTTTTTGGGTTTTGATATTTTGGGAATATTTTAGTACAACCAATTTTAGACCCCAAAGATTCTATTTTTAGATGTGAGGCGAACGAGACCCCTATTCTTCTGGTTTCACAACGTTACAACTGACATACGATTACACAAGACACACCTTGAATGTGGAACTGTGTAAGAGTGAATATTAATGTTCTAAATCCCATGTTTCAACTTTAGTTGTGATTGGGGGGGGGGGGGGTCGTACTTTATTAACACACAAGTAGTGTAATTAAGTACGGGTAATTAGAAGTAACAAATCGTTTAGTTTCTATCGTATGGACTGAAAGGGGTGAGCAGATTGTTGGTGATGAATGTTCTCGTTAGCTGTCAATATAATATGCATATTTGCCCCGTTACGTTTATACACTGTAGCATTGGCGGGCCAAAGTGTGTTGACATTTAATTGTTTGGTTCATTAATAACAGATCAGCGGGGATTTGTCGTGAAAACGTACACGTATACGTGGAAATATGCTATGGTTACGGTTAAATTAATGGTTGTTCTATTACACCACCGTGTACTCGGTTTAAATAGGTATATTATATAGGGACGTGTGCTCAATTTTGGTGTGGACCGATGATCAAAAAAAAAATCAGAGGTAAATGTCGCAGGCCGGAGGGCCATTTTTTCAATAATTTTTAAAGAAATTGAGCAGTTGCAGCAGAAGCAGCAAAAAAGGGTGTACAATTGGCAAATGATGAGGGGCGGTGTGACGTGTAGATTAGATATGCAATTTGGAGATTATTGGATGAGGGATGTTATATTAATTATATTAAAGGGACGAGAGGGTTTAGTTGTCGAAAATATTTGTTCCAAACACCGTAAACAGATAAATATTAAAACGCATACATTTTGGTTCAAATATACGATCACTATCCCTTAAACATCATGCTTACATAAAGACCTACTAAATGTTACCTAAACAAGAGTGATTGTGTTATAGAAGGCAGCATAATGCTACTGGCTAATCACACACAAATGGTATAAACGCTCTTTATTATTTCCAAATAAGGAATTGAGCAACAAAGAACGCTCTTTATGTTTACCATCATAATATAAAGAAACACCAGGAAAGTAACTTTTTATGCTTTGTTTACATAACCAGGTCAGGCACATCCTGAATTCCACTACTATAGCCAAATGCCACTATTATAGTGATATTTGACTATAACATATTCATGTTTCCTTTATTTGCGTCGGGAATAGAAGACGGCGCATACCAGTGCACAGCCAAATGTCACTCATATCAATATCGCAGCGAATGAACAGTCTTCCGACAAAATTCGTTGTGCAATCTTTTGCGCCAGCTTTGATATTCGATAATATTATACTATTACTAATATATCCCGTTCTAAATGACAATAGCAGGATGACTCAATCGCTCCTTCATAACAATATTTAAACTAATTACATGCTAATTGAGTTGCTTGTCGTGTGCCGTCACGATTAATAATTATCATGGACAAACTATATGCATGGTATCGAGTTAGTGCGATCTGATTTTGAATAATATTTGTGGGAAATATGATTTTGGATTATCCCTCTTTTATCAAATTAACAAAACAGTAATGGTCAAATACCACTATAATAGTGGAATATCGCTATAATAGTGGAATTCAGGATGTGCCTGACCTGATAACAGTCGGTAAATTTACGACTATAACATAATGTTTATGAGATATTTCTCATTTGTATATTAACAAAGTCTGTCTATATTTGAATATTATTTCGTTTGTAGCGGTTTTTGACAGGTGGAAATATGTTCACATGATACCCACCAAAGGCCTTCATACCTTTAAGGTATACTACAACTGTTTTTCTTTTCAATAGCAGAATACAGAATGCTATTAAGAAGTGACACAAAACACAGAACATTTGTTTTAATTATAAGTATTAAGCAGTGAGAGATATGTGAGTCGCGGAAACCAGTTACGAAAGGCAATATTAAAATGATTTCTGTCAGAGAATAATTGTTTACGTTCCAATGAATATGTACTGGAAACAAACTGCTCTGTACCAGACTTTCATAAACACAAATTATGTATTAATGATGATTAATGGTGTAACGAGATATTTCGTTCTTTAATGTCTCAAATGAAAGTGTCAATGACACTGTAGCTCAACTTTGAGAAGAAGTTAAATTTGTGTGATGAGCAATGAATGGAAAGATTTAGAATTGAATTTGGAAATCCAAGATGGCCGCTGGCAGCCATGTTTTTTTTGTCGGAATGTCCCCAAAATGACTCATTCTCATCTACATTCCAATTTCAACAGCCATGAAAAATTTAATGATGATCAGACTAAAGGTACGACCTGTAGCCCGTGCTAAAGGATTTAGTCATACAAAGAATAAAATCCAAGATGGCTGCTGGCGGCCATGTTTTTTGGCCGAATGACCCAATAATGACTCGTTCCCATCTACATGTCATTATTAACATTCTTGACAAATTTTATGATGATCAGACTAAAAGTACGACCTGTAGCCTGTGATAAAGAATTTAGTCATACAAAGAGTAAAATCCAAGATGGCTGCCATGTTTTTGGGTCAAATGATCCCAAAATGACTCGTTCCCATCTACATGTCATTATTAACATTCTTGACAAATTTTATGATGATCAGACTGAAAGTACGACCTGTAGCCCGTTCTAAAGAATTTAGTCATACAAAGAGTAAAATCCAAGATGGCTGCCGGCGGCCATGTTTTTTGGCCGAATAACCCCAAAATTACTCGTTCCCATCTACATGTCAATATTATCATCCATGACAAGTTTCATGATGATCAGACGAACAGTACGACCTGTGGACCGTGCTAATGGATTAAATTTTGAAATCCAAGATGGCCACTGGCGGCCATGTTTTTTGTCTGAATGACCCCAAAATGACTCGTTCCCATCTACATTCCAATTTCAACAGCCATGACAAATTTTATGATGATCAGACTAAAAGTATGACCTGTAGCCCGTGCTAAAGAATTTAGTCATACAAAGAGTAAAATCCAAGATGGCTGCTGGCGGCCATGTTTTTGGGTCGAATGACCCCAAAATGACTCGTTCCCATCTACATGTCATTGTTAATATCCATGACAAATTTTATGTTGATCAGGCTGAAGGTACGACCGGCAGCCCGTGCTAAAGAATTTAGTCATACAAAGAGTAAAATCCAAGATGGCTGCTGGCGGCCATGTTTTTTGGCCGAATAACCCCAAAAATACTCATTCCCATCTAAATGTCAATATTATCATCCATGACAAATTTCATGATGATCAGACAAACAGTACGACCTGTGGCCCGTGCTAATGGATTAAATTTTTAAATCCAAGATGGCCACTGGCGGCCATGTTTTTTGTCAGAATGACCCCAAAATGACTCGTTCCCATCTAAATTCCAATTTCAACAGCCATGACAAATTTTATGATGATCAGACTAAAGGTACGACCCGTAGCCCGTGCTAAAGATTTAGTCATACAAAGAGTAAAATCCAAAATGGCTGCTGGCGGCCATGTTTTTTGGCCGAATGACCCCAAAATGACTCGTTCCCATCTACATGTCATTATTAACATTCTTGACAAATTACATGATGATCAGACAAACAGTACGACCTGCAGCCCGTGCTAATGGATTGAATTTTGAAATCCAAGATGGCCACTGGCGGCCATGTTTTTTTTCCCAAATGATCCCAAAATTAATTATTCTAGTCTAAATGTTGATGTCTATGGGAGGCCAAATTCACATTTAATAATGAATTGCGCTTAAGCGCTAATACCACATATTGTGCTTAAGTGCAAATAGGGCATTTACGCTTAAGCGCAATTAATTGCACTTAAGCGCAATCAATTGCGCTTAAGCGCAATCAATTGCGCTTAAGCGCAATTGTGACTACTATCTAACCTACCCATAAACTATTAGCATGACCTGGTGTATCACCTAGCAACACAAGATGAGCATTGGGCTAATTTTGACCTGTACTCAACAGTCAATCTGTGAGTATGTGTTCAACAAGGAGAATCCCCTAATTACATATTATCAGCATCGCTCTATCCAAAGAATTGATGTCGCCTTCCCGGAACTCTAGTAATGTTTTGTATGATGTTTTTAATGTATTTTTGCACAGATTTTAGCCTTTACTATGGTAATATCCTATACATGCATGCGTTGTCACTGCATGAGGGCTTTCTTACCTCATACAGTAATGCTCTATTTAATCGACTTCTTAACCACAGCAGAATTATGGGTAACTTTTCAGGATTTAGTTGGAAATATGGCTTGTTGCCATTCATCGAAAAGCTCTCGAGAGCTTTCCGATGAATGGCAACAAGCCATATTTCCGACTAAATCCTGAAAAGTTATCCATAATTCTGCTGTGGTTAAGGAGTCGATTAATTAAAGCATTACTGTATGGTTTACTTATTGACTTAAATCAGGGGGAAAAAACCCTATTTTCATATTATCAGCATCCCTGTCCAAAAAATGGTATGTAATTACTGGAGCTTTGGTGTCTCAGTCCTGAAGCTCTAGTTTTTCTTATTAAATCAGCAGCTCTTGCACAAATCTATAGTATTTCCATGATCATATAGTGTGAATGTGGTGTCACCGAGGGCTTGCTTCCCTCATATGGTGTGCCTGTATACTCGAAAATTGAAGAAAATCAATGTCGCCCCGACTAATACAGAAAGTAATGCTATTGCAAGTAGCCCCAACTAATATATACCGAAGATAATATAATGCTATCACGAATCGCTCCAACTAAAACAGAAGGTGATACTATTGCGAGTCAGCCATTTTGATAAAGAAGTTGGGCTAGCTCCCTACCCATCCAAACCAATGAAACCAAGAAGTGACATGTCAATAGGAATTAATGCTAAGTTATGGAGAAACCTATTTATTCACCAGGGGTGTTTTGTTACATATAGCCATGAATTGCGCTTAAGCGCAATTAATTGTGCTTAAGCGCAATTGATTGCGCTTAAGCGCAATTGATTGCACTTAAGCGCAAATGATTGCGCTTAAGCGTAATTGATTGCGCTTAAGCGTAATTATTTGCGCTTAAGCGTAATTAATTGCGCTTAAGCGCAATTGATTGCGCTTAAGCGCAATTGATTATTAAATGTGAATTTGGCCTCCCATAGATGTCAACAGCTATGACAAATTTCATAATGATCCGACCAAAGGTACGACCTGTAGCCTACATTGTTGACGCCTTACGTACACACATACACACGGACGACAAAGCCATGGCAATAGCTCAAACTTTACAAAGTAAAGTTGAGCTAAAAATAGGGGTGGGGATGTTTTGATCTCTAGTTTAACGACATTTTTCGGTCTTTGCAATTTAACGACATTTTCGGTCTTTAACAGTTTAATGGGGCCCCCCCGGTGGTCCAGTCGGTAGAGTGCCAGGTGGAATACGTCGTCCCAGGCCGTCCAGCGCGGACGAAGCTGGTTCGAACCCCACCATAGGGAGGGTGACCGGAATCGTGTATCTGGGCAAGTTTGTCAATTGCTTTCCGGGGGTCGGTGGTTTCTACACTTCCCGGTGAAATTGAGCCTCTGCGTGGTCTTTCCTCCACCTGTAAAATTGACAACGTCGTGTGTGGCCTAGCGGCTAGAATAACGATAAACCCTAATAAACAACAGCAATAACAATTAATAGTTTAATGACATTTTTCGGTCTTTATAATATCTCAAGGTATTTGGATCTCTAGTTTAACGACATTTTTCGGTCTTTATAGTTTAACGACATTTTTCGGTCTTTAATATCTCAAGATAGAGGGGCCCTTAGTGGGTATTTGGATCTCTAGTTTAACGACATTTTTCGGTCTTTGATAGCAAAATGGAAGAAGTACATATTTGGAAGATGTGTGGCCCTAAAAAGGAAAGTTGTTTGGTGGTTTTGAAATGCAGTTTTTCTTAACAGTCTTCCTTGATTAAAGTGATGTGAAACACTCCGGCAGACACCGGGCAGAGTGATCAAATAAATAGAAATTAAGAATAATCTTTCTCAAAGTAGTTATTTGTTACAAATATTAATCCAAATGGATGTTACACAACGTCATTCTTATATATTAGTTAAATGCAATGACTCTCGATGGCAAAATGATTTTTGTTTAATTACAGCCGATAGTTGCGCCCCGAATCAAGATGTAAATATTTACAATTTGGAGTAGTTCAGACGATGTTCTATATGAAGTGGTGTGGTAGATCTTTTTGGAAATTTTCAGTGATGTTAGTAGAATGATAACATTCCCCACGTTGGAAAAGTGCCTGAGCACTAACTTATCAATTTCTCGCTCTCGAAAAAGTCCATAACATGTCTTTAAACATATATATAAATCTCCGAAAACAAAATTCTAAAGCATTAAACGATTTGCTATATTTCCAGGGCATATATTTCATCTGATTTTGCGAGAATCCATATATACTTTTTCACGAGAATCCAGGGTAATTTGCGAGAATCTAGATTTGGATTCTCGCCGAAATATAAGCCCAGATTTCACTCTGAAGTGTGCCTAAATGGCATAAATTGTACCGTGGTTCCCATGTTCGCTATAAACTAGCTTGAAATTGGCAAACCAATGAATTTTTTTTCTTCAGAAAATTTACATTTTTATGACTCGCGACATAATTGTCACCAATAAAAACAAATTTGATTCATCGTGGAAGTTTGTCGGTGACTATAAATAATGTCACCATTCAACTGAATGTTGTTGAATTCTATTGAGATGTGGAGCAGACAATATATTGGGAGGCTCCATAGCATGAGGCCCCCACCCCCCTTTTTCGTACGCCGTATTCCATGCCCTGTTATGAGGTACGCCGTATTCCGGCCCCTCTGTTAGGAGGTATTCGGTATTCCAAAAATACCGGTATTCGTACGCCGACCTTCCAAAAAATGAAGTTTTCATATATTTTTATGTATTCCATATGGCTGTTAACTGGTATTCCGTATTCCAACTTCTGTGTTAAGTGGTATTCCGTATTCCATGGGGGTGGGGTGGGGTGGGGGCCTCTAACATCCGCTCCTCAATCCTTACCAGATGTCAGTAGAAGTTTCCCATTTCATTATTCCAGTTCTTTAGCAATCTTAATCATTATAATTATGTAATGCCCTGACCATGCTTAATACTAGCTTGAAATTGGCGAAACAATGAATTTTTTTTCGTCAGAAAATTTACATTTTTATGACTCGCGACATAATTGAGACCAATAAAAACAAATTTGATTCATCGTGGAAGTTAGTCGGTGACTATAAATAATGTCACCATTCAACTGAATGTTGTTGAGCATATTTCAACCAATTTTTGAAGTTTAAATGAATATTTTATTCACACTCAAAGTAAAATTGACAAATTTCAGGATTTTAGCCTGCTTTGTTGGGACCAAATATTTGTTGTGCACACTGAAGGAACGTCTACCATATTTTATGACTCGCGACATAATTGTCACCAATAAAAACAAATTTGATTCATCGTGGAAGTTAGTCGGTGACTATAAATGATGTCACCATTCAACTGAATGTTGTTGAGCATATTTCAACCAATTTTTGAAGTTTAAATGAATATTTTATTCACACTCAAAGTAAAATTGACAAATTTCAGGATTTTTTTTAGCCTGCTTCGTTGGGACCAAATATTTGTTGTGCACACTGAAGGAACGTCTACTCGATAGGCCAGATTATGCCCTGACCATGCTATAAAGTATTAAACTAGCTTGAAATTGACAAAACTATGAATTTTTTTGGTTGAACAAATTTACATGGGAATCTCCATAGAAAACGGTTATATTTCGATAAAAACGAAAGTAATGCGAAATGAGAGTCGGCTCAGGTACTGTACACCACAATCGGAATTGTGAAATGTAAACACCCATTACCTTTTGTGAGAATAACACAAGCGCAGACTTGATCAAAGTAATGCAATACGCAACAACAAATAGGATAAAACTGATATAAACACGGTTTACGTGAGAATAAACGTGCAAACAGTTAACAATATTTCTTCGCTGAAAGTACTAAAACGGAAGCTATAGATTTATGGTCACTAAAAAGTGTACTCCAGCCCCGGCTCGACTCGGAGAAAATGTGTGAAATACCGAGCAATAATCTTAACATAAAAATCAGAAAGATTTTCATGATCGAACTGCGGACCTGATAATTATCGAAATATTTAGTCGAATTAATTTTTATTTAGTTAATCACATGATTTAGACATCAACACACTCTTAAAGACGCAATACACCGCCATCTAATGTCGTTATTTAACTGGGTCGGTGTTTGTTGTTAACCATCGTCCATTGCTTCGTTTTTAGGAAGACCATTGTATCTGTTTTGCGCATGCGCAAGTCACTTTCCATATTTGGAATTTCCATATATGGGATTTGTGTTAACCTCAATACCGATCGATACCGATCAAGCTACAACATATAACCACGCAATTATCTTAGCATAAAAATAAGATATATTGTAATTTATGCAACTACGACCCTGGTAACCCTGATAACTAATAAAATATACCGGCCAATTCATTTTAAGATCGTTATTTCACTTTGCTTTAGGCATAAATACACTCTTAAACGCACATAAACGACCCATTGGCGTTAAATTAAATATACTCGGTATTTATTATATTAGTTTTTTATTGCTCAGTATAGAGTTAGACCCTTGACACCTGTCAATATATTTGGGCTGAATTCATATGATGCGGTATTATTCCTCGAAATAAACAACAAAGCAGTCGTTACTTCGAAATGTCGTTTGGGCTAACATTTACACAAATCCCCCGCGTGTTCTCCTCAATTGGCACGCAGGTTCTCAGTCGACACACAGGTTATCCCAGAAAGTGGTGTGAAATAAACACCCAAGGTTTGGGTGAAATAACGAGGTTCGCGACTTCTCAAGTGTGAAAGTGTGTTTTGAATGTATTTATTTCCCATGGTAACCATCAGGAATTTGAAATATGTGAGTTGAATCATTGCAGAAGAAATTGGGCCTCAATTACTTACAGTGGATTATTATTAGTGTATCTTAGCGATCCCCGGGTATAGCGTATATATGTGACCCGCCATATAAAATCCAGTCGTAAGTCGGGATTTTTTTTACCCTGTGCCAATGCATTCTCTTATATATGCGAGTCGACCATAGGTCGCCTCGCATATATATAAGAGAATGCATTGGCCTAACAATTTTTTATCATTTTTTTTTAAATAAATGTTTCTGACAATTTTTAGGACATAAAATAAAAAACATCCATTACCCTGCAGGGAGCCCCACACATATATAGAAGCATATAGAAGAGTGTCGTCTGCTCATGTTTGTCTGGGGCTCTGTATGGGTGAAATTATAAAATTGTTAAAGAATACAAGAAAAAATTATTAAAATTGTAAAAAATTGTTAGGCCAATGCATTCTCTTATATATGCGAGGCGACCTATGGTCGACTCGCATATATAAGAGAATGCATTGGCACAGGGTAAAAAATCCCGACTTACAACTGGATTTTATAAGGCGGGTCACATATTACGAGGAACATACTTCCATTGTGGGATCGGTGGCAACGAAGATACACATCAGTTCTAGCTTCGTCCACGATATGAGTATACCTCGTAATACAGTCCAATGTAGAAGGAAGATTACGACAATGTGTTACAAGATTGTGGCATAAAATAATGTTTAAGCCAAAATTAATACCAAGAGAACAATTTCGACTGATGTTATGTCAGGCGTCAAATTTATAACTTTTGGAAAACTTTGACCAAATTTGTTGGTTGGTCGTGGCTAAAGGGTCAACGTGGGGGAGCGGTGAGTACCTTGAGAAAATCCACCCACTTGCACCAGATCAAACGCCTCTATTTTCGCGATACCATTTGCACCCCCACTGCATGGGTGGGATGCCTCAAACGTTACAAAAGTTGGGAATTTACAACCTGATACCCCCCTGAATTTTGACAATTTCGGACTGATTTAGCCATTTCAGACCATATCCCACTGTTGGTCTAAAAACAACAAACTGTACATACATGTTGTAAAATCAAACAATGAAAACAATTTCATATGGTGTAAAATGTCCAAGTAATGTTGTGTCGGGCACTATGGTTCGTGTGCTCGCCGTCAGGGAATTACATAGGGCTGCTGTGTTCAGTATGAATGACTTGTCATGTGAAATTTCATGGGCTTGCGGTAATATGAAATTATTGGCGTTTGGGTGTTAATTTTTGATACGTCTGATACGATTGGCGGCACTACATGTTGGTCTTGGGGTTACACGGGGACTTATTGTGAATAATTTTGCGGAATAAATATAGTTTAGAATTTTCTAGTCTCTTTTTGAGTAGTTCCTAGTCAACTTCAAATACAAATTTTCTGTCTTGCACTAACACACCTAGTACACACAGAGACAATTCGGGCTGCCTCCAGTTGTACTTTAGTTTCCCAAATTTCCGGATTCCGATGCAGTTCAAATACACATTGAATCACCCCAAAATAATGCAACTAAATGGAGAAATGTCAGATTAAATAGAGAGGCAGCGATTTAATCTGCGTTGGTAATCAAATGCAAAATACATATGTTAAATTATCCTGACATCACTATTGACGAAAATAGAGTCTTTAAATATCATGTTTCCCCGATTCACAATAAGCTCAACTGCACCAGCTATCTACTGAACAAAGTCAAGCGTTTGTTTTGCCTAAAACATACTTAACTATTCCTTTATACATACATTATATATAGCCGTGTATTATATGGAATACAAGTATGTGGAAATGTCAACCAAATTAGCTGAATGTTTAAAGGCACGTGGGGCCTTAATTGTCGAAAATATTCATATTTGTTCCAATCACCGTAAACAGAAAAAACAGTAAAACGCATACAGTTTCGTTCATATATACCATGACCATCGCGTAAACAGCATGTTATCATAAAGACCTACTATATTTAACTAAGCAAGAGCCTGATTGTGTTACAGAATACAGCACAATGATACTGGCTAATCACACACAAATGGCATAAACGCTCTTTATTAGTTCCATATCAGGAATTCACCCACAAAGAACGCTCTTTATGTTTACCATCATAATATAAACAAACACAAGAAAAGTAACTTTTTATGCTTTTGTTTACATAACAATGGTCAACCATATGCCAATGACATACTGTTTATGCGATATTTCTTATATGTATACGGACAAAGTCTGTCTACATTTTGATGTTCTTTCTGTTTGTGGCGGTTTTTGACGGTTGGAAATATTTTCACAGGATACCCACCGCCAAGGCCAACCGTACCTTTAACATTCAGATAAAAGCAGTACGTATGTTTTGTAATGCTGAATTCAGAAGTCATACAAAACCTTTCTTCAAACGTTAGCACATTCTGATATTTCAAGACCTACGCATGATCACACAAAGCAGCGCGGAAATGGCATAATATCTAATATCGCATCACGACCAAACGCTGTTTAAAATCAAACCACTGAAGAGATAAGCCTCGTGATGAGCACTAAGATCACCTGAAATGTGGACTTAAATCAGAGTTGTCTACAAAATAAATAGATGCGCAAACGTTTGCAATATTAATGCACTCATCTACTCAATTCGAAACTTTTAAATCTTACTTTGCAATGCCTCGCTAAATAACAAATTTCAAAGATGAATTTAAGTATCTAAATACAAAAGTGCTTGCGTGGGCCGATAAAAATATATTCCCAATAACACAATTCTTGTGAGTGAAAACGAACCTAATTGGATGAATGGAGAAATTCGAAAACTAATTCGCCATTGAAAAAGATTACACAAGATAGTTAAAGATAAAAACTCATAACACGCCTGCATGGGACCATTATAAAACTAAACGAAAGTGACGAAAGAAGTCCGTAGATCTAAGAACAGTCGTCGAGAATATATACAATATATCCTTTCAGAGCCAAACACTCATCCAAATACTGATAGTTCTGTCTGGTAGAAACATTGAATAAATATTATTATTATAATATTCGATAAAAAAACAACCCGTACCGTCACTCGTGAAAGATTGATGTTTAGATACGAGTACGGGGAAAAAGGCGAGGTTCTTAGTAGTTATTTTGTTGGCATCTCCTCCATATCAAGTAATGTAACTCCCATACTGCCCTCAGGGGCGTGGCTAGAGGGTTTCCATTGGGGGGGGGGGGGGCGGTGTACACCTTGGGAAATTCCAACTGCACCCCCCCCCCCTGGAGTCAGAATCAGACCGAACACAAGTTTTGCATAGTTCCATTTGCACCCCACCCCCTTGCACCTCAGTGCTTAGGCCTAATATTCTATATCTTCATAAACCATGGTTCTATATTCCCGGTATAAGAACATTAAGATATTTTAACCTGAAACATTGCATAAATCCTAACATCTAGTGGTCTAACTCCATACAAATGCAGACGGATACGGGCAAGAGACCACGACACACCGGGCTGACCATTGTTGTTCGGCCGGGTGTGAGCAAATTTTGAAATTTGAACAAGAAAATCGCCAATCCTTGCATCCAGACTGGCCTCAACTAAAGCTTTCCTATAGTGTTGGAAATTTAAAACCACATACTCCCCTCTGTTTGAAAATTTTCTGGTACTGATGACCATTTCAGTTCACAAGTTTTACCAAATGTAGTAAAATATTGTTAAACTTATTTGCATTTTTGTATTGGCCACGGGGGAGAGACAATGACAATTTTGTAATCTGAACAAGAAAATCTCAAAATCCTAGCATCTAGACTAGCCTCAAGCATTCTTAGAGTTGGAAATTTCAAACCTGACACCCCACTTAGGTTGGAAAATTTACAACTGATGACAATTCCAATGACGACCAAATGTATGACAATATTGTTTTCTTAAATTAACCAGCAGTTTTTGACTGGCCACGTGGGAGGGACCAGGACACAATATTTCCAAGTGTTGGAAATTTCCAACCTGTCACCCCCCTGAGGTTGGAAAATTTCCAACTGATGACCATTTCAGTCCAAAATTTTGACAAAAAATGAGAAAATATGCAAATATTGGTCCAAAAACAATTAATCCCCCCCCAATAAATTGTTTGAAAATCAAACTACAAGAACATTTCAACCTATTGTTGGTGTGAAATTTCCAACTAATGTTTTGGCAGGTATGAAATTTCCAACTGTTGAAAATTTTGACCACCCCCCCCCCCACCCCGTCGCCACGTCTCTGACTGCCCTCTGTCACAACTACTGATACTGATATTTTATTAAAAAACAATTAGTATTGAAGATGTTTATCATGAATTGAGTTCCGTCGAAGCATCCAAAGTAACCGGACCCGACGGTATTAGTCACAGAAAATGTGTGCCAGATCATTAACAGGCAGGAAAGACAGATAGTATATAATTTTAACAACTTTATTAACAACTCGTATTTACCAGCGAATTGAAAGCGAGCAAATGTAACCCCTGTGCATAAACATGGTGATCCGAGTCTGGCTACAAACTATCGACCTGTGTCATTACTAAGCTGTGTATCTAAAGTCTTTGAGAAATGTCTTTATAAAATAATATCCGAACAGACACGTACCAACGGGCTTCTAACTAATCTCCAATCAGCAGTTACACCAAAATGACAGCACAGTGTTCCATTTATCATCACATTATTTCTTCTTTGGATGATCGGAAGGATGTTAGGAGTTTTCTTTGCAATATAAGTAAAGCATTTGATAAAGTATGGCACGGTGACCTTTTATAAAGTATGGCACGGTGACCTTTTATAAAGTATGGCACGGTGACCTTTTATAAAGTATGGCACGGTGACCTTTTATAAAGTATGGCACGGTGACCTTTTATAAAGTATGGCACGGTGACCTTTTATAAAGTATGGCACGGTGACCTTTATAAAGTATGGCACGGTGACCTTTTATAAAGTATGGCACGGTGACCTTTTATAAAGTATGGCACGGTGACCTTTTATAAAGTATGGCACGGTGACCTTTTATAAAGTATGGCACGGTGACCTTTTATAAAGTATGGCACGGTGACCTTTTATAAAGTATGGCACGGTGACCTTTTATAAAGTATGGCACGGTGACCTTTTATAAAGTATGGCACGGTGACCTTTTATAAAGTATGGCACGGTGACCTTTTATAAAGTATGGCACGGTGACCTTTTATAAAGTATGGCACGGTGACCTTTATAAAGTATGGCACGGTGACCTTTTATAAAGTATGGCACGGTGACCTTTATAAAGTATGGCACGGTGACCTTTATAAAGTATGGCACGGTGACCTTTATAAAGTATGGCACGGTGACCTTTATAAAGTATGGCACGGTGACCTTTATAAAGTATGGCACGGTGACCTTTATAAAGTATGGCACGGTGACCTTTATAAAGTATGGCACGGTGACCTTTACAATTCCAATGACAATGTTGACCAAATGTAGGACAATATTGTTATTCTTAAATTAACTAGCAGTTTTGACTGGTCACGGGGAAGGACCAGGGCACAATCTTTCCATATAAGGTAGGAAATTATGCAAATATTGGTCCGAAAACAATACCCCCCCCCCAATAAAATGTTTGAAAATCAAACTACAATATCATTTTCAACCTATTGTTGGTTTGGAAATTACAATTATGTTTTGTCAGGTATGAAATTTTCAACTGTTGAACTGTGAGACACCCCTCACCCCCCGGTTGACACGTCCCTGTCCATCTTGAATATACAATACATGGGTTGAAATGACAACGAAAAGTGAAACACATTCGCCAAGCCCGAGTAACAATTAATCAAAACAGATTTGCCTGTCGCAATGCTTCGGCGTTGACCGTGACGTATAGCGGACACGATTTTTGCTCACACGAACGAATACCGTTTTCTTTCTGTGTGCATTTCTGTGTCAACCCGTTCGCACTTGTCTGCGTGTAGTGTAAATGCACCCTATAGCCGATGGGGTCAATGTCATAAGGCTCCGGTCACATTCGTAGCCTGCTTTTTAAATCGATCACAAATGTAGCCAGCTTTTCTATGGCGATCACATTTGTAGCCACCTTTTCATATTCATTCAAGCCTCAACGAGTTGATAGACGAAAAACAACTTGAACTTTAATGTGGTATTAGTTCATCTAATATAACTCGAGGTTTCCGATCAATGTCGTTAGAATGCTCGAATTATTTTCCAATATAAGTTGATAAACGAAGTCATTTCTGGAGCATGGCGTCGGCATTTTAGTCACGAACGCGATGACGTCATATTTCGCGCCATATAAAGCATGGAATTAGAAAAGTTGGCTACGAATGTGATCGCCAGCGAAAAGCTGGCTACATTTGTGATCGATTAAAAAAGCTGGCTACGAATGTGACCGGAGCCTTGTGACAATGGCCCCATCGGCCTTATTATACATGACCCAGGGTAATCAATCTGTATTTTTCAGCAATGTTGGTATAAACCGTTTTATTACCGAACATTCATAAACTAAGTGGACAATGTTCTCGGGTGAATGGTATCGGGCACATCGATCGTTTTCTGATATTTTCCGGAGAAATAGCCATGTGTTAGCCCTTTACCCAACAGAACGGCCCTGTGCCAATGCATTCTCTTATATATGCGAGTCGACCATAGGTCGCCTCGCATATATAAGAGAATGCATTGGCTTAACACATTACAAATTATAAAATTGTTAAAGAATGTAAGAAAAAATGGTAAAAAGTGTTAAAAAAAGATTTTTTTTAGGCCAATGCATTCTCTTATATATGTGAGGCGACCTATGGTCGACTCGCATATATAAGAGAATGCATTGGCACAGGGCATAACTGTAACTATCACAATGTGGTCAAGGAGCCGGTTCCAATGATATCCATATTTGTATGGTTCTATTGAGACAGACCGAAGATATTTTAGGCTGTTGAAGCTTTATTTGGCCGGTTGTGGCCGGTTTGTTGGGTAAAGTGTTAGACCGACCAAGATGGTGGACAGAAAATTACCGAGTGAAATAAACACGAAGGAAAAGCTTAGGTATATGTATTATCGACAAGAGCGTCAGCCAGAGAACTTAAAGATCTAAAGATTCGAAGAGAACCAAAGAATGAATTACATTAGGTATACTCATGGTCAATATATATAGACGCTACAATGCTGTTTTGCCAGTCTTTCTGAAGCAATATGTTGTAAATAATCATAGGTTGTACATACATTACGTTAAACTATTAGTTGATAAGTGCAGATGTACTAATATTATTTGCAATGGAAATGAGTTATAACATATATAATTTTATAAAACATATATGCCATATTATATACCAGTTGAAAGAGGACGCTCCAAAACATTGTATTATCAACTTATTCGGTCTAATAAACTGTGAACTTGTTGTTTTAGTTGAGATATCGACCTGTGTTCTGTGATCAAGTTTCAATATTTCAATGGAAGGGGAATAACTCTATACCTAACATATAGAGTAATTCCCCTTCAATTGGAAATACATTATTAGTTTGAATTCTGTTGCATTATGGGAACCATAATGGGGGAATCTTTCTATGATTTCACCTGTTCTATATATTAAAACCGTATATCAAGGCACTGTAACAAAAAAATAATCTTTGACTTTAACGAGATAACGGTGACCTCTGGGCGCATGCTTAGTATACATGCATATACACACACACGCACACATACATAATTATGCTTACGTATCCTAACACACACACCCATATATATATGTATATATATGCATACACATATACACATACATGTGGACCATTTCCATATTGAACATTTTGAATGTTCGGCGCTTTTATGCCTTGTAGATTCTGCATCGTATGCTGGAGTCAGCCTCCCAGTGAAACCTGGTGCAAGTCGGACTTCTGTGGCAAATCGCGACGCAGTCCTCGATAATGATTCCAGTGTTTCCGTGGACGAAGAAGTCGAAGCCTACCTCTGAGAAGACACCATCATCAAGGTCGAATGTTTCATATGTCATCGAAGCTCCTGTAATTGTATGGTAAAGTATCAAGGTCGAATGTTCCATAGGACATCAAGGTTCCTCAAATGGATTGATAAATTATCAAGGTTGAATGTTTCATATGCTATCGACACTCCTAGAATTGTATGAAACGACATCAAGGTTGAATGTTTCACATGACATCGAGGCTCCTAGAATGGATTGTTAAAGTGTCAAGGTCGAATGTTTCATATGACATCGACTCTCCTACAATTGTATGATAAGATGTCAAGGTTGAATATTTCACATGACACCGAGGCTCCTAAAATGGATTGACAAAGTGTCAAGATCGAATGTTTCATATAACATCGGCGGCGCCTGGAATTGTATGATAAAGTATAAAGGTCAAATATTACGTGGGACACAGGGGGGGGGGGGGGGGTCCGGAAAAAATTGCACATATAGGGCCCAAAATTTTGGGGATCCACCACCCCCCTTTCTCATGTTTTATCAAAATTTCAGAGTTTTTGTTTAGCCGTTCTTCAATAACTGTTAACTGCCTTTCAATCCCACTCCACTATCCTTTTATTGGTGCAAACTCTTGCTGTGTACCATTAAGACTCAAGCAATAACATTACATAATTGGTAAACACAGATGATCTGACAACAATAATAAAGCACTGTGTAGGTACACTATATGTCACAAATCGCCCTAGACCCCATTATAGCTGATTATAGCAGTGATTATAGCCTTAATATATCGGGTGTGTTAAATTGTGTCTGACAGAGAACACTGGCCTGCACTGGCCAGTGTAAATAGTGGTAAACAGGTCAGGGGTTCTGAGGAGTTCCACAATTATTTGTGAATGACCAAAGAACTCTTTAGTCTTATCCACCATTCTGGTTAGGTATACACATAGATATATGGTTATTATATCCCCCGATATTAGTCGGCGGGTATATAGTTGACGTCTCGAGCCGTCCGTGCGTCCGTCCGTGCAAACATTTTGCATTATAACTCAAGAGTCGGTTGTCATATTTTGATGCCCTATGGCATGGTGACGGACCAGAAATAGGGAACGAATCAGAACGAATATGCATAATATCACGGGTTGTGACCATCAATGCCTACCATAGTTATGGGCCCTGTTCGACTTTATGAAATTCAGTCCGTACAAAGTTTTTGCAATATAAGTTAAGTGTCGGTTGTTGAATTTTGATGTGGTTTGGTATGATGATAGACCAGAATGATAGGGGAAGGATGTATATGCACATATTACTGCATATCACAGTTTTCGCCTGTCAATCAGTGTCAATGCATACCAGAGTTACCGGCCTTGTTCCATCCGTAAACACATTTTTCATTATTATAACTCAACCATGGGTTAACAGATTTTGATGTTCTTTGGTACGAGTATGAAGACATTGAAGAATGTCATTTCTCAATGTATCTGAATGCATCACATTATTTCAGTTCATCTATTTTATTTGTAAGTGATAACAGTATACAATTAGTATTTTAGTTTAGTCTTGTTGAGCAGTTAAGCTCCAAGATGAAGTTCGGAAATTCAATGAGAATAGCGTCACCTTCAGTTGGGATTGTCTGAGCAGTAAACAGTAACGGTCATTCATCATAACCAATTCAGTTTTATTTGGATAATTGTTGCAAATTAACATTACTTGCAATCATTCAAGATGAGAAATAACCAGAAGGAATGAATTTGATTACATGCCAGAACAAAACAGTATTTCAGACATTAGAAATTTATGAGATACCCTTTTCAATTTCATGTTATGCAACAATCAGGTTAATGATATCTAGTCATCATTGAGTATTCACCATGTAGTATCCAATTTGTGATACAGTTTTTTTGTTTTATTACTTTTATTCAGGTAATATATTAATTTTGTTACTAAATATTTCTTCCGTTGATCATAAGTTTCCTCAACGGTGGACCACTGTGAAGTGGGCCGGGATCCTGTGAAATCCAGAATGTTGCTAAATCTGAGGCTAAAGAGTCACTATAACTGCCTATATAGCCCTATTTGTGATGCGGTATCCCAGGCTGAGTACAAACATGCCAAGCGAAAATTCCGACAAACGTTACGCTCGTCTATGAGGAAGACGGAACATGACTCGCTCGATCAACTTTGTGCTAGGACAAATAATTCACAGTTTTGGCGAACTCTGAAGTCAGCTGACCAGGGATCACGCTCGAATGGTCTATGTTCAGTTATGAAGTTCGACGACATCACTCTTCGGGATCCAGTTAAAATTTTGTCAGCATGGGGATCCTACTTCAAGAACCTGTACACTCCTAATGCGCATAGTGATCCTGAATTCGAAGTCGTCGCACGAACGCGCATCGAACAGCTCCTCGACGTATCACACACAAACTATACTGACATTATATTCTGTGAACGGATAACTATCCCAGAACTCAACTCAGTTTTAAAGAACCTTAAACGCCATAAATCAAGCGGAATAGACAATGTGGTGAATGGGCATATTATTAATGGGAGCGAATGTCTTAAAGTGGCTCTTTGTCATCTCTACAACGGCATGATTGACTTGGAGTGGATACCTCCGTGTTTAAAAACTGGTATCATCGTACCCCTCTACAAGGGATCTCCAAAACCACACGCCATTCCTGACAGCTATATCGAGCTATCACTCTGCTTCCAGTTATGTATAAAGTATTCGAAGGCATCCTGCTTAACAGGTTCCTCACGAACGGTCACTTTCCAAATTTCCCTAATAAATTACAACATGGTTTTCAGAAAGGTGTGAACTGCCTCATGACCTCCTTCGTTATCCCAGAGTCTATCTCGTATCTCCACGACCTTGATGCTCGAGCATATGTGTGCTTCTTGGATTCGCAGAAGGCTTTTGATCGTGTATGGCACGAGGGCCTTCTGGTAAAACTTCACGACATGGTTTTCAATGGAAACAGTCTGCGACTTGTGACAAATATGCACCAATATTGCAAAAGTCATGTTTTATATAACGGATCTCTTTCTGAACCATTCGATGTTCTACAAGGAACAAGACACGGAGCAGTGACTTCACCCTTTTTTTTATCTTGCTGGAAACTTTGACCAAATCCAGAAATGGTCTACACATCTCTGAAATTCCGTGTACTTCGCCGTCTGCGGCTGACGATATTGCTCTGGTATCACTCACGAAATCAGGTCTTGATAGCCTCATCGACATCTGTTATATATACAGTCGGCAGTGGAGATTTAATTTCTCAACGACGAAAAGCACAATTGTTGTATTCAACGAGACAAATCGTCAAGATAAACTCAACGATAGACAATGGTTTCTTGGTGATCAACCGCTTCCAGAATCTAACAACTATGTTCATCTTGGAATCAAACAGTGCAAATTCCAAGCTGATACAACTAGGAGCTCAATTATTTCGGAAATGTTACGAAAATCGTACTTTAGTATCGCTGGAAGAGGTTTGCTCAAATCGTGCACACCACTAACAATGGCAAATCTGTTAGGATCAATCGTGCTGCCAAAAGCTCTATATGGTTGTCAGTTGCTGAATATCACAAACAACACAACCATGTATTCAATGGAAAAGGCATACCGATTATGTGTCAAACACACCCAAACGCTCCCGACGCGGACCCCGACCAACGTTGCGATGAGTCTCCTTGGGTTAATACCGCTTGAGACGGAGATACACATCAACAAACTATATTTTCTCTCTGAACTGATCCATCTGCCCCAAGGACACCAGGTGCCTCTTACGATCTTTCTCCAAAAAAATTTCCAGCACACCATTTTCGCTCGTCAAACAACTAGATTCGTCCCGGATATCATTGAAATATTAAATCGCTATGCCCTGTATCATGTCCTAACATCATACGTGAAAACTGGAATTTTCCCAACGAAATCTTCTTGGAAAAATCTTGTGCAGACAGCAGTCCGACATAATTATTATCGAGAATGGTGCCGGTCTGTGTCAGTCGATCGAAACCTCGATGTCTTTAAAATTGTACACGGAGACCCAGCATCATGTTGGAACATTTGGAGGATCCTACGAGAATACCCACGTTTTAATAAAGAACTGCGAAATCTTGCCTTGTTGCTAAACAAGACAACATACAGTAATAATTTGACATGTTGCACATGTAAAAATACATATAACAATGAGTTAATACATGCAATTCGCTGCTGTAATTCAACCTGTTCTGTCTTCCTGATGAACGACTATCTGGAATACATAACTGACCAATACGGCGTGGCCGTCTTTCTGTATGTTGACTCGTTAAGTGATATTGAACTTTATGCATTTCTACTCGGCGCCGACGTCATGCAGTCGCCGGTGGAAATAGCACAACGCATGGATCAAATAGTTTTAGACACTGCTTCTTTTCTGTTCGTCTTGTGTCAACTGATTCGAGGACAATAAGTGCATTATTAATCCATGACGTTGGAATGTCGACCTCGGCTCTCACATCCAAATGGACATATTTGAGCCATGGGACATATGAGACAGTAAACATATTACGGCGGAGCCACTCCGCAAACACAGTGTATATTATTGTTCCATTTATATGAACTATACATATTATTCTCCATATTGGAGGTCCACAATAAAATATATAACAGATATGGTACTAACATGCTTACAAACAACATTACATGGTCAGTACTTGTAAATTGTTTGAAAAAAACCCATTTTGGAAAAAATTTACAAGCACGATTTTTTCGGCCTCTGGACCACCCACCCACCCCGGCCCTATATACGGAATTTGTTTGCAGAACCCCCCTCTGTGGGACATCGAGGTTTCTAAAACGGCAATGTATTGAAATACAATACTTACATTAAGGCAGAATATTACATTATATTTCTATACGCCAGCGCGTACTCTAACATTATATTTATATACGTTAGCGCATATTCTAACATTATATTTCTATATGCAAGGGTATATTCCAACATTATATTTCTAAACGTCAGCGCGTACTCTAACATTATATTTCTATACTTCAGCGCGTATTCTAACATTTTCTTGATATTCAGTGGATTTATTAGTTTTCAGATGAAGCTGCCGAGTGCATTAAAGATGAGTCACTTTTATTAAATCCTCTTCATGACTATATAGATACAAGTTGTCCGGCCAGCTGTTTACATACTCCTCGAAACGCAAGCAAATCAGCATTCGTTTCTTAACCCTTTACCCAACAGAATGGCCCTGTGTCCTACCAGTTGGCCCTGTGCCAATGCATTCTCTTATATATGCGAGTCGACCATAGGTCGCCTCGCATATATAAGAGAATGCATTGGCTTAACACATATTAAAAATGATAAAATTGTCAAAGAATGTAGAAAAATATTATAAAAAATGTAAAAAAATGTAAGAAAAAATTATAAAATTGTTAAAGAATTAAAGAAAAAAATTGTAAAAAAAGATTTTTTTTAGGCCAATGCATTCTCTTATATATGCGAGGCGACCTATGGTCGACTCGCATATATAAGAGAATGCATTGGCACAGGGCATAACTGTAACCATCACAATGTGGTCAATGAACCGGTTCCAATGATATCCATATGTGTATGGTGTTATTGAGACAGACCGAAGATATTTTAGGCTGTTGAAGCTTTATTTGGGCGGTTTTGGCCGCTTTGTTGGGTAAATGGTTAAAGGTGCCATCTTCATGTCACGTTAACCCTGTTACTAAAACACAATTGACGTGAAGTTATCCCATATTTATTGAGGGAAATGTTCAGATCAAAAGTTCAACAAACTAAGGTCATGTGTGAACTTTTTATCTAAACATTTCCTTCAATAAATAGGGCACCTTCTGCACTTTAATGTATTTGTCACCTGCTTTTTACCACCTTAACATCCATCCGAATGAACAATAGACTATTCCAATGTACACATTTTAACTGACTGGGAGAATACATTTAGTATAGCAAGCATCAACGATGCTATTTGGGTTGACGAACGTGAAAATACGAATTGGATTATTTAAAAACTTTATTTCAATATAAAATTTTATTCAGACAAACATCGTGCAATTATGATACCCAACAGCTTGGTTGAGATTTGACATAAAACACATTGGGCTTATCGAGAAGTCGGAGTTCGCATTGTTGTCTGTTTTAATGGGTTTTTGGCGGGGTGGGTGAGAGTTGTTGGGCACGACTGTGCCACGACATATTTGTGACTATATTATGTTGGGATTTACACAATAACATGTTATGGTATATTGTCCCTGGGTATATCCTTCATGTAAGAATACACGAAACCGCGCACCCATCCATTCTCCATATGTGTTATTAGTTTGAGTTAGGGTTAGGGCTAGGGTTAGGTTGGGGCTAGAGTTTGAGCTAGGGTTAGGGTTAGAGTTAGGGTTAGGGTGGTTAGGGTTGGGGTAATTAGAGTATTCTTACATGAATGACATACCGCCGCTGTCGTTTTTTTTAAATTTGTATTGTGTATGCATTCCAGATAGTCAAGCCTGTTTATCGTGTTTTGGACAATGGTATATGTGACCCGCCATATCAAATCCAGTTGGAAGTCGGGATTTTTTTACCCTGTGCCAATGCATTCTCTTATATATGCGAGTCGACCATAGGTCGCCTCGCATATATAAGAGAATGCATTGGCCTAACAATTTTTTACAATTTTAATAATTTTTTCTTGTATTCTTTAACAATTTTATAATTTCACCCATACAGAGCCCCAGACAAACATGAGCAGACGACACTCTTCTATATGCTTCTATATATGTGTGGGGCTCCCTGCAGGGTAATGGATGTTTTTTATTTTATGTCCTAAAAATTGTCAGAAACATTTATTTAAAAAAAATGATAAAAAATTGTTAGGCCAATGCATTCTCTTATATATGCGAGGCGACCTATGGTCGACTCGCATATATAAGAGAATGCATTGGCACATGGTAAAAAAAATCCCGACTTCCGACTGTATTTGATATGGCGGGTCACATATAAAGACATCAGACACAAGCTGTTTAGGATATGAATTTTCAAGATTAGTCGCTCACCATTTGATGCAATTTTCTTGCCACGTCCGAAAGCAACTTTGATATCTCTGTTTGGGTAGGTGCCTTCTGCCATTTTCTCAACAGGTCCATTCATGTAGGATTGATCTGTAATGAATCACACCTTGTTGCGATCGTAATATATAAATGTATAAAGAGACTCCCAATCTCCAGGATTTAAATTAAACCTAAACTTATGTGTTTTTCCATGTTATTATATGGGTGTATGTATAAACATCGGTCAATAATTACATGTCTATATGGCTCTATATTAGTTTAAAAGACATACCGAAGTGGCAAATTCGTTAGCAATGTTCACACTCTAATACGAACCCCGCCAGCAATCAAATTATCAGATTATATGCATATTACTCGAAACCGGCTGTGGGTATGTGTAAATTGGTAGTTCAAAGGAATAGTGCTTGATTTGGCCTTTCATTGTTACTAAGGATCTTTTATTTTCTTTCTGAGGCGATACTCTCTATCAATTCAATAACATTTAATCAAGGTATAGTTGGTATATATCCTATCGATCTATTTCGATAGCCGGACCACGATAAAAGTATAAAGAAATTATACTTATAATGTGCATAAAATGAGACGCGCAGATTAATTGTCTCTCGAATGTCGGGAGTAATTAAACGATTCTCTATCTCTGCCCGTCACCATTTCCAACAACAATAACAACAACAAACAACAACAAAAACAACAACAACAGCAGATCAAGGAAACTTAATTGTCTAGTAGGTATATTTGCATTACAAATATTCCTTAAAAACAAGAAGAACCATTTGTGTTAAACATGTTTTACTTAACAGTACTTAAAATTGATTATCTCGTCCTAAATACGTTTTATATACGTATCAAATAATAAGCATGAGTCGAAAACACCTGTCCGGAAACGCTGCTATCAATTTTTATTATATGCTTCCCCATTAAATAGTGGGAAATTGCCGTGGCGTAGAGCGTTATATCCATCGCCTGGACCGACTCGATGGATAACACTGACCGACTCGATGGATAACACTGACCGACTCGATGGATAACACAGTAGTATTACTTTTTCGGAGATTACATCCGGTTTATAGCGGCGAATCACATTAAGTTTCAAAGCGTATCAATAACAGCCGGACTATTGTTTTAATTATTGATTTTCACGGTTCATAAACTGTTATTTAATTGTTATAATGTTAACTCATTTGTTTTAATATATTCTTATCACTAAATTATGTATACATTAATTTTCTCGCATCATTTCAGAATAAAACAATGGGGACTATTTCTTATGGCGGCTATTCTCGATATTTGTCATTCGGTGGTGAGCAAATCAATTGATGGAATGTAAACAAAATGCAAGTGTCGAAGCTTTCTAACAATTTGAAGTGAACTGTAGGACAAAATTAGCAGTTTTGGTGCGGTTTATAGCGCATATAATAAAAAGAAAACCTACGGGTTTTGGTTGAATACCCGGATTATCTCATTCGTGGGTGCAAGGAAGTACAGAATTTCCACTCGCGGCTTGCAGCCGCTCGTGGAAATTCTGTACTTCCTTGCACCCACTCATGAGATAATTCGGATATTCAACCAAAACTCGTAGGTATTCTCTATATATTGATTTTATATCTATATTATTTCATATCAAGTGGGACATTGTTTCGTTAATATTTTAGAACAGACCATCATGAAGCGTTCACGCGATCTCATGTAGATATAGAGTTCACCCGCTTTCTCCGCTCCGCGAGCCGCAATTGCATGTGCCGTGTGTATTATACCAGAAAATTTGAAATAAATCAATATAAATTGATAGAATCACAAGGATCTTAGATTCTTATTTATTATTTTATACCCAGGAAGCTATATACCACTTGTTATATGAATAGATAGACCATCTTTAATAAGCTATATTGTCAATCGAAAACACACACAAATATCTAATGATAATAATAATATGTTATGTCCTATTTTTTTAAAGAAACTTTGGGGGAAAAATAATTGTCTAGTGACAGTATAAAGTTGTCGCCCGCTGTCGAGGGAGACAATGAGATTTGTCACCCGCTCGAGAACGGACTGTCTCCCGAGGAGCGCAGCTCCGAGGTAGAGATTCCGTTCTCGAGTGGGTGACAAATCTCAATTTCTCTCGAGAAGAAGGGCAACAACTGTTTTGTTATCCGATTAATACAGACAAAAATCCTTTCCATCCACACGCACGATGTTGCACTGAGTCACGAGTCCTTTTTTCCCGATTATGTATATTTTCAGTAACTTTACACGAGATGTTCACTTCACGTCATCTCCCCCCGAAACCTATTGGGTAGTTGTCGATTTCATTAATGTATATTCATATGTGTCAATGCTCCCAAGTACATGGCGATCCCCCACTTTCGCCTATAGTATTCAAATTTTAAATCTTAAATGACTCATATAATTCGGTATCAGAAATAGTTTTGTGTTGCATTTTTGGACAATATTTCAGAAAATGGGTGAAAACTATCAAATTATAGAGACCAATAAATATAGCATAGTTTACAAATATATATAAAACAGCCACTGGAGCTTTGCGAACATATCCACTATATATATATATAACGAGCAGTCTCTTTGAAAAGTCGACGAATATCCTAACGGATATACGTCTCTAGAAGTGTCCATAATATTACATTTCTACTCGGCATTCTCAACATGACGTAATAAACCGTTTCCAAATATGGATTGCATTTGTGTGGTATTAAATGTTTGTGAGAATCGCATTATTTAGAATTAGTTATAACTACAACTAGATGCGAAAGAGTAATCAGTTATCAATATCGTTGACTAATAAAAACTCGAAGATGATGTGTCCTATCTATTGCGATGAGTAAAATTAATTATGGATATATAGCCTGTATTCAGTTTTCCAACAATAGTTGAGTTTGATACTGCGTGGGAAAATTGTCAACGAGTCATTGACCTCTGATCTCTGAAGTGATCTGCTATGCCATAAACCAGTGAAATCGCACTCAGTCTGCGCCACTCTCCAATGAAATGGAGGGAATCCCTCAATATAGAATCTAATTTTAACAGAGAGTTCTAGAGACGTACATCCTATACAGGATTTTGTCGACTAATATGAGGAGTCTGCATATGTTGTTTAGTTAGTTTTACAGCGCTTGTCCTTATTCAATGCTACACAATAGTCGGATTCCTTATGTCATTTTGCAATTTTGGTTTGTTAAAAGCGATCTGAAAACGGATTCTGTATGCCTAGCAGGTGTGTTTTCGGGATTGACTTGTTTCCATTCTTTAATTTTGGCGGGTCGGCCTAAATCGGGGTCAACATAGTTTAAAGAGCGTTTCGTATTTGCAGAAAAACGATAGATGGTGCCATCTGGCGTATGGTGATCCGTGCGATTTGAAAGTTCTCAAAACTACTAGCTATTACCCTTACGTGTATTTTTGAAAATTTTGATGTGATCAGTTCATTCTTGCTGGCTACAGTTGCGATCAAAATTTAACACTGATCCCTATGGAGATTCTAGATTTTGGATAAATGGCGCCATATTGCGTATGATGATATGCGCGTACTGATATTCCTAAAAATACTAAGTATGAAACACAGACATAGTTTTAAAAAGATTGGATGTGATCAGATTATTCTTGCTGGCTACAGTTGCGATCAAAATTTAACACTGAACCCTATGGAGAATTTCGTGTTATGCTCAAACGTTGATTGTAATATCACTTATTGGCGATCCTGTGCAACTATATATGAAGATTAACACTCGTTTTTGACTCACTATAACTATCCGTGATTTAATAGTTGCAATATATGATATAGTTATGCCTCAATATACAGTAACTGGCAAAAGTAAGTGCCGAATGGTTTTTGTAATTTCGATAATATGCAGTTTGTTGAGTCAAACGAAACTATTCCCAACAAGACTGAAGTTTCACGATGTGATTACATATTAAACTATTGTTTTATTTGATACTGTTCGTCTTGTTGTCCACTGACTAGTTTTTGAAGCCACGTTGTTGATCATAACGGATGTAGTGTCACAAATACACATGTATAGATGTTAATTGTTCATATTCATTAACTCCACCGTTGTCATCGGAGTCTATATATCCCACATACACTGGGAGATTCTGTGTATTCGCAGGATTTGAACTACTGACAAATGGACATTTCAGTGAGATCTTTACTATACAGTATAGGCTTTGCTTTCACACTTCCCACGCCAGTTACATTTGGCGAACTTCAGTACAGCGACTGAAACCTACATTCACCATCAATATTCTAACCACAATTAATCTTCACGCTTCATGTATAGCTGTGATAATCAAGTAAATTCGAATTTCCACTAAAGTAGAGCTTAATGAGTAAAATACATATAAACTATAATTGCATTTTCCTGCAAATTCCCAGTAGGTGCTTAGTAAAACCGTTACTAAGAGCTATCGGGTGGCAAAGTCTCCCGATCTTATAATGATCAGTGGGCTATGCAGAATATGCCTGCATAGTTTTAGACATACATGTGCCCAAATTGGAACAAAACCAGCACCATGTGATTAGACACTGACTAAATTAAGCAAAAATACCAATGAATGATTAGTACACAATTGTGGTATTTGATTAGCAACTGTCGCTAACCTTAACTAAGACATTTGGTTCACTCTGATGGTCAGGTATATCTCAAATTTCACATTTGGGTATCAACTGCATCGGAAATGCAAACACTGGCGTTGAATTACGACGATATAAGCTATAATTGCAAGTTCCAGTCAATTCCCGGTAGTTGCCTATATAGGCTAAGTTTCTCGATCTTATAATGATCAATGGCCCATGGGGCACAAACCTGTACAATTTCATACCTGTGTCACCATTTGAACATAACCCATACCATCCGACTATAGACACTATCTAATTTACGGGAAAATACCACGACCCAGAGGGTTGATCGCCATGGGACGTCACGATTCAAAGCCCAAGTATAGAACGATCCATTAAGCTAAGCCGATGGTTTGTTCACAACAGGTGGAGTCGTGATACATTATGAAGGATGATGGAAGGGTCCCCTCAACTATGTTCTTCAACGTTGCTAGTATCAATAAGTGGTCTTTACGAAACCACCATGCACAACTTCCTGTCTATTCGCGATCTTGTCGCACCATTATCATGTCAGCCTAAGATATCTTGAACCCTCTCCTCACAAAATAAACAATGCTGTACAATCCACAATATCGACAATTGTCCGTCCAGTAAAAGCACGTGTGCTTGTCGCAAAATGGGAGCATTATAGTAAACTTTATCACCATATAATAATACAACAATGTCATTGTTTTTGTTAGAACCCACAGTTCTCACACATAACATAAATATAGAATTTATTACTTTTAATTTTGTAGTAGACATGGTCAAATTGACAACACCACTGTCGTGTCATTATTATTCTATCCCATTAATCGTGATTCATATGCAAGTCTGTTTAAGCTTTGTCCACGCACTGTGTCACTTGCTTCTTAATGTGTTTTACTATATATAAGACCAAGCACATAATGCACATATATGTCTCCTTATAAATAAATTCTCTCTTAGAAAGTGTCCAGAGATGTCTTGCCTATTTATACTGACAATTTATTTTTATTCTTGTGGAAAAGGATTTGAGGGAGTGATTTGTTATGTTGACTAAGGTGTTAATTTAGTATGTGAAACATGTATCCCGGGGGGATGTATTGGGTGGACGGAGAATGTGTCTTCTTTATCATCAGATTAACATAATTTCAACTCCCAATTTGGATAAACCCGACCAGGATTTATAGAACAACAACTAATCTATGCCCAGCAATACATATGGACATGATAACATTTAAAAATTTGAAACAATACCAACCTATTCACATGTATGGCTAAACATATCATTGGCATAGACGAGTTGTTGTAGTTGTTAAATTGATGTTGGTCGGGTTTCTCCAAATTTATTACTAAAACAGAATGATCCATAAGCATAGCTTGGCATGAAAATATAAAAAATTATACATGACCGAACAATTTTAACAAACAGTGACTGACACCTACATAAATATGACTTGCATATTTGTTACCACACAACTCCGTATTATCCGGTACTTAAATTCGTCCTGGCAATAAACATTAATTTTGTCAATTGATGAAAAAACACCATCAATCAATTTAAAACGACATCCTGAAACTGTAGTCTTGATAAACATTACATTTGTAGAATAGTGGACATTATCACTGAAGCACGTGATTGTGATGTATATAATTGATGTGAACCACATTTTTGTTATCAATTACTGTATCTGGTGGCCTGACTATATTGCAAGTTAATTTTGTAAAATCACATATAGTTACAGTAGATTACATGTAAGAGCCATGCATATATGATAGCCATTAAGTTCCATCACTGTGAACATTTGAGTAAATTGTCAAACTCTCTATTGGGTCCAACGTTAAATTTTGATCGCAACTGTTGTACTGTACCCGCGGAGACCAATATTCTCAAAAATACATTTCAGAGTCATACTTGATATATGTGTCTAATTTCAACTCGCACAATTCATGATAAGGCTAATCGTGTTAGTTAATATTTGTTATAACCAGGAAACGCTCTTTAAACTCTTAAAACCGTCCAAACAATTTGTTTCCACTAAAATGTCAGACTGGAAACAGGTAAAACCTGAAATTAGACCGCCATATTTGATAGTGTTGTTAATTTCAACTCGCACAGTCCACCAGAAGGTTAGTTATGAGGATTAATATCTGTATAATAAGTAAACGCTCTTTAAATTCTTAAAAGAGTCCAAAAACACTTTTTCCATTAAAATTTCAACTGCACACAGGTAGACCCTGAAAGTAGACACGCTATTGATAAATAAACAGTTCGCATGTCGTATTTGACATTCCGAAATTGCGCGACCTTTTTTTCGACAAAAGGAATCTGACTTGTCGTGAAATCAGCGATGATGGGGGTAGGGTTAGCTTTTCTGCGATATCTTTACCAAAAATCGATGTATCGCAGTTTTGTTTGTGACATATGATCAAGATATCCTTGTATATTGTCCATGTTCGTCTATCTGTGATGTAGCTGATTTTAAGTATATACAATACCTTAATATTTTGGAAAGAAAATTGAAATTGCAGTCATAAATACAATTCATCTGATGATTTTATGATAAAATTCCACATTAAGATATGTAATTATGCAATTTGTGGAAAGATCTCTGTCTGTTTTTCGATTTCCAACAACAAAGAAAGCCACTTACCGATCTTGCTATGCGTAATAGCATGGTTTTTATTACCAGGTGGACGGGGAAAAATAGAGGGGTACACAACCAAAAGCCTCACACAAACCTGTTTCCACTAAAATATCAAGCTGGAAACAGGTAGATTCTGAAAATAGACACACTGGTGGTATAGAAACCGTTGTCATATCGCTTTTAACATTCCGAAAACGCTCGACAATGTTTTTCGACATAAGGAATCCGACTACAAGCGAACATGCATTATTTTCGCCTTTAATTATAAAATTATGACAAGCATCACCCAGAATGAAAAACAGTGCTATAATCATGAATAAATTCCTAACATCATGTCGTAAATAGAAATGTCAGTACACTATGATTTGACAAATGAAAAAAGTTGTTTGAATATAGGTAATTTAATGCTGAAAGCATACATGTACGCATAAAGCGACCGAATCAGTCGCTGAATGGTAGAACATAATGTTCATTTGTTTTAATTCCACTTCTGTTTGTTAAAATTGTGACTAAAACCTAATCTTGACACCCGGCGTTCGGTAAGGAGTGCAGATACTAAAAGCCAAGTGAGCCTGTTACAATATGCGTTCCCTGGGGGAATACTATAACAACTCACGCTTGCATCCAAAATAGCCAATACCACCACATCCACCAAGTTTCCATGTAGTTGGGATTCCTCTGTAGAGAAACATCCAGTTGGTACAGTGTCTCGAGTTTCCGACTGTATCCGGCCCCGTGGCCCCGAAATAAGAGTAGAACTCTGGGTTCATCAGACTCCCGTCCCGCCAATGTAAGGTTTCGTTACCTACCCCGACAGCGCTTTCGTTGTGATGTAGTCCAATCGAAAGCCAGCCCCAGTTTTGACTGTGAAACAGACATAATTACAGGGGACTGTATCCTAAATCCGGCCATTTATAGGACCATCTCCTTTTATACTCAACATAATATATGCAACAAATGAATGAATTTGAGCCATGTATGAGTACAAAATACACTCATGTAACTTGAGTCATATATTAAATTTCATTATAATTGCTTGCATCGTTCAAAGAACACATGGCCCAAATTCATTCATTTTTTGCATATATTCAATCTGTTGAGTATTAAAAGAGATGGTCCCATAAATGGCCGGAATTAGGGTACAGTCCCCATTTAAACAATGTTTTTATCCATATTTTCCAAAAGAAATCAGCAATTCATTAGACTAATGGTATCCGTAAAAATCATCTCGGATACTGCAAATACCGGGTATCGAGCAGATTTGTTTTACATTTGTATATTTAAATACTAAGTGTTGTCATCACTAAATCCAGCATTCTGATTGGTCGGCGCCCACGTGGCTAGTTGCAGTTATTTCTCGGTGAATGCGCAACGGCTCATAACACCAAGCTCATAACACCATCGATACGTCAATGGGTTTGGAAAGACGAACGCGTAATGTTTTGGGCGCATTTGGACTCGCGCAGGATTGACTTAATTTACATCATCGGGTTTCAATATGAAGAGAAATTGTTCCTATTAACCTTTGCCAAGGGTGCTATTGGGTATTTTGGGCTGTTTTTGTCACGATACACTTTTCGATTTAAATACATTTACAAAAGTGGCTTTTTCGCTAAATGTATATAAATATAAGGATTAACTGTCATGTGGACTATTTTTATGGAGATGTAACCGTGAGGTAAGTGGTCATAACTTGTATGTAAAACCCTTCGGGTTTTACACAAGTTATGTCCACTTACCTCACGGTTACATCTCCATAAAAACAGTCCACATGACAGTTAATCCTTATATACGTACTTTTCTTTTGATCGTTGTGGGCTCCCGATAGCGCATAACAAACTGCAAGGCAGAGTTCAGTCCCCTGCTGGTACGCTGACCAACACGGCCACCGTGTACACAGAATGTGAGGAAATCATTCGTTGTTTTAATTAAAACTTTTGTCGTTTAAAATTCATTCTGCATTATTCTGAGAAACCAAACTGCCCATATTCATTTGAAAATTGGCAATATCAAGCCAGAATTAATTGTTACTGACAAAACACTTTTATAAAAACAATATTAGATTTAAATAGGAAAATATACATGATGGCAGCTGTCAAACCGACGTACCGAGGGGACTGAACTCTGTTTTATACAGCTTACCATTTCTATTAATTACCAATGACCAGCCAATCCCACTATGCATATTGATTACCGCACACGTCTCAAAATATTTTTGGTTGACAGAACCAATGGAAAACCTCTCTTTTTGATGTCCCAAAAATCATTTGAAATTGAACTTGATGAGGTATCTTTTTTGAGGGCAACAACACCAATACAATATGGGTATGCACACTTATTTGATTACACGTGTGTATTAGTTATGTACTTTTAGTTATGTACTTTAATTCGTTTCAGAATCTCAATTCCGACAATATACATGATGACAGCGGTCAGACCAGTGTTGCGAGGGGACACTGTCTTGTACTTTGATCGCATTCATCTCTATAACTCCAAGGGATTTTGATTGAATATTTCGAGAACATTATTTAAAACGGTATTGAATTTGTGTAAACGGTGCATCACATTTAGAGTACGTTTACATACTGACACGTTCTTACGGAAAATAAGAAACATAATAGTACAGATAGGCGGAATGGTTAGAAAGGGGATGAAACAACAAGCCCAACTGAATCATGTTAAGATTGGCCCCATTCTGTTTCAAGCCTCCCTTCATACACGTATGTTGAGAGGAGAATCGGACGGTAAGGAATGAAACTAATATATTGGTATTGTAGACTTGAGAGAGAGAGAGAGAGAGAGAGAGAGAGGGGGGAGTTTTAGTGGTATACATTTAGGAGATACACGTACTATGATGAGTTGGATCTTCGGGGATTCGAGCATGAACCAAATTTGTGAACGAGCCGGCTTGTCGAAATGCGTTTTTTATCGGCAGCCATGAAGTAAGATATCCTTTTTCGGTGATCAGATCTCTGTGTATGTTCCATGTATTTACTCGGAACAGCACCGGAACAACTTCCCGTCAACGGCCGTTTCTATAGTAAACATATGTGAGCGGCGGTCTCGATTACGCGACTCCTGGCTTCGAGGTGACGTTTCTTACGCTGGGTATCATGACGCGATGCCCCATTCAAAATGCGTTAGCTGATCAGCGGCCGATTGTAATGAATCAAAAACTAAAATTACAACTCCCGACCAATCAGAATGTGTGTTTCAGAGACAAATATTCAAATTGAATTACAATTTAAATATTTCTATTGCAAGGGATTCATTTTTATCAAATAGTGCATGTCCGAACTGCATCGCAAATGTGTTTTGTTTTCAGGGAGGCTGAGTTCATTTCATCTCCAGGATTATAATCTTGGGTGCCGCATGAAAAGTGAAAATTTCAGTTTGAATGCTGAGTTTGATATATATTGTGTCGTTTCACAGTTGAGTAATAATATACAATATATGTCAGCCGCCCTAAGTATTTAGAAGACAATGCACTTACCAACTGCACTTGAAGCTGTTGTAGAAATTTGAATACTCCTGTATTTCTGCTGCGTTATCGAATGTTAGCAGGCTCATCCCCATGCGTTGACACTGGTATTCAGCGATGTCATAGTTATCATCTGATAACTGGTAAGTGCTGAGCATGTATTTCGAATTGACGTAAAGAGCTGTGGATAAATTCCAAATATAATATAGAGAGGTTTCACAAACTCACATGCGATTACAAATAAAGCTGTCAGGAGGTTCATGATGGGAGCTGCGCTGCTGCAGCATTCAATATCCCGCGCACTCACTTATATATGCGAGTCTCACACAGGTGTGCCAATGTGTTCGCTTACATGTATATATAATGATAGGTTCCTATGGCCTCGCATATATACGATAATTCATTAGAACAGGGTTTTCGCAAAATTTCAGGAAGCTTGTCATGGAATGGTTAACTGCTATATATATATTGGGCTCCCTGGCCCCCATAATTCACAATACTTTAACGATTTCGTGTCCGATTTCACACCATAAAACCGTATACATTTCGTATATTATGGTATGTGTTTGCACAACTGCATATTATATGTATACTAGCTTGTCCCCGAGACACACCGCGCGTTGCCCTCTGCACATGCCTGGGACTATATAATACGATGTTTAGAAGTTACATCTGATTACAACTAACAAACTAAAGCTAGCCACACATGCTTGCGTATGCGTTAGCGAAAACAATCGGATCCGTTCATCGGATCAGTTCGTCGTGCGAAAGTACCCACACATGTTTGCGTTATCGTTCCGTTGGGGTCATGCGAACATTGTCCGATAGTGATCGTTTCAGTCACTTCACCATGGATTTACAGAAGGAGAAATTGTTAGTGATTGTTGCTGTGTATCATTACCAAAGGAGGTTAAGAAATAAACGATCGTAATGCTCAGGGGGGGTCTGGAAAAAAATTGCACATATAGGGCCCAAATTTTTTTTTCCCCGACCCCGAGGGACCCACCACCCCATTTGTGCATTTGTTTTCCCTCCAAATTTTTGGGACTCACCCCCTTTCTCATGTTTTTATCAAAATTTCCATGTTTGTTTAGCTGTTCTTCAATAACAGTGTTAACTGCCTTTCAATCCCATTCCACTATCCTTTTTTTGGTGCAAACTCTTGCTGTGTAAAATTAAGACTCAAGCAATAACATGCTTAATTGGTAAACACAGATCGTATACAAACGAAATATAAACTATTTCCATGAGTTTCCTGGTGTTTTCAGTATCTAACAACAATGATAAAGCATATAGTGTAGGTACACTTTATGTCACAAATCGCCCTAGACCCCATTATAGCCTTAATTAATATGTCGAGTGTGTTGTATCTGGCAGAGAACAATGATCAGTGTAAATAGTGGTAAACAGGTCAGGGGTTCTACAATTATTTATGCATGACCAAATAACTCTTTAGTCTTATCCACCGGGGTGGGGTGGGAGAGGTTAGGTATACACATAGATATATGGTTATTATACCCCCGATATTAGTCGGCGGGTATATATTATAGCTGACGTCTCGAGCCATCCGTTCGTCCGTCCGTACAAACATTTAGCATTATAACTCAAGAGTCGATTGTCATATTTGTATGCTCTATATGACATGGTGAAGGACCAGAAATGGGGAACGAATATGCATAATATCACGGGTTGTGAGCACCAATGTCTACCAGAGTTATGGGCCCTGTTCGACTTTATGAAATTCAGTCCGTACAATGTTTTTGCAATATAAGTTGAAGTGTCGGTTGTCGAATTTTGTGGTGATAGACCAGAATGATAGAGGAAGGATGTATGCACATACATGTATTGCTGCATATCACAGGTTTCCCCTGTCAATGCATACCAGAGTTACCGGCCTTGTTCCATCCGTAAACACATTTTGCATTATTATAACTCAACCATATGTACATTTGTGCACTAGAGTCTGCAGTATAGTTTCAGTCAGATTTTATTCTTGGTTTTACTATTAGTTTGAATTTTGAAGACATTGAAGAATGTCATTTCTCAATGCATCTGAATGCATTACATTGTTTAAGTTCATCTATTTGTAAGCGATAACAGTATACAATTAGTATTTTAGTTTAGTCTTGTTGAGCAGTAAAGATCCAAGATTAAGTTCGGAAATTCAATGAGAATAGCGTCACCTTCAGTTGGGATTGTCTGAGCATTAAACAGTAACGGTCATTCATAACCAATTCAGTTTTATTTGGATAAGTGTTGCAAATTGACAATACTTGCAATCAATCAAGATGAGAAATAACCAGAAGGAATGAATTTGATTACATGCCAGAACAAGACAGTATTTGAGACATTAGAAATTTATGAGATACCTTTTTCAATTTCATGTTTAATATGCAACAATCAGGTTAATGATATATAGTCATCATTGAGTATTCATTATGCAGTATCCAATATGTGATAGTTTTTTTTATTTTATTACTTTTATTCAGGTAATACAACTGGGTAATATATTATTTGTGTTACTACATATTTCTTCCGTTGATCATAAGTTTCCTGAACGCTATTACGGTGGTCCACTGTCAAGTGGGCCGGGATCCTGTGAAATCCAGAATGTTGCTAAATCTGAGACTAAAGAGTCTCTATAGCTGCCTATATATATAGCCCTATACCAACAAACATGGTACTAACATGCTTACAAACAACATTACATGGTCAGTACTTGTAAATTGAAAAAACCCATTTTGGGAAAACATTTTCAGCCTCTGGACCACCACCCACCCGGTCCTATATACGGATTTTTTTTGCAGACCCCCTCCCCCACTGATCTTCTCGGAAATATCCTGCCACGCATTAAATGATTTCTGGCTTTCGTGATATTCCACATGCTGGCACACATACAGATAGACCCGGATTTAACTAGAAAGGCACAAATCTTCCACTTCTTGTGGTGTTATGGGAGTAGATCTATAATTCGCGGCATGTTTTATTACTTTGAAAAATCGCGCCTTTTCCAGGATGACGTCATAAATAATTGGGAATTCCGCTGCGGAGGCATTCGGAGCGTCAGAATAGTTTCGCATCGGAACCGCATGCATGTGTGGGTGCCCGTGCATTTCTACTTGATTTTCCATCCGACAATCGCATGCGATAAAAATAACGCAACGCACCATACGCATACGCAAGCATGTGTGGCTAGCTTTACACTATTTTAAAATTATAACACGGGCCCCGCTCCTTTTTCAGCGCACCAGAGGACACGCTCAGCTCAACCATATATTAAAGGGACCCACCGGGTCACCCCTCACACCCCATATTAAAGCTCGTGGGCTCTTCCCCAAATAATCCATCCATTCAAATAAATCAAAGAGATAACATTATTCCAATTGTGTCCGCTTTTGCCGTGTTCAGACATGACTATTTTCTGTGTGCCTATCTCCAACAACAACAACCGTGGGGTGAAGGAGAAGATCACTCGATCTTTTCGACCATCCCGGGCGCTTCGCGCCCATCTACTCACTTTATACATGTGATTTTGAGACAGTCCCATGCATGTCTACAGAGCAACGTTCTACGTGAATTAGTTTCTCTGAGACAACTACATACAACATGCAGCTGTGCCACAAATCTGCCGCATATACCTAACACGGAGATACCTTAACCCTTTACCCAAACAAACCGGCCAAAACCGGCCAAATAAAGCTTCAACAGCCTAAAATATCTTCGGTCTGTCTCAGTAGAACCATACACATATGGATATCATTGGAACCGGCTCCTTGACCACATTGTGATAGTTACAGTTATGCCCTGTGCCAATGCATTCTCTTATATATGCGAGTCGACCATAGGTCGCCTCGCATATTTAAGAGAATGCATTGGCCTAAAAAAAATCTTTTTTTAACACTTTTTACCATTTTTTCTTACATTCTTTAACAATTTTATATATTTTTAATGTGTTAAGCCAATGCATTCTCTTATATATGCGAGGCGACCTATGGTCGACTCGCATATATAAGAGAATGCATTGGCACAGGGCCCTTCTGTTGGGTAAAGGGTTAAATTGTGAATATAGTGTCACATAAGTGTGATGCGGAATACGTCGTCTATTTGAGCTTCCTTTTTTTGTCGCTTCGCTCACCGTGTATATCCGACACCCGAACTAGTGCAGGGATTTTGCTATTTGTCATCTTGATAAAGTACCATTGTTAAAATTACACCACTTTAATGTATAATGCGTAGTAATGTTTACGAAGTATCTCGCTCTGTATGTTCTCTACACTGCAAATAAGAGTGTTCAGATTTGAACGCGTTCAGCCCCGGATGTGTTCAGTTACTGAACAGTAAGTGTTCAATTTTGAACGCATATATTCAGAAAACTCATTTATTAACGGTAGTGTTCAAACCTGCATGGACGTCGATCCGCTTGTGTTAGTATACTTAGTTACTTCATATATATATGATATATCGCATATGCTTACGGGATTAATGCATACTCGTTTGTGAAAATGATGTCTTGTGCATGACGCGCACACTGTGTTAAAACGCGATACCCCTCTGTGTAGAGCGCTAGAGGGGTATCAATAAAGTATACCCTCTCGTGATATTTTTAACGCGGCGGTGAAACGCATGCAGGCTCTCTGACATATACATACATGAATGGACAGCAAGCATAGCGAATTTAAATAAGATGACCTTTTACAGAATAATTAAGCCAGACTTTGACATAGATAAATATCTTTCACACACCAACAACAATGTCGTTTCACGCCTGATGAAATTCCGTACTAGGAATCACCGACTTCCCATCGAGACAGGCTCCTGGGTTGGACAAGTTCACGAAGATAGAAAGTGTAAATTATGTAACAACGGCATTGGAGACGAATATCACATTATTTTGAAGTGCACCAAACTTACTGATCTCAGAAAAAAATACATTAAACCATATTATCCACCGCTCACTACCTCTGTTGCCTACATAAAGCATGCCTAATAAACGTTACTTTTATTACGTCAAAGTAGCTTTATTAGGTCAACGTATCTTTATTAGGTTAGTACTACTTTCATGACGTAATTGCATATGCAAATTGCGCAGGTAACTAGGGACGTCCACCGACCCGAATGACATCAATGTGATTTTGGGACCTTTTTATCGTCCATAATTCACCGCAATTGATACAATATTCGTAATCGGATATGTGTTTTCGCTCTAAAACATCTATAAACCATTAGCTGAAGGTCAGCTTAGAATAACTATTAAAAAACCCAACGAACTATTTCGCTCTAAGCTGCATTCCGGTTTTGCCAATTCATGAATACTAATTAGTTTGCTTGACCTAATAAATGTAAGGGCGTCATCGAAGTAACGAATGTAAAACTGAGGAAAATGACAGATTTACCGCATAAAATGCATGTTTTGTGCGATGGATAAATAAAATATGTAGCTAATGTTGTCGCTAAAACTGTTTATATCCGCTCGAGGGATTTGGCATATATTGCACTCGGCAGAGCCTCGCCCAATAGATGCTCAAATCCCCCTCACGGACATAAACATTTTAAGCGACGACACTTAAGTCTAGCTACATGTTCTATATTTATTACACCCGACCCAATGCATTGAAACTGAACAGCCTGTTCAAAACAAGCAATAGGAAAACCCTTACGAATCTATCGATATTCATCCGCGAAGCCCTCTTTCAGATAGGAGCCCATGAGGCATTAAACTAGAAGTCCCCACCCCATATAGACACAACACCTTGTATAAAAGCGACCGAACAATCGCCCATGCAGGAAATGCCCATACATAATAGAATGACCTAAGGTATACTATATATGATTAACAATGTGTATGATTGTCATCCAAATCCCCATCACCACCCAACCCCACCACGCCCGATAACCCAAAAGAACTAATAAGACAATTATACTGAGAGATATATACTCGGAACATGTCACATTCATTTATGTTGTTATCTTCGCGTATGTGCATAATTTAACTTATATGTTTAATTCATTTTGTTCATGCTCATATATATTGTCGATGAAAAGAGTAATAAAAAAAATCTACCCCACTAGAAGTTTCAAGCTAATTACACTAACTGCCGCGTCGATTCTGTTGTCAACGACGGGTTTGTTCGTAAATGGTATTGACTACAAAACCGTGTGGTAATTTGTGCATGGATTATATTATTATTCTAATGTATTTGAGTCTTTATTCAATTTTTGCGCGAGATATTTTATATTCAATTGAAATTTGGTTCCCACTGAATTCTCAAGTTCCCGATGTCCGATCGTAATAAAATTGATACCCATACATTGGCCAGAGACTGAACTTGCAACATGCAAACATTTGTCCTAAAAATATTCATAGAAAACCCACAAAAGTCACCTAAACGCAACCCGTCATATAGTGCGCAATGATAAACTCCGACAATAAACTGTCTTCCAAAATATCTCTATAGTGGGGTTATTTGGGGTTTATACCCATCGATGTCCGATCGTAATAAATTTCATGCCCATGAATTGGCCAGTGACTGAACTTGCAACATGCACAAATTTGTCGCTAAAATCTTTATAGAAAACCCACAAAAGTCACCTAAACGCAGCCCGTCATATAGTGCGCAATGATAAACTCCGACAATAAACTGTCTTCCAAAATATCTCTAGTGGGGTCATTTGGAGTTTATACCCCTCGAGATTATTTCAATTAGTACGCCATGTTCCCGACGTCCAATGCAGGGATGTGGCTAGAGGGGGGTGTGGGGGTGTCTCACCCCCCCCCCCAACAGAGAGCTATATTTTCAATAGTTGGAAATTTCATACCTGCCACAACGAAATTTCACACCAACAATATGTTGAAAATGTTCTTGTAGTCTGATTATAAAACAATTTATTGGGGGGAATTTATTGTTTTTCGACCAATATTTGCATATGTTCCTATTTTTTGTCAAAATTTTTGACAGAAATGGTCATCAGTTGGAAATTTTCCAACACTTGGAAAGCTTGTGTCCTGGTCCCTCCCCCGTGGCCAGTCAAAAACTTCTAGTTAATTTAAGAAAACAATATTGTCATACAATTGGTCAACATTGTCATTGGAATTGTCATCAGATGGAAATTTTCCAAACTAAGTGGGAGTGTAGGGTTTGAAATTTCCAACAGTAGGAAGGCTTGAGGCTAGTCTAGATGTTAGGATTTTGCGATTTTCTTGTTCAGATTTCCAAATTTTCGCACACCGGGCCGAACCATGGTCGGCCCGGTGTGTCATTGCCCCATCCACATGGCCAATACAAAACTGCTAATTAGTTTAGCAAAACAATATTTTACTACATTTGGTCAAACTTGTAGACATAAATGGTCATCAGTTGAAGAATTTTCCAACACTAGAAAAGCTTCAGTTGAGGCCAGTCTAGATGCTAGGATTTTCGATTTTCTTGTATAGTTTTCAAAATTTTCTCACACCGGGCCAAACAACCATGGTCGGCCCGGTGTTTCCTGGTCTGTTGTCGGTAGCTGTGGGAATTTGTCTGGAATTAGATCACTAGTTGTTTTTTTGGGGGCAATTTTCAGGTTAAAATATCTTAATGTTCTCATACTGGGAAAATAGAAGCATGGCTTATGAATATATAGGAAATTAGGCCTGAGCATGAGGTACAAGGGGGGGGGGGGGTGCAAATGGAATTATGCAAAAAGTTGTGTTGGTGTGATTCCGACTCAAGGGGGGGGGGGGTGCAGTTGGAAATTCCCAAGGTGGACACCCCCCAGCGGAGACCCTCTAGCCACATCCCTGGTCCAATGGTAATACATTTGGTATCGACGAATTAGTAAAAGACTGAACTTGCAACAAGCAGAAGGTTGCCGTTAAAATTAGTTATAGGAATAAAAAATAAACGGTTGCCGTTAAAACTATTTGCAGAAATCCGCCAACAGACATTCAAACACAGCCAATCTTTCGACCAATATATTTCTAGTGTGGGTTTATATCGATTAATATGAAAACTCCGACAATAAACTGTCTTCCAAAATATCTCTATATAGTGGGATTATTTGGGTTTATACCCCTCGAGATTATTTCAATTAATACGTTAAGTTCCCGACGTCCAATCGTAATAAATTTGGTATCCACGAATTGGTAAAAGATTTAACTTGCAATATGCAAAAGGTTGCCGTTAAAAATATTTATAGAAATCCGCCGATAGTAATTCAAACACAGCCAACCTTTCTACCAATATATTTCTAGTTCCATGCAACTGGTTTTGAGGAACTGGAAAAATTGTGTTAAAAATGATATAGCTACTATTATTAACTGCAGCATTAATCTATTATATATTTTGGAAGATCTGTGTGTCTGTGTGTGTGTCTGTGTGTGTGTCTGTGTGTGTGTTCGCGATGAACTCGAAAACGTCCCACCCGATTTCGATGAAACTTGGTATGTGGTGGTATGTTCGGCCGGAGACGAACATAGGCATATTAATTTGTCCGTGCGACGTCACCTTGACCTTGAAATCGGGTCATTTCAAGGTCAAACGCCCGAATATCACGGGATTTCGATGAAACTTGGTATGTGGGGGTACTTTCTTATGGCGAGTCTCATAAGCATATTCATTTGCCCGTGCGACGTGACCTTGACCTTGAAATCGGGTAACTTCAAGGTCAAATCGCCAATTTTGATGGGATTTCGACGAAATTTGATATGTGGGTTTAGTTTTGTCCACTGATTGTTTTGGACGGGTCCAATCGTGACCCCGACCAGACCTTGACCTTCAAAATGATCAATTCAAGGTCAAATCGGGTAAAACCGAATGGATTTCGACGGGCACGTTTGTCGGGTACTTTTGTCCGGGCAGTGTTTTTGGACTGGTCAAATCGTGACCCCACTTGACCTTGACCTTCAAAATGGACAATTCAAGGTCAAAGCCCGGACGAAGTCGGGTCACCTTCTAGTCTATTATATATTTTGGAAGATCTGTCTGTGTGTCTGTCTGTGTGTCTGTGTGTCTGTGTGTTCGCGATGGACTCGAAAACGGCCGAACCGATTTCGATGAAACTTGGTATGTGGGGGTATTTTCGGCCGAGAACTGGCATAGGGCTATTAATTTGTCCGTGCGACCTGACCTTGACCTTGAAATCGGGTAATTTCAAGGTCAAACGCCCGAATATCACGGGATTTCGACGAAACTTGGTATGTGGGGGTACTTTCTTATGGCGAGTCTCTTAAGCATATTCATTTGCCCGTGCGACGTGACCTTGACCTTGAAATCGGGTAACTTCAAGGTCAAATCGCCAATTTTGATGGGAGTTCGACGAAATTTGATACGTGGGGTTACTTTTGTCCACTGATTGTTTTGGACGGGTCCAATCGTGACCCCGATCAGACCTTGACCTTCAAAATGATCAATTCAAGGTCAAATCGGGTAAAACCGGATGGATTTCGACGGGCACGTTTGTCGGGTACTTTTGTCCGGGCAGTGTTTTTGGACTGGTCAAATCGTGACCCCAATTGACCTTGACCTTCAAAATGGCCAATTCAAGGTCAAAGTCCGGACGAAGTCGGGTCACCTTCTAGTAATATATATAGTTACATATTACTGTTAGCAGAACATATTTCATTTGTAGTCATGCAAAGTGATATACAATATATAGGATGTTTTTTTCTGAACATTTCATCTACACAGGCATCCGAAATTCGGATGTGTTTGAAAACTTTTGGGAACGCGAAACACAGTTACAAGTAGGCGGGGATATAGACAAGCCACTAATTGGACTGTATACATGTGACGATGGCAATACCCTAACTATAGCTATGACAGTACACAGCATATTGGTAGTGTACTGTCAAAGCCGGAATCAACAAACTATGAGTACTATCAATACACTATAGCCGTATGTAATTAGACAACGGCGGCCGCCTAACAGCCATATCAGAATAACTATTCTTCCTGTGGTTAATCCGGTTTAAAGGCCAGTAGTCATCAGATTGTTGAAAGCCTGCACTGAACGACCTTTGGTGATAACTTTAATCATCCGACGGCGTTATGATATTCTTTGTGTTTTACGACGGTTGAATCTTTTGAAGGATCAGTATCGACGTACGTGCAAAGAAGTCTCGACAGTTGACGCGTCTTTGTATTTTACCGTGAATAGAAATGAGGTTCCAGTGTTACATTATACACCTTTACAGCTGGAAAATAAATGGAAGTCTGACAGAAAAGTCTAAATCGCCGTATGTTATCACGATCCTGCATAAAGAACACGTCCTATTGTTAGCAAAAGTCTTACTCATCCACAGAATACAATGCTCGTATGAGAATATACAGGTCTTATTTGCCTTTCTGAATCTTCATATTTCTTTCAATATAGTCATCGACATCGAATCTATGGGTACACCAATGCTTTAATACTAACGTGTTAACAGGAAGCAAACCACCACTATTCTATTGAAACAATTCCGTGTGAAAATAACGCATTATAGAATTACACATTTTGTGTTCTCGGATCGTTCTGCCACACAGGGGTCCGGACACATTTCTAAAAATAGTCACAGGTCGATTGCCCAGGAAATCACACGCAGTCTGAGGCAAATTTATCCAAAGGCACCTTTTTTTTAATTGGTAACAGCTCTATACACCTTCGTTAGACATTATTCTTTGAAATTAGCATGCATGAAATACGATAAGGCGATATACAAGTTTTAGAAAATCCAAACGCATATTCAAACCCTGATAGATTTGACAACAGTGTCTAAAATGTCAATATCCTGCCAGTCGAATTCGATAACATTATCGTCAAATAATACGCATTTCCCTATATGAAGATATTGATATCAGATTTTGAATTTGGGATCGGATTTTATCAAACAAGTTTTGATTTATCATATTTTGTGGATGTTAGTTTTAAAGAACAGAGTCTACTGAAGGATATAATCCTGTTAACAAAATCGGTAGTTTGAAAAAGAAAATGTGATTTTGAAGCCATTTCCCCACAATAAATAATATAGACTTTAACCACATCGAAGACAGAATAGCTTTCACCAGATTCACTATCAGTAACCATTCACTGATATATATAGAGAAGGAGCAACATCTTCAGCCCCAAGTAACATTAGAAGAGAGAAATTTAAGTGCGTGTTTTGTTGTGATGATTTCATACAAGATGAAGAACATTTCCGTATTTAGTATACACAACCTGGGACTAGTATATAGTATGTGTATACTAGTCCCAGACACAACTACGAAGCGAACTTTTCGAATCGATGATTGACAATTGTCCAGCATTTGCGAAGCATTGACGACTACAAATTTATTACTATAGTGGACAAAATAAAGTCCCATGCACTCTAAGCCGATCAATATGCAGAATGATCCATCGCTTCTCCGGTGCGCGTGATAATCAAACAACAGTTGGTTAACCATTATTATGATATATGATCCCGAGACTCCGTTTGCATGTTAGCGCATTTGCGTAATTTGTTGTTTTGTATATGTTGCAGTCAATCTGTCAAACCAGTCATTTTGACCAAATGACTAAAACTTCTGACTGAATTTTAGTGCCAAATGCCTATTTAATACACATATATTAAGGATTAAGATATACATTTTTTTATGAAATTATAGGTATTTAACATACAGTAACACAGAATACACAATGATATGCGGTAACTCATAAATTTGTTTCAATAATTCGTACATGAGTGACATCTACTTTTACAGAACACATATTTTATAGCAAAGAAATCGCTTGATCTTGCATCTCTTAGATCCACCGCAATTACATGTTATGTTTTAAGCACACCAGAATGGTAGCCGATCGTATATTATCAGTTTTCCACAGCTGTATAGCACCGAAAATGTTTCATTGATCTCCGCGTCCTCTGTCAACAGATGGAATGGGCACCGTCACATTGTCGCCGACACTTTTGGATCACAGCATGGGGTAGCGATGAAGATGTGACGATGTGACGATGGTGATTGTTTAATGCCTACGTAATGGTTAGAGCACAAGAATAGTTCTTTACCAGAATAAATCGAGTCGGAGACGAGATTTATTCTGGTAAAGAACTATTCGCGTGCTCTGACCTACTTAGAGCACAATTGACCGCACATAATGCGATTATCTCGAAATACGCAATTGATCGTGCGTTGAACACAACGTACAATCCGTGCGCTGGCCGAGATGAACACAATGACCCGTTAGCCACACCAATCATCGTGATTACCCATGCAGTGAATGTGAATGTGAATAAATATGTCCGAAGCGACACGGATTAACGTGTGACGCGTTTTTCACAAAACAATTAGTCACTCGCAGATGTGTTTGGAAAGTCAAATGTGGAAGTCGCATGATTGTGTCTTACTATTATTATATACATTGTATAAGTGGATAATGAATTCCGAAGAAGTCTGTGTGTCAGAATGATGACATGGAATTTGGACCTGTAACCAACAACCAACTACTTTTTGCCAAAGGTAATGCTGCACATCATTATTATGTGACAAACGTGTCGCCTTTTCAAGAAACTGTTTTGAAATTACTACCATAATAGTCCATTGGTTCCTCCATATTCTCCAGATACAAGTTCTGTTGTTTGTTATATCGGATATATGGAGCGCTATAATGTGAAGTGGTGATTGTTGGATTATTGGATATATTTGTGGTAAATTACACCCAATTCCCAAGGCTGACAAACTAATATTTCAGTGATATCCCATTGTTCGAGACGCGCCACTCTTAACAAACAAATCGCGCGGTCGTTTCAATGTAGCTTCAGTTATTATACAAGAGGACGTGCATCCCCCACCCGCACTCCCCTTATACGCCGTCCCTATATATGTGCCTGCTTATTATATTAGGGGTTCATAAATAGTAACGGCGTATAATGGCAGTGTGTTTGGGGGAAGCAGAGCGCTGTTCGTGCCCCTGTCGCCTCTGGTAATTGAAGCTACTTCGAAGCGACCGTGCGATTTGTCTGTTGTGAGTTGAGTGTGCCTAACAATGGGGTAATCATTGAACTATTCATTCGCCAGCCTTGGGAATCGGTGTGCTTTACCAAAAATCAGGGAACGATTGCAACAATGGGATTGTGCTCTAAGTTCTAGTTAGAACTCTCATATATTTCGTACACCATAGTCCAGTCCGAGGTATCGTTATCACTCACCCATGCAACAAGCATGTCTTCAATGTCATAGCTTGCACGCTCAATAGATAATTGACTCTGTGGATGGCGATATTTCCCATGCACTATATACCACAAGCTCTTAATTCAGACATTATTTTAGCAGTGACTTCTGAACCATTGTCACGCTGTGGCGCGCCGAACAGAAGAAATATATCCAAGTTGATACGCAACATCACAAGCTCTTTTCGATGTCAACGACCTATGCAGAATGTTATTAGATGGTCCTGATACACCATTATCCACTTACAAGAACAATGTGGTAGCAACTGCATGTCGATAAGGTCAACTAGCTAGGTCACGAGATAAAATAATCTGTAGATAAGATTGGCCTGACCACCACACCTTTGGTTGCAGGCCTAACACGTTTCCGCTAATCAACGCACACTGTCTTGAACAGTTCACTGCGTCTCTGGTCATGTTTGAACATTTCTTCTGTAATTCCTTTAAAGTGATGTGAAACACACCGGTAGGGTGATCAAGTAGAAATTGATGATAATATTGCTCAAAGCAGTTATTGTTTACAAATATTAAATCCAAACTGACTAAGAACCGTCATTATTATATATTAATTAAATTCAGTGACTCTCGATGGCTAAATCATTTTCGTTACTTTATCGCCGATAGTTGCGTCACGAATCGCGAAGTAAATATTTACAATTGAGAGTAGTTCAGATGATGTTCTCTATGGAGTGGTACGGTATATTTGTTTTATATTTTCGGCGGTGTAGTAGAATGCTACATTCCTCCAGTTGACCTAGTGCCTCAATACTAACTTAACAGTTTAACACACCTGAAAAAGTCCATAATATGTGTTTAACATTCGATCACGACCGCCGTGGCCAGTGACATTGTGGATAACTGAGCACGTTCTATAACATCAAACGTCTCCTCAATGTGAACAAAGTACAGTATATTATTGTTAACTGTTTACTGTGCTGTGGTGTTGTTCAATAAAACAATGAGCTTTAGTCATATGTTTCATCTTCATTTGAAGTTATTGGACTGTTCACGGGACGTGGAGTATTATTTTAAGGCGAATTTACGTTTCTTATCGTTTATAGCAATATGCTAAATGCTTTGTGCCCCTTTAATACTGTCATTAAGAATATGCATGCCAAAGTTGTAGATCTAGGTAGAATTTTCGATTAGCGGGAACTGATGGGTTCACGACATACAAGTTAAATATTAGCATATATATATATCATTATATATGACAACCTGTACCAACTTTATCCGACAGTATATAGTTTGATAATTGGTATAACATAGGTAGGGGTATATATTCCCCATTCGTATGGTTGTATTTAGGCTACACGTAGTGGTGATCAGTTGAAAACTATCATAATTGGGTGGACGGATGCATGGGGTTCTCGGCCATTTGGCGACGTAACGCATGGGATACGATCCCCCAATTGGGGGGGGGGGGGGGCTATAGCTTCGGGTCTGACCATTGCATATCTCCCCGAAGGGGGGGGGGGGGTCCACCCTGCGTTAGTGTAGTTGTATCTATTACGTTATAGGCATATATGACTATATTGGCCCGTGCCACACCGTATAGCTAATATCGGTATTGAAGGGGTTAATGAAACCAGTCAATTTTCACAGAATACACCCTGTTATCGTCCCGCAACTGGACGAAATAAAAAAAAATCATTCCCGGCCACTGACACCGTGACGAGGAACTGATTGGCCAGTCTCAGACAGACTTGGACAAACGCGCGTCACTATATAGCTGTAACCAATATGTGCATTCAAGGAGTTAATAAAACCTGCCTTGAACGACACAGAAAGTCGATTCGCACAGGAAACACTTGGTCAACTTCAAGCAACTGCAAGATATACAAAATACCTGCATACGGGTCCGTGGGGCGCCTCGGCAGTCGTGGCTATACTAATTGAAAATCGCAATACAATGTATCGTTATTAAGGGGTTAATATAAACCGGCCGTGGACAACTAATACCCCAAGTCGTGCACGACAGCAGCACTCCCATGGATATTTTCGTCAAAGACAACTGATAAATTGCGCGCGGGTCGACTAATTCAACGCTAAATATTAATTATCTTGTCTAGTGGGGTAACCCACTTCAGATTTCACGATGAGTTTTGTTTTGTTTTGTTTTGAGCATTTTCCAGATCGGTAGAAAACATATCAGGGACGTGGTGGCGACACGGGAGAAGGGGCGGGGTAGTTGTAAATTGCAAATCCCAGATATAAAATTACACCCATCCCCAAAGGGAAATTGTCCCATTCTGTCAAATCCGTATCCGTGAATATATATAGTGTTCATATATTGATCGATTCAGATATTTTTATGTTGCCGGTTCATCACTTGTGTAGAAACTCACGATATAATACGATCCCACGCTATTTTGTTTTACACTAATTTCAGTATTGAACACTGCCGTTCAGTCCGTGTTCGCTTCTCTTGAACATATGTGTTCAATGTGAGACCACGGGCATGGTCATTAATCATTCACGCTTAACTAATGGCATGCGATCCCACTGGACTGTCTGCATTGAGTTCTCTTAACAAAATAGCATGTAGCGTCGTCTTTTGAAACATGATATCCTTCCACGCAACTGGCATTAATTTTGGTTTGAATATCTGTGTAGTTTAATGTATATGGATGGACAAAGCCTTCACATTAATGGAACCAAGTCAGTTGCGCCATTCTGTGGCGTTAGATTAAAGGTTCGAAACATAGTTGGTATTTACAGGGTCTTTACTGACAAGAGACAGGGTCAAGTTTATCAATACAGCATGCACTATGCATGGTAAGTACCGGTATATATGTAATCGTCATCATAATTATCAGCATATGTGTTTATGTATATATTTATCTAAAAACATGCAAAGTTAAAATTTGACAATTCAGTTGAGGACATTAGTTGGACATTTCGCACCCAATTGTGGTTGAAATTGTTCTAATTTTTTTGTTTGATATTCCGTCCAGATATTAGTGGGGAATATGCTGATATCGGTTGATTTTTTGATAATAAGTGAGTGTCTCATTCATGCAAGTACTGTTTAAAACTTCTGTGAACTTTGTCATCAGCATTCTCACGGTTAATTTTCTCGCAAAAACAAAACAAAAACACTTGAGGTCATTGGGGAATATTTGGTGTCACATATATATTAAATTTGATTATATTAGTAGATCTCCAATAAAAATATATTGATGTGCCGGTTATTCATACATGGATCATTGCTAAATAGCCCAATACATTTTCTAAACTATAGTTAACGTGTGCTGTTCCACCGTTCTAATTGGTGATGTTAGCATGTGGCCAAACACTGAAAGAAATAATGTTTTATAATTTCGGAAGCGGTGTTGACTGGTGTCTTTGAATTGGTAGGTATTAATATCAGGATATCATAATATGATTGTAAAGCCGGGAAACTCGGAAAAAAGTGCTGGGTGGTAAGATCGCATCCTAATAGCATCCAGAATTGGAAAACTAATATTCTAATATATTAAATTATTCTTTCTTTCAGGAGCTGCATATAGAGCATCGATCGAATATCAGCGGAAACTTTGGGCACAACATATACGGATGCTACAAACTACTCACGTTGGGTGTAGCTGAATTACCAGAAATTATGTGACCGTAGAAATGTCTATTGCTATATTAGCTAGCACCGTCAATAAATTCTAGTGACTGTTAATCCATTACTGCATGGTGTCAGCTGGTGCCAAAAATCGAGAAAGTTCAACAGGAACCGGCGCAGAAATACATCGCACATTCAATGTTAAAAGATTTGTGGACTAATGTGTGTGACTAATTCCGATAGTTCAAAGAATTGGACCTAAGATGATAAACCTCACGTCTAGCCTTACCTAAAACAAGGTAACTGTGATGCACTGTCCGAGATGTAAGGTTGACAGTTTGTTATTAATTCAGTGGTTGAAGGATATTCCAGATGTTCAGGATGTTCATTCGGCCAACTGGATTTCGTGCCAAATTAATACTGTTGCCAATGCTGACCAACACGGCATGGATGTTTTTGGATGCGGATTATTCAAGTAAACGTATAGACTGTTGTGCCATTGATTCATCGGCTTATCAGTCTTATTAAATGTTATTTTACCTATATAATACTCACATTTTAATTAGGTTGAATGACCTTATTACCCAACAATTACATCAGCATTTCATAAATATACATGCTTCTGTATGGAACAGTTGCATTATATTTAAATTATTAGCGATAGCTTCAGCTTGTTCTCAGTAATCATACATTAATAACCACAAACGTATTGGGCCAGTTAATATGTATTAGATGTGCACAGGAGAAGAATGGCACTAAGACTGTTAAAGTGTGACTACAGACTGTTCACAATTTCTCACCCATTTTATATTGAATTTGATCTCGCGTTTGCGAAGCCTTGTGTTCGTGTATATGAAGCATGCTAGTATTTAAATTTAGTTATTTTGAGAAACACGTGTGTTCAGATTTTGTTGTTTGAACACATATAAGTGTTCAAAAGCTGTTGCAGTGTTCCGAATCCGAACACATCAAGCGTTCACATATTTCGTTCATATATTAAGCGTTCACATATTTCGAACACTCAAGTTCAAAATCTGAACATGATGTGTTCAAAACTGAACGCTTATATGCATTCATAAATTGAACACATCCATTCAATTCATTGAACACATGCGTTCAAATCTGAACACCGGGGACCGTTCAGAGTAATTGAACACTTCTGTTCTAAATTGAACACTGAACAGTGTTAATTATCTGTTGCATTTTTGGCGTTCAAATTTGAACACTTTTATTTACAGTGTATATAATGGCCTTGATTATTATCGACGATTAATTGAACAGTTCAACGCTCACCAGCAATTATTAATGATAATGCGTTCTTGCATGAGCAAATATGAACCATGGGTATGATGGTATCTAACATCTAACATGCTTCTTATTACATACACACTCATACAGTTTCTAGAGACATCAATGCGTTTCTGAAGGGGTCATACCAATGAAGACAGTGCATGCGGAAGGTTATATGGTCATTTTCAGCGCAGTCGCAAACAATCAGACTTAAAGGCACGTGAGGCCTTGGTTGTCGAAAATATTCATATTTGTTCCAATCACCGTAAACAGAAAAAAACAGTAAAACGCATAGTTTCGTTCATATATACCATGACCATCGCGTAAACAGCATGTTATCATAAAGACCTACTATATTGTACCTAAGCAAGAGCCTGATTGTGTTACAGAAGACAGCACAATGCTACTGGCTAATCACACACAAATGGCATAAACGCTCTTTATTAGTTCCATATCAGGAATTCACCCACAAAGAACGCTCTTTATGTTTACCATCATAATATAAACAAACATCAGAAAAGTAACTTTTTATGCTTTTGTTTACATAACAATGGTCAACCATATGACAATAACATACTGTTTATGCGATATTTCTTATTTGTATACGGACAAAGACTGTCTACATTTTGATGTTCTTTCTGTTTGTGGCGGTTTTTGACGGTTGGAAATATTTTCACAGGATACCCACCGCCAAGGCCAACCGTACCTTTAAACAGTCTGTTAAATGTTGATGCCTAGTGTACGGCAATTTGAATTGTGGCTGTCAACACATTTGATCGATATTTATTTAAAAAATGGATGTTGATTTTGTTGCGTTCCTTAGAGTCTGGATGCAAGACGTTGGTCTGACATAAAAATGCCAGACCAACTGGCATCAATTACTCCATGGAACGCAACGAAATCAAAATCCATTTCTTAAATTTACACTCATCCGAGCCAACTAGCAGTTTAAAAGAGCTTTAACCCTTTACCCAACAGAAGGGCCCTGTGCCAATGCATTCTCTTATATATGCGAGTCGACCATAGGTCGCCTCGCATATATAAGAGAATGCATTGGCTTAACATATTAAAAATTATAAAATTGTCAAAGAATGTAGAATTTTTTTTTTTTAGGCCAATGCATTCTCTTATATATGCGAGGCGACCTATGGTCGACTCGCATATATAAGAGAATGCATTGGCACAGGGCATAACTGTAACTATCACAATGTGGTCAAAGAGCCGGTTCCAATGATACCCATATTTGTATGGTTCTATTGAGACAGACCGAAGATAATTTAGGCTGTTGAAGCTTTATTTGGCCGGTTTTGGCCGGTTTGTTGGGTAAAGGGTTAAAAGAGCTTTAAGCGCCCATTTCCAATGTTATTTGCGTAGCTTGTTGCAAGTTGCGTCCACTTAAGAAATGGATGTTGATTTTCTTGCGATCCAAAAAGTATGGATGCAAGTTGGCCTGACATTGCATGTTCCACACATAAAAATAACAGACCACATTACATCCATACTCTATGGAACGCAACAATCCATTTACATATATTTACACTCAACCGAGTCAGCTGGCAGATACAAGAATATTAAGCGCCCATTTCCAACGTTATTCTCGTGACTTGATGCAAGTTATGTCTACAGAAACATGGATGAATGCAACAAGGGTCATAACCAGTGGCGGATCCCGAAAAATTGAATAGGGGGGGGCGCTAATTGGCCATATGATGCGAAGCATCATCCGAGCTGCGAAGCGACGAGGGGGGAGAGTGCGAGAGGGGGTCTCCCTCTCTTACTGGAGGGGGTCCAGGGGAACTCCCCCGGGAAAATTTTACAAAAATTGCACCAGAAACAAGCGTTTTCCTCAACTCTGAGCTCTAATTTGATTAGTAAATAGCTGCCAGCAATAGCAACAATATCAATTATATAAATGAATATGCATATATGTTAAGTTAGCTGTAGCCATATAGTTCTACCCACAGCCCTTCTAACCTACTCGAGTGACATATACAATGCCCCACCAAACATGAATTGTCAGTTATCAGTGGGCTAGAGGAATGGAGGTTCTTGTATATGCCCACAATTAATGTCCAAAGCTTGATTTGGGAAACATTTGACAAAATTTATCAAAACATACTATAATAACATTTACAAAGCTTCATAGTTCATCGAATGCTTATTAACTCCGGCAACTACACATTTTCAAGTCGTGTTACTCTGGCAAAATTCATCGGATCGAACACAAAATCTAATGACCTGTATTTTCATGCGAGTAATCGATATACGAAATTTGTCTGATAAAAAGTAAGATAACTATAACTAAAGTTATAATCTGTAAATCAAATCTGCAAATTTTAATGGACAAGGGCATTAACTCCGGTAAGAATGGGCGGACCACACACAAATTTGAACTTAACCTGTATTTCCATATGATTAATCCATATACCACATTTGATAACAACTATGACTAAAAGTTATCACCCGGAAACCAAAATATGGGCCAAATTGTTAGTGATAAGGATCATAACTCCGATATAAATGTGCGGACCGAGCCATAATTCGAACTTGATTAGTGTCCCTTTACAAGTAGCCTCACATACAAATAGTTAATTCCTCTACTATTACTGAATATGTCACCCTGAAACCAGATGGGACGGATGCACAGACGGACCATTGGTCATTTTATCTTCTGTCACGACAGTTGATTCAAGGTAAAATATGTACACTTGGTGCAAATTTAAATTATTCAGTTATCCAGTATACACTTATATAAAATGGTGATGAGAATCATGAATGTTTTCTCCGTACTTTCAAACTACCATTCCCATGTCGTGTTTTGGTCTATCGTTGATTCATTACATAATGGCGACGCATAGATATGTTTGTTGGAAAATCGGCGGAAAGAAAGTTATATCAATTTTGGTGCTCCCTCTTCTGATCCCAATTCCTGACTTAAATGTTTTTTTTTATGTTTTGTTTAATGGCATTGGAAACTGCGATATATAGGGGCTCATACCCATCTCTGTCCACCGAACCTTGTCTCCTGGATCTTTTTTTAGACCCCCTCCCCTGATAATTATAAAAAACTCAAATAGATTTCCGGAAGCAAAATTTGAAAATGTTCACAAAGGTAACGCCGCTAAAGCGCATGAGATCCGTATACATATGAAGCTGTGTTATTTTGTCCTGTATAATAACAGTCACCTGGAATCGTATCAGAGCACGCGCTTAACGCAACGTACAGTGGCGCTCTCGTTAGGAAAAAGCAGAATTAAAACGTAATCCCCAGAATTAATACAGAAATCACCACCTCGTCGTTAGTATTTACACAAATTACCCATTGCCACACATTATAATCGGATGAAAGCTATCTACATAGAAGTTGAGTGATCTAGATAAAAAAAATATGCTTCATATCTTGTGTCGGATGGCAAAATGTCATCAAAACACTTATTTACTGTGATTTGAGACTTCAGTTCTTTTAATTCTCCGCATTTTCTGTTCCAATTCCAAAGCTTAACAACAGTTGTTATTAGCGAAGACCGAAACAAAATCAAAACTCAGTTCCGGTTGTACCGCCATGTTCCGGACAATTCACAAAAAAATGAAGGAAATAATTGAAATTGAATTGAAAAAGATGGTGATTATCATGTTGGCAGCATGTATATGATTCAACAACAATATAATTGTTAGTAGTGTAGCGCTAATTATGAACTTCGACGTGATGAATTATTCAACTTCGTCTTTTCAACGGCGGTTAGTTCAAAATTATCTAATGCTGATCAGTGCTGATTACCAGGTTACCGATGATTAAGTTTGGCCAATTGTGAATTCAACGAATATAGATACATAAAGCGCAGTTTAACTTGAATACGAATACTGCTAGTTTGGTAAAAGTAACATGACTCTTGATTTTGATCAAAGTCAAAGAGATACTAGTTAAGAATAATGCGAAATTATTCAATTTATTGAGAAATATTGTCATGCATTGGTACTTTTGTATTTGTAATTAAGGGTGAGGTCAAGTGACAAATTATGAATGAGTATTTTCATGCAAATCGCCGGGGGGGATCTGTATGAAGAAGTTATCCGTGGAACAAAGGAGGTATACCAATTGAAGAGGCATACCATTTAACTGTCGGGTGCGTTGGTAAATTACATTTGTTTTCCATAAATTTATTTTGAGAATTTTATTTTAGAATTATAACACTTGACATACTTTAAAAAAATCAATATACAATTGAAAAATAAATACACCAAATTTATAATGGAACAAGTTTCAAGCGGATCCGACAAATAAATACCTAATGTTTTCAATACCACATCAAGTCACACTCAGACATATTTGCAACTCTGTAACTTTTGCTCCGCAGATTTGCATGGAATCACTTGACCTCCCCCTTGAATAATTTGAAAGTGAAAGCATCGATGGATGATTATTTTATTTTGTCGAGACATGTAAATCTTACTGCACAGTGGCACTCTCTACTTGTCAATGATGTCGGTCACCAATCACGATCAAAATGTGTACATGTGCGCAGTTAGTCTGTGCACAGGAGTTTGGAATTTGGTCAAAACCCCTCTTTTATTGGCGGAACCACCACCCGGGACCAAATGTCACGGAAGGAACGAAACAACAAATTGTTGCCACCCATTTTGAACTCAACTGTATTCCTACAAAAAATATATTTTCACTAGAAACTTTTGGTACCTCTTACACCTTAGATGCCAATCTACAACATTCCATAGGTATATTTTTCCAGTTCTTCGAAAACCTCACTTTATTTCGGTAATGTATTGTAAATTCACCAACGAACACAAATCTGCGACTTCTTCATCACCTGTCTTAGAATCTGAGTAGCGGAACTAGTACGGAATATGCGAAAACTTTAAAACTATGATCCGGAGACGGATAGCACGAAAGTACCGTTTATAATTTCGAACATAGCTGCTGATTACATGTTTATTATAACACCGTACCGATGCACTGATCATCATGGACTTTTTGATGGATGATAACATTGGCGTCTAGATGGGAGCGAATCATTTTGGGCTCATTTGCATAAAAACATGGCCGCTGGCAGACATCTTGGATTTAAGTGATAATACTAGATAAATCTGAATCAATAACACAGCCTAGAGCCTGAGTCGATGCTCCTATCATCACGAAATTTTTCATCGATCATGACATTGATATATAGACGACACCGAGGCACCGAGACACCGAGGGCTTATTTGCATGAAAAACATGGCCGCCAACAGCCATCTTGGATTTCAAAATTGCATCATTTAGCACGGGCAAGAGGTCGCAGTGTTGGTCCGATCATAATTAAATTTGTCACGGAGGTTGACATTGACATGTAGATGGGAAACGAGTCATTTTGGTGTGAATTCTCAAAGAAACATGGCCGCCGTCGGATTTCAGCGACAACACCGCATATATAATTAAATCAATAACACTGCCTAGAGCCTAGGCCTATGTAGATGAACCGATCATCGTGAAATTGTTCATGGGTCATGACATTGGTATCAAAATGAGAACGAATCATTGCTAGAGACTGTAACATTGGTGCGACCGTCGTGAAATTAGTCATAGAAACATGGCCGCCGTCGGATTTCAGCCACTCGTTTCATCGACCATGAAAGTTACGCCGATGGGGTCATTGTCACAAGGCTCCGGTCACATTCGTAGCTAGTGTAGCCAGCTTATTTCACCGGCGATCATATTCGTAGTCAGCTTTTCTAATTCGTGGTTTATATTGCCAGAAATATGACGTCATCACGTTCGTGACTAAAATGTCGACGTCATGCTCCAAAACTGACTTCGTTTATCAACTTATATTGGAATATAATTCGAGCATTCCAACGACATTGATCCGAAACATCAGGTTATTAGATGAACTTATATCAAAACTAAATTCAAGTTGTTGTTCATCCATCAACTTAGAAAAATTAGATTAACCTGATCGTGTTCATTGAGGCTCGCCTGAATATGAAAAGCTGGCTACAAATGTGATCGCCATAAAAAAGCTTTTATCGGATCGCGGAGCCTTGTGACAATGACCCCATCAGCGAAAGTTACATTAAGTAATGTTTTTAATATTTTTTTGGTATTTTTGATTTTGAGAAAAACAATGCCGATGGTGGCTAGCTGTCTTGAATTTAAAAATTGAATTTCCAATTCATGAGCACATGCTATATAATCGCATAAAGCCATTCTTTGAGAGTTTTGGTGCTGATTCGTTACGACACACGAGTCACGAATACTATTTATAGATCCTGGTACCGGTACAGTTGACAATACTTATAGTTGCTTATTAAATAAAATTTATGTTAGCGAGTTTATCACTAACTCAAATTTATAAACTAGTTATTCGGTAAACCAGTTTGCATTACAACTTGCAAACGCACAAATAAAACGTATACTGTAAAGAATACGTAGGTTAATTTTGTGCTATTACATTAAAGAATCTTATTACATTTTGTTACTGTATTTGGCATATTAATGGCGAGTTTTTGTACCCTACATTGACAATTTTGAATTTCGCGAAACTAAACACTCGTTCTATATATGCATGGCCAATATCGTTACCTAACTCAAGAAAAATGTCTTCTCTCATCAACTAAGACATATATTTGTTCGTCAGAACTAGTAAAAAACAGCATTTTATGTGGAAATAATTCAGATATTCTGGCAACGAATCTGCACCAAAACGCACAAAGGAATCGCTTCATGCATAGGCATATATAGGCCTCCCCGTGAGTCTGTATATCTTTTTCTTCTACTTCGTGATATTCGACCAGTAATCAGTGGGTTGATTACTATTACTATTATATGATGGATATTTTAGGTCTATACAACGGAGCGCGACACAAGCTCATATGGGGGGGGGGAGAGCTAGAGAGAGAGAGAGAGAGAGAGAGAGAGAGCTAGAGAGTGTTGGTCCCCTTATGACCAATCATTGCAACCAGTAGCATTACAAATTCAAGTAGTACATATAGGCCTACCGGTACATAACGAACATAAAACAAGAAGTAAAAAACAATACCACGTGGTCGTGCCATAAATAGAAATAAATTATATGTGAAATATTTGTACAAATTACCATTCAGTCAAATGAAGAATATCTTCTTGGGTAGTTGTCATTTTCATGAGATGATAACAGCAGACACAGAAAAATACAGAAATTTTCAGGAAAATGCACAAAACATCAGGATTAGATCTTCAAAAACGAGCATAGTATGACGCAAACATAAACTGATTTAAGTTTTCTGGCGCCTTAGTTCGAAAACCACACGCACTTTCAAATATTTTTGAATTTCGCGGGCTTTAAATTTAGGTTTCGATTTTATTTCGTTCCGACTTTGTTATTCCGGAAAAATTGTTTTGTGCCGTTTGTCATTCCGATTCTAAGACAGGTGATGAAGAAGTCGCAGATTTGTGTTCGTTGGTGAATTTACAATACATTACCGAAATAAAGTGAGGTTTTCGAAGAACTGGAAAAATATACCTATGGATGGTTGTAGATTGGCATCTAAGGTGTAAGAGGTACCAAAAGTTTTTAGTGAAAATATATTTTTTGTAGGAATACAGTTGAGATCAAAATGGGTGGCAACAATTTGTTGTTTCGTTCCTTCCGTGACCTTTGGTCACGGTGGTGGTTCCGCCAATAAAAGAGGGGTTTTGACCGAATTCCAAGCTCCCGTGGTCTGTGAATCCGACCATTTAATATTAATTAATATATGTGTTAGTTCAAATTCAATACCGATGGTATATACTGAGTCCATGCACTGTCGTACCCAGTATTACCGTCAGACTAATAGTACCACCATATCTATAACCGTCTGCGAGGAAATCCCAAGCTATGACTGGATAGCGTAAAAGATAACCTATGACTTTTAGTGTAGAAATGTAATACATACCTTGTGATACCTGAACATTCAGAACAATCAGGAGAACGACAAGAGCTGGACACGTCATTGCTGAGTTTTCTTCAAGTTTCTCCTATTTGCTTTTATTCTATCAATGTACCCCAGCGTACCGTACAAATAGAATACCCGTTCTTCAAATTTCTCCGATTTGCCTTTAGCGTATCACTGTACCCCACCAAAGTCGTGTTGCGTTCAAATAAAATAGCCTACTATACATTCATTTCGTGTGCCTATAAGTATATTATTGATGTACCGTTACCATCCTATGAAGGTAGTGAACGACCAATCAGGTCGATGGAGACACACAGCAACAAAGCGGCACATTCGACGTGCAATCTTAAAGGTTCATCGATCCTATCTAGTTGTGTTAACCCTTTACCCAAACAGAAGGGCCCTGTGCCAATGCATTATCTTATATATGCGAGTCGACCATAGGTCGCCTCGCATATATAAGAGAATGCATTGGCTTAACACATTAAAAATTATAAAATTGTTAAAGAATGTAAGAAAAAATGGTAAAAAGTGTTAAAAAAAGATTTTTTTTAGGCCAATGCATTCTCTTATATATGCGAGGCGACCTATGGTCGACTCGCATATATAAGAGAATGCATTGGCACAGGGCTAACTGTAACTATCACAATGTGGTCAAGGAGCCGGTTCCAATGATATCCATATTTGTATGGTTCTATTGAGACAGACCGAAGATATTTTAGGCTGTTGAAGCTTTATTTGGCCGGTTTTGGCCGGTTTGTTGGGTAAAGGGTTAAATTGCAGGCGATAAAGGGCTCTCATCTGCAATGGAAATGTGACATGAAACTACTCTGGCTGTACGCCCATAGAGAACATATTCCGCCAGTACAAACCTGGGAACTTTTTGATGTTCAGAACCGTTATGACAGGGAACTTTATAACATTGAAAAACAAGGCATGGCATATATATTTCCTTGTTTATACTTGTTCCTTGACAATCTACTTCACATTATAGGGGGTTATCCCTTGCAGCACCATATTGCATACTTGTCTGTGACTTGTGTTAACCGATATCGCAATAAATATTGAATTAATTACCCAGGGAAAATTCCATAATTGTAAGCGACACAACGCAAAATCACTCATAAAGTCACTTAAATTGTGCAATTTATAGTTGGGACATTCACGTACAGTGAAATACATTTTAAGGAATATGTCATAACTAAGAACTATATTCAGCGCGTTATTGTTTCGACTTTATAAGGTTCCCATGGAGTCAAAACTTCAAAAAGTGTCCAGGTTTTGTACTGGTGGAATTCGGGCGTTTGCCAGAGTAGAGATTCATGGCATAATCTAATGGACTCTCACATACATTTTAAACAGGGATGGGGTAGTTATGGGTCATTTTTAAATTTAATAGACTTTAAGTAATTACTTTTTCTCAGTAGTTGAGAGTTATTTGTAATTGGGCCATTTCTCAATTACAAGTAATTGAAAGTACTTGATTACTTGGATAAATCGATATGTAATTCAATAATTGTGTTGTAATAAATAACTTGTGTTCTGCATTTATTTCACACCCTTGTGTCTGATAGGTTAATCCACGACTATGACTACCATAGGTACTATAATTTCCTGTGTTGTGATTATAGAAAACTTAATCAGATTTCGCGAAGCGAAATCTGAAAGTTTTCATGACGGTAACGCGCATGAGATCCGTATACCTATGAAGCTGTATTATTGTGTTCTATATATAGTTCACGTTACCTGAGAATAGTATCAGAGCACGCGCTTAACGTAACGTAAAGTGGCGCTCTCTTAAATGAAAGGCGCAATAAAAAAGATTATCCGATTGGTCAGATTGTCTATCTTAACCAATCAGATTTGACGTTGCATAGACATTGTTGTTGCTAAGCCTTGTAGTTCAAATACAGAACTCACCACCTCGGCGTTAGTATTTCCACAAATTACCTATTATCACACAATAAAAGAATGAGATGAAAACTATATCATAGAAGGTGGGTGATCTAAATAAAAAATTGTACTTCATATATTGTTTTGGACCGAAAAATGTCACCAAAACACTTCTTTTACTGCGATTCGAGACTTTCGTTGTTTGAGTCTGACTTGCCTGGTCAAGTTTGTGTTTGAAATTGACAGTTTCAAACTCTGAGTCTTTGTCATTGCCGTTCACGTTTCAATGAATGATTAGCTGAAAGTTAAATTGGCAAGATAACTAGATCATAGTTGCCATCAACTGAATGAATTTAATCGCAAGAATGCGTCTAATTTATCAATTATCAGCAGTCTCTGTTCCAACTCCAAAGCTTAACAACAGTTGTCATTAGCGAAGACCGGAAAAAAATCAAAACACATTTCCGGTTATTCCAACAAGGTGAAGGACAAGGTCGGGACAATTCTCAAAACAAAAATTAAAATCCTTGAAATTGAAATGAAATTAGGCTTCATCTTGGACGTGAGGAATTATTCTGACTTCGTCTTTTCAACGTGGATTTAGCGGGCGTTAGTTCAAAATTATCTGATTCTAATTAATGGGCAGATTTCCAGTTTACAGTTTGTTTAATTTGAATGTGAATGCTACTAGTGCTACACTGCTAGTTTTGTGAAAGTAACATAAATAGGATACATAAATACACGGAGACACGATTGTCCCAAACCACATATCAACACAAGTAAGAAGAAGTAAGATGGATGCTGATTATTTATGTCTAGATCATGCCACCATTCATGAATCTCTACTAAAGCTAGAATGCCGGCATAGAGATCATATTCCACCTTTACAATTCCCAGAAACTGTTTTTAAGTTTTGACAGGGAACCTTATTAAGTAACGCGGGGAATGTAGTTCTTTGTTCATACTTGTTGCTTAATGATTTATTCATCGGTAAGTGAAGTTCCCATCCCGAGATTACGTGACTTTTGGGACCCGATTCCGCGATAAATATTTATTTTATTCCCTGTCACGAAAATTATTGTTGTAAATGTAAGGCCAAAGTAAAAAGATACTATGTTTCCGTACATCAGATGACCCTAAAAATAACCCGCCGACCCTAAACTTTTTATTGATAGTCAAAATATTCTAACATTTAATGTTTTTTACCACTAATGCTCATAAATATTGATGACCTTTAGTGTGCAAAACACATGGTTTCTAACATATCCCTCTGAAAAGTGACCATGAATTGACGGCCGTCTCAAAGGCCCTAGGTGTGTGATGGGTTGTGTTTTGATGGGCATACATTTTGCAATTTTAATATCCTGCTTTTACAGTGCTTTATGTCTTGTTTGGGGCTTATGGTGGGTGTATATATACATGTATAGAGGTTATCACCATATGGGTCATTCTATCGTTACGTGTGACATTTAGAGGTTTTTAGAGCCTTTATAATCAAGATAACTTTAATTTTATAAAATTATTTTAGTCAAGGGATGCTGCATTTTATTTGCCAGAGGCTAGTCCACGACTTTTGAGACATATTTTAAACTCATTGTGTACCATAAATTTTTGGCAGGACATTATTTGGTGTGTTACGTGTGTGACGCACAAACATAAGTTTTTTGCATGTCCTCTTTTTGAGTCTATATTCATGTGAAATAGTAAGTCTAGAATATACAATAAATGTCACGTTTGAATGGAAATATGTTCAGCTATTCAAAAAATAGTTTCTGAATTGTTAACACCAAACCACCTTCCATTCCAAGGCTTATAACCACCAAAGAGGCAGCGTTACGTGTATGACACAAAAACGTTACGTGTGTGACGCTGTGAAATTGCTATTAGATTATTGGAATTCAATACCCTCAATGATATATAATTTGGCCAATAAGAGTAGTGTGATCATGTACATGTGAAAGAGGGCATTAAGTTGGGTTAGATAGATCCTGGGTTTTAAATTTATGTAATGTTAAAAGTTTTTTAAGTAGTGGACAAAAATGGTCATGCAAATGATTAAAATTGTACAACCATGACCGCAGTTACAAACTCAGCCGTCAGGACCATGTAAAGGTACTAGTAATCCAATTAATTTGCACTATGAGCATGGGATAGGTTATCGAATTATTGATAATCAAAAGATTCTATAGTTTGACAATCAACTTAATATTCATCAACATGTACATCTAATTCACTTATAAGTGATCCATATGGAAATCCACAGAACATACCCACATATATCAGGTAGGAAGGGGTGGTACAACTGATGTAAAAACATATTCTTGGGGTGTTTGCGTCATAAAAAGGGCTAAATTCTCCTTTTCACACCTTTTTAATTTTGAGATATAAAGCCAACACATCATCTCAATAATAGTTTAAATGACATTCACATTGCAGAAACACTGTATTTAAGTACCCAGGACCCCATGGATGTTTTAAAGGGGTTACTATTAACCCTGGTCATGTCTGCATTGAGTTTAAACTGAACAGTGCCTTATGCTTAAGACCCATCAATGTGCTCTTATTGCGCACAATTACTTCAGAATGATAAAATGAATGAATTTAAGATAAAAAAATGTGTAAAATACATTTTCTTGATATTTAGAAGTTTCTTCAATAAAATAAAGCCAAAAAGAAACCTGAGTTGTGTGGTTTGTGACTGGTAATGGTTGATTGTATAATGTCACACACGTAACGTTACGTGTGTGACAGATATCGGAAGCACTGCAAAATTCGTAAAAAAGTATTAATATCTTATTTTATGATGTTTAGTGCTTCATCCAAACCATGGAGTCACAGAATATAGAAAACTACGATGTATGTTCATGTAGTTTTTGAAAAATTAAAACTTTAATGTTAAATCGTTACGTGTGTGACAGATGATTAGTCATGGAGATGTTGATGAATAAATGTTCAAAATTTTGAAAATGTGGGTATGTTTTATATTTTTTTTATTGGAAAAATATACACAATGTATTGCCGCAAAATTATAATGTTTACTATCAATAACCTTCATGTCACAGCTTACGTGGCCACTCTGATAATTATGCAAAAATAACAGAGTTGGGTACTACTATTTCAAACAAACCAAATATATACAAACAGGTAGGCAACAATATAGTTTAATACCATTTTTGGAAAGCTGAAAATCTGTACTTTTGAACGAATCAAGTGCCAGGATTATTCAGCATGTTTGAAATTTTGCCATTTTTTACAATTTTGGGATACCTAATGGTAGAATGACCCATATATGTTAGGGGTATAGCCACTGTCTCCAAAAACCAGGCATGCTCGGTGGACGTACTGGCTACCCCCAGACAATGGGATGTAGTCGTCACAATACAAGTACAGTACAGTATAAATAATGGCGGTATTATTGGTAAAATTCTTATAAAAAGTTAGTGACATCAATTTCCTACCAAGTTTATAGCCAAATTTATGACAATGTGCTACATGAGTACATGTCATGTATGTGAATAATAAAAAACATACCTAAGCATGAAATTTGATTTTTGTTATCAACCTTAATGTTTATTTCCAGTTTCCACTGTGTTGATTAAGTAATACTTTCCCCACAACACAGGTTGGTATTTTATGTCACTTCGGTCAATGTTGTTCAACATTTCTGCAGCTGGATAAAAATATCGAAATAAAATTAAAAACAAAAATTTCCCTACCTACATGTACCTACCCTAATATTTCCACTCCGTTACCGGAAACATACAATCTTTTTCTTTGGCCTAAGCGACATAATGCGAAAGCAATTCTGTAATATCGAGCTGGGAACTTCACGTACCGATGAATAAATCATTAAGCCACAGGTACATGTACATGAATGAACAAAGAAGTACATTCTCCATATTTTTTTTTTTTTTACTTTATAAGGTTCCCTGTCAAAACTTAAAAAAAAAGTTCCCCGGTTTTGTACAGGTAGAATATGATCTCTACGGGTGTCAGCTTTAGTAGAGATTCATGGCATGATCTAGTTTATGCCATGATGACATGTAAATCCTACAACACAGTGGCGCTCTCTATTTGTGGAACTTTTGGGCAAATTGCATGCTGCTTCGGGGAAGGTTGTGCAAACTTACTGTAATTTCTACATTTCAGTCCGTTTATACCTATAATTCAAGTTATTAGCTCAATGCTTGAGCTATTGCCATGGCTTTGTCGCCCGTCGTCGGTGTGTGCATGTGTTCGTGTGCACGTACGGCATCAACAATGCAGGCTACATGTCGTAACTTTGGTCGGATCATTATGAAATTTGTCATAGCTGTTGACATCAACATTTAGACCAGAATGATTAATTTTGGGGTCATTGGAAAATAAACATAGCCGCCAGTGGCCATATTGGATTTCAATATTCAATCCATTCCATTAGCACGGGCTACAGGCCATACTGTTTGTCTGATCATCATGACAATTGTCATGGATGTTAATATTGACATGTAGATGGGAACGAGTAATTTTGGGGCCATTCGGCCCAAAAACGTGGCCGCCAGCAGCCATCTTGGATTTTACTTTTTGTATGACTAAATTCTTTAGCACGGGCTACAGGTCGTACTTTTAGTCTGATCATCATAAAATTTGTCAAGAATGTTAATAATGACATGTAGATGGGAACGAGTCATTTTGGGGATATTCGGCCAAAAAAACATGGCCGCCAGCAGCCATCTTGGATTTTACTCTTTGTATGACTAAATCCTTTAGCACATCTACAGGTCGTACCTTCAGTCTGATCATCATAAAATTTGTCATGGTTGTTGAAATTGGAATGTAGATGGGAACGAGTCATTTTGGGATCATTCGGACAAAAAACATGGCCGCCAGCAGCCATCATGGATTTTACTCTTTGTATGACTAAATCATTTAGCACGGGCTACAGGTCGTACTTTTAGTCTGATCATCATAAAATTTGTCAGGGATGTTATCGATGACATGTAGATGGGAACGACTCATTTTGGGGTCATTCGGCCGAAAACATGGCCGCCAGCAGCCATCTTGGATTTTACTCTTTGTATGATTAAATTCTTTAGCATGGGCTACATGTCAAACCTTTAGTCTGACCATCATAAAATTTGTCACGAATGTTAATAATGACATATAGATGGGAATGAGTCATTTTGGGGTTATTTTGCCAAAAAACATGGCCGCCAGCAGCTATCTTGGATTTTACTCTTTGTATGACTAGATTCTTTAGCATGGGCTACAGGTCGTACCTTTAGTCTGATCGTCATAAAATTTGTCATGTATGTTAACGATGACATGTAGATGGGAACGACTCATTTTGGGGTCATTCGGCCGAAAACATGGCCGCCAGCAGCCATCTTGGATTTTACTTTTCTCTTCATGTCTATAAACTAGTATTAGACATTCAACTTTCCACATTCCTAATAGCTCCATTGACTGTAATACATTAAATTATTCCCTTTCCAAGTTGAGCTACAGTGTCATTGACACTTTCATTTGAAATGGGTTTTGCTGCGTACATGCAATGCATATTCTGAACTGATAGTGTGCCCTTTTTTTTGGAACTTCTCCCGGTACCAAATTTATTTGTTACAGAGTGTTTATTTTAGCTTAGGCATGGAATAGGATGCTATTTTAAATGAGAAACAAAATTATCATTATACAAGGTCACCATTCGTCACTGCTTGCTGAAATTTCAATAATTTTTCCAAGTCTAAAAGACTAAAATGAATCGTGATATGGATATAATATCATATCATTCGCTCCAATAGTGCTATCAAGTACCAATCACTGTAGCAGAAGTGTACATGCAATATCCAGTTCATTGAATGAATCATGAGTATAGCCTGGTTGAAATACTACTGTGTGGCGAGTCACACTCGTCTTCGGGCTATTGAGGCCATGTATGCATGGTGCTATGAACGGTTTGTATTGTGAATGGGTTAAATGATCTGCTCGTAAACCCTCACAGTAGACAATTTTATACCAGGTTCTATTCTGTATTCAGAAATAGCTCGCAATGGAAATTTACATGGTACATATTTTGTTAAGATTTTTTGGTCCAAGATGGTAGCCGGATATTTGGTTTAAATAACCATCAGTGGCAGTGCTTTGGTTTGTTTTGTCCACCAGACTGTCTGGATCACTTTATATTTTACTTTTACAAACATATTTCAGAGTTAATAAATGGCTGATATATAGAGTCCTACGAATCTTCCAAAATGAGGACTTAGCCCACCAGATGTACAGAGGTACAATGAATCTAAATGCCCGACTTAAATAACTAATAGTTGTATTAAATGCTATTTCTAAATCATGTATATGAACCCCAGTTATGTAAACAAATTACATGTAAATAGTATGAGATAACCAAAACACTAATCGCCAGATATACCCCATGCATTAAGTGAACTTTGGTTAGAAATTCCACCAAATTGTTTATAACGTATCAGTATAGCCCTAGCTAATCCTCACCTTTCAAGATTTTGGTGTTGAATGAGTCACGGCGAATAAGTCTCCTAAACACATTTCCTCGGTGTTGAGTGTTGTTCTTATTGCTCACTCTCTATGTTCTGTATATAAACACACGCTTGACTCACACAATGTGTGTTTTGAGGATAATATGGAATTCATAATATCATAGTATTATACTATTATAGTATAATATTAGTATATTCTTTACAACATACAGGGTCAGGGTATTATAATTTAGTAACTGTTATTTCTAAATTATAACCTATAACGAAGGACATCCATAAGGTCCAAATGATATGTATGCTTTCAGTAACAGCGCGTGGAACATACATTCAATTGTTATATACCGGTACATGCCCGTGAAATATAAATACACGGCACCATCGAAACCGGATTTAAACCGGCACATGCGACTTGAGAATATACTTCAAAGTATCAACCTGTGCGGGTACAATTACCAGTATTATTCATCTAATCTAATTGTATATTTACATATCATGGCCTTGGATGGAGTAAGTTTTCGAATAACGTAGTACGTTCTTATCATATTAATGTTGTGAAAAAACATTCCGACAATTAACTGCTTGTGCATCGACTGAGGCGGTTCGTTGACGTTACGTCACCACTCGAATTAGTTATCAGAATGTATTTAATGATTGTGATTCCGTTGAATACATGAGCTTCACGTCAACGGTGCGGAATAAATGTTGGTATATATGTTAAATTCAAGAGTTTTCGTCGGATAGGTTCAAAGAAATGTGTTATTGAACATGTCTTGTCTGGATTTATGCATGCCCATAGTGGTGAACATCCATACCAAATTTCAGTATTAAGATCCGACGACCAATGGTTGATACATCTGCTTGGGCGGACACAGAAACCAACATTTCCAGATAAACAAAGATCAATAACGCTAGAACGGAAAACCCAAATAAGACGTTCCAAAACTTTTCTGAATATCAAATGTCATTGAGATCCGACAATCGATTTTTGAGATATCTGCCCGGACGTCCCGACGAACGTCCGGACGTCCCGACGAACGTCTCATTGGACGTATGTAATCCAGTGTACCCAGCCATGGAGGTATAATTACATCGTTCAAATGAGCAGATCAATAGGATGTTTGATAGCAAGATATATATTCCCGCCCCAAAAAGAAACCTCCCTTCTCCCATCACTGCCATACAAGTTCTCCGGTTGTACGTTACCCTTTCTATGCTAAATATGTTCTCCCATGCAGTCAGTTATAACAGTCTACTTCGGAATTTTCTATTATTGATTTGGAGGGATGCTGATGTGATAAACGCAGACGACAGGCAAATAAAAGTGCAGGAGGGGACCTATTTATTGATGGAAATGTTTAGATAATAGCGAGTTTGCGATTTCAAACCGGTACGGGTACCGGTACGCGTACGGGTAGCTACCCGTACCGGTACACGTTTTGAAATCGCAAACTGTTTTACCGGTAGAATTCATCACATCGACTGGTAATGTATGGTGAGCCAACTGCAACAAAAAAGATATTATGATATACATTGTTATTCGCGTTATTGGCCTATGTTATACTTAGCGTTATGGGTTGTTGGAAATATGTATTTAGATTAGATGAGCCCCATGATAATCAGTTGCTTTCATCAAGGACGAGCTAGGTGGCAGTTGGAAGAGGACGTTGCTTTTCTTTCACTCATATTGGTAACATTTTCAACAATTGGATTCTACAAGTCATAGACCGATCGAGTGTTGACAATTAATAAATCGGTTGGAATTTTTAAACTTAGAAAATAGATTATGATAGCTCAAATATACAATAACGTTATATATAGTTAAAATGTCCAACCAATATTCCATGTAAAATGTATTGGTTTAGACCAAGGGTCTAATATTGTCCTACATGTACTTTCAGTTCGATATAGTACTTTAGTTGGGGATTATTTAGTCATATTAAAGATGCATAATCCGAATTAACGCTCCCAAGTTACTATTTTTTTTTGGCTTCGGGGGTAAATCTAAATATTTGATTCGAATCGAGGAACCCACCATCAAAGCGCAGAGTGATCAGATATCGATTTTTGAAGTTTGTTATTTCTTGAATTGTGTAATTATTTGTGGCCCAGAAAAGAGTCATCAAACCGACGGTCTCGGACAAAATTGCGGACGAAGATGCTTAACTCTAAAATCAAGTGGTAATGCGGCCAAAATTTTATACTATAGTTGACAGCAGTTAGCATTATTTTGTTGTAATTAATCGATTCTGATAACAAAAGCGTATTTTGAAGAAATGTTCTTGTTGTAACTTTATGATATGGGGACCGTCTGAACGGTTTGAGTAGATTTAAGTAAACCCTTGTTTGGAATCTTTCAACAGATCGAATGGTCGGCCCGTCGGGGCAAGGGAATATTCATCCCAAGAATTGGGATTGTTGTCGGGATCTAAACCCGGAGGTAGGTTGAAATGTTTAACTTGGTAACAAAAAAGGTGTCAAAATGTAGTCTGTTTAATTATACGGATTGAATACGGAGTGTTTATTATACGGATTGAATAAAGAGCGTTTGCTTCACTTCTGTGCGAAACACAGAAAACAGCTGAAACTCGCTCTGCTTATATGCTTAGATTTTGTAGAGTATGTATAGGTATTTCGTGTATTTGGCGACCTATATTATCCCCACTACAGTATACACAAGTATTGTGGTTCAAATGCGCCACGTCCGTTCAGATAGTAAATATATATTAAAATGAGAAATCAGTCCCCACCTACATACGACAAGGTAACTAAACGGTAATTATATTCAAATGTGCAATGCATAGATAAATCCACGATATATTTATGTCCTTGTACAATGGGTTGAGACAGGGACGTGACGACAGGCGTGTCTTAACCCCCCCTCCCCAACTTTGGTCAAATGTTCAACATTGGGAAATTTGATATACCTGACACAACATTTGTTGGAAATTTCACACAAACAATAGGTTGAAATTGTTTTCGTAGTTTGATTTTCGAACAATTTATTAGTGGATAATTTGTAGTTTTTAGACCAACATTTGCATATTTCCCTATTTTTGGTAAAACAAATTTGGACTGAAATGGCTGTCAGAAACAGTTGGAAATTGTTCAAGCTTGGGGGGGAGGGGGGGGGGGGGGGTGTCAGGTCTAAAAATTTCCAACAATTTGAAAGCTTGATGCCAGCCAAGGGGAGGGGTTGATTTACGCGCAAACTTGTGAATTTTATATGGTTCGAGATGTGTAGTTAGAAATTCGAAGGTGGACACCCTTCCTAACGCGCAGACCATCTATAGCCATGTCCCTGTAATGGGCGTCTATAGCACCATCTACTCACTCTATTAATCACAACCTGTCATTAATGCAGTGAACAAAGTTGTTAGTGAAAAATAATCGGCCTTCCGTATTTATCTAAGTGCTAGAAGCCGCCTCGAGAATTTGAACACAAATCCTGGGTTAAAATGACAACTTTATCAATAATATTTGCCCATGAAATCTTTCAATAAATAGGTTAACGCATAGCTGACTGGAATTTCATGGAATTCATGGACCTTTGGGTGATAAAATCGTAGTGAAAGGCTACCGGTCAATGGGACAAATCTACCCGTTTCAATTCGCTATCGCTTTATGTGCTGCATTGAAAGTACCCAAGTGACCGTGACGATGTTCACAGATTTACCCGTACCCGTTTTCATCGAACGGGTATCGCAAACTCGCTATTGTTGAACTTATTATGTGAACATTTCCTAATAACTATACTCATCAATGGTGCATTTATATTATAGAAAGGGTTAATTGTAGCAACCTAAACTCAAATTTCGTGTGAACTAATCCGCATTGCTCGTGTGGAGCTATTGAGTCCGCTGAATCTTTCATCTTAGATTGTCCTCAATTTGATGATGTGCGAGTTAAAGTCACTTGGCGATTGGCGCTCCAAAATACACCAACTAATATTCGATTTTTAATTTTTTTCCGGTATCGAAATAGGTCGATAAATACTTGAACTACCATTCTGCGAGCATTGTATATACCAGAAAGACGCATTGACGTATTCAAAAATACAACTTTGAACACGGTGTTTGGGTCTCAAAAAAGAAGCCATTTTCACGGCATGGTACAAAAAAGAGCGTTCTGTGTTAGTCGATTCCTGATATAGTAGAACTAAAGAGCGTTTGTTTCACTTTTGTGATAACAGTTGAAAACAGCTGGAAAATGCCAAGTATTTTTCAGAACACACGAGGCCGGCATATCAATATTTCGTGTATTTGTCAACATATCTGATACCTCCTTCCAATTTATGTTGACAACATTTGGAAGCTCGAATGAGCCATGTCCATTTAAGTTATTAGATTACCTTCCTCGTGGTGAAATGTCCAACCGAACACTCCTATGTGGAGACGTTAGACTGCAATGTCTAACCCATACAATACAACATTATGATATTCGATGCTTTAAAAGTATAAGCTCGAATCAAAAAGATTTAAAGATACATAATCTGATTGAAATTATTATTTCTTCGGCTTCGGGGTAAACACTATTTGAATTGAGTCGAGGAACGCACGCATCAATTTCGATTTTTGAAATCTGTTATTTTTCACCACTTGAAATATCTGGCGGCTTGATCTTCTTCCAGAAATAGTACAGACATATGCGGACGCCGCTGCGAGGGGTCACTCAAGGTCACGGCTCAATGTAGGTACTAGGTAGGTATCATTGCATCAGTGGTGATCGCAAATTAATTTCGGAATAAGACGATGAAAAGTATCGCCATCAACAAGAATAAGGTATGTTGTGATATTGGACGTGCGTATACAAACATACACACATTTACGAATAGGCAATCATGTTTTATTCAGGCCTTTTGACATGTATATAACACCATGCTGGTTACACGGGGGAATACTATGTGTTTACATTTACGATAACACGTGTTGGGGAATTCCAATTTGAACTAGGACGACGCATAATAAAATTACAGAAGGAGTCCTATTTATTGAGGGAAATGTTCAGATAATAAGTTCACATACTGTCCACTGTTGAAAATATTATCTGAAAATTTCCTACATGGTAACTACTCATCACTGAGTGCTTAGTATAGAAAGGGTTAACATAGTGTGATAATGTAGCTCCCTACGTACAATTGGATCCTGTAGTTCGATTATTCGATTTGTTGTGTACAAATACTAATATAGAGCTAGCATTTATACTGACACCGGTCATTGTCTTCACATTTCGAGTGGACAAACTGACGACAAACGTTGGTAAAACTAAAGAAATTGATCAATAGTATGCCATGGAAATTCTATCGATGCACTTATACTGCTATTCAGTTTAGAAGGAACTATATATGTCGTGTCCATATGTGACAATGCTTAAATTCATCGGTACTGTTTAACAACAACAGATAATCCATCCTTTACTTTGCAAGAATATAAACCACTGATCCGTAAACGGACATCGCTCACTCGAGTTTCCAAATTTTGACGAGGTAATTTGGAAGGAGATATAAGATAGGTTAATACATACACGACAGGGTTGGGGTAATCGTAATCTGTAATCGTAATCAAAGTAATCGATTACAAAATTTGGAGTAATCGTCTGTAATCAGTAATCATGACATTTCTATTACACGAAATATCGATACACCGGCTTCTTATACTTTGAAAAATACTTTCCATTGCCACAGCCATTTCCAGCTGTTTTTCGAATAGAAGTAAAATAAACGCTTTTTAGTCTACCATATCCCACTGTATTACCGATCCGGATTACCACCGGTCACGATGCGGATCACTACCGGCTGAAAGTGGCAATTTGTGTAACGGTAGGTCGACTAAAACGTTAAGTATATTATATATCTGAATGTAACCCACACAAAGTTTGTTGCCGCCGTCTTTCTTACATACATTAGAAAATGGCCACGCCAAGAAAATATAAAATAATCGCCTACGATAACCTTAGAGGTAGCATATGTTACTAGGATCTAGTTGCACGTGGCCCATTATTTATCTTCATTGGCACAATACATGATGCAAATGCATGGAATTTTCTCTTATTTCTGTTGCGTATACAAGAATGTCCATAACTGTACAAAATGGCAATATGGTTTGTCAAGTTGAATGTAAATTAAACGCGTAGTATCGATTTCCATACTCATGGGTTCCAAAAAACAGGATGCGGATCGGCACCGTTCACTATTTTATTTACACATCCGCATCACCTGCCGGTACAGATCCGTACCCGTTCATTTCATGGGTATCTATGTTCAAAACGTCCCAGATGGCCACAAGTCGAACATACAAACGTGTACATTAGGCGAATGACTTAGTAAATGGTCTATCTTTTCGTACCACGAGAATACCGCATAAAGAAATAAAACATGAACCATCCATATCAGCTACTGCTCGAAATAATGAAACACAATGGTAAACATGCGTTACAAATATAAGAATAAGTGAACATATATTGTATACTTATCAGATTTATCGGCGTCCTCCGCTAGCCGAGTTACTCCTATACACGAAGGGAGAAAAAATTCACACCTTCCACAGAATGTAGGGCGAAAATGATCCAACTACAATGATGCCACGTTGCACGCTTTTGTCAAAACAGCCGGTAGTGATCCGCATCGTGACCGGTGGTAATGCGGATCGGTAATACGGTGTGATATCAGGTATAGACTACCATGGGACGCTTTATTTCTGGCCCATGTCCAGTCTAATAAAATTAGACTGTGTTTCATTTCAATCAACTTATATTACGGTCTAAGGACTCTCGTGGTTAAAATTATTCCAAACGAGAGAAATCTAGCCAATACGCAGTCTAATAAAATTAGACTGTATTTCATTTCAATCAAATTACGGTCTAAGGACTCTCATGGTTAAAATTATTCCAAACTAGAGAAATCTAGCCAATACGCAACGAGCGATGTCTTGCTTTAACAATGAATAGCTTCCTGCAAATTCGATTAATATTCACTTATTCTTACAAGCCACACCCGCGGAATTTGACTGCAATCTCATGAAGTTATCGTATAAACTACACGTTAGCGTCGCGTATCTTAACTGACCAAACGTCGTATGTTCAAAATCAAAACTAACGTACGTTTATTCATAATTGGGGAATGATTAGACAGAAGAGAAGATATTAAAAAAAAAGTATTTTATCCTGACCTATGGATATTACGTCACGTGCCAAAATAGGGATCATTACAACTTCGTAGTAAATTCCAAGCACGTATTCTAAATAAGGAGATGATGCAACATGACCGCTGTACTGCTCAATACGATATATCGTAGCGTGCTTATCGCTATATTTTCAGTTAATTGTTCTTTATAATATAGCATTTGAATGACGAAACTTGTATTCTTCATGTATAGTGAAGCAATTAACCTTGAGATAATTTTATTGCAAGGAAATTGGTTAGAGGAAGATTGACCACTCTTAAATGTTTACATGACCTCAGGCGCACGTGTGTATATATGTGTGTGTATCACAATGATAAACACTGCCTTAGTAATGGTTATGCGCACAAGAATAGTTCTTTACCAGAATCAATCGAGTCGGATACGAGATTTATTCTGGTAAAGAACAATTCGTGTGCTCTGACCGACTTAGAGCACAATTGATCCCATGCACATAATGCAATAAACTGGAAATGTGCCATGCGCTGGCCGCGATTGGATACAATAGCCGGTTAGCCACGCCCAAAAACGTGATTAACATGAACTGAAGTGAATAGATATGTCCGAAACAACACGGACTGTTCCCACTTTGAAGCGCCCGTGCGATTTATTTGTTATGAGTTGTGGGTGCCTAACAATCATTATTATGGGGTAATCATTGAACTATTCCTTCGCCAGCCTTGGGAATTGGTGTACTTTACCACAAATCAGGGAACGATTGCAACACTAGGATTGTGCTCTAATGAATATTAATGATTTTTCACCAAAAAAGGTATTCCACCTTCATCTCTGAAATCAGATACAATGCGACAAGACGTAGATGAAAGTAATGAGACGGAGTCTGGAATTTATCAGACTGGTCCATGTCGTGCGCATGGCTGTTGTTTGTTTGGGACCCAACCATGCACCGTGTTCAAAGTTATATTTTTATGACGTGTGCGTCGTTCTGGTACATATTATGCTCGTAGAATGGTAGAATAGAAATAATTTAGTTAGTTTTACAATACCTGTCTATATGCTATAATGCACTCGAGAACATACCTTCTTCGTCTTTAAGTGTAGACAATATGAATAGTATCACTCAAAATCGCGACCTGAGATGCAACTTGTCCTAAGTGCATTTTGTGTTATGTTTTCTACATAATTAAAACAAATTGGAAATATGTTGTGAACGCACCAGATGAATTATAAGGCTCGGCCTAACACCAAAATGAGCCGAAATGTATTTCCTTTCACTCAAGCCACTCCATATTTTTGCTGATACAGTGATCTATTGCTTTTATTGTCTCTTAATAATTGCTCAGAACTATATATATAGGGTCACAGGCACTGCGGCCCATTTACGCACTTCGCAAACATTATGTTATACATATCAAATTGCCGTCTTCCCGATATATACTCCTTCGATTCCACACTCAATGCACAACTTTCACAACAAAGACAACTTTCATTACTTATATTAAAAGACCACTTAGAACCCATTTACAACGATGGTATCCCAGATAGCATGACTACGTTGGGCCAACGTTGGCATAATGTCGGCACGGTTGGCATTAGGTTTGGCTAGATTGACGTTGTTGGCCCTTGGTTGGCCCAACGTATTTCTCCCAACCGTTGGAAATATAACGTTGGCCCAACATTGTGCCAACGCGAACATGCCAACGGAATTATCTGCAGTAAATTGGTTGGGTTAGCGTGGTTGGTCCTTGGTTGGCCCAACGTATTTCCCCCAACCGTTGGAAATATAACGTTGGCCCAACATTGTGCCAAGCGAACATGCCAACGGAATTATTTGCAGTAAATTGGTTGGGTTGGCGTGATTGGCCCTTGGTTGGCCCAACGTATTCCTCCCAACCGTTGAAATTATAACGTTGGGCCAACGCCAAAATGGAAATGGAATTTACTGTACACATCTCATTGGTTGGGTTTACGTTGTTGCCCCTTGGTTGACCCAAATTAAGGCATTCCTCACACGCAACAGTTGGAATTATAACGTTGGTCCAATCTTGGGTCAACGCTTACATATTCACGACAGTCCAATATATAGCGTACATACATGTGATATAAATCTCAACGATATGCTTTTTGTTCCGTAAACACACGTACAAACATCGCTCGCACAATATATGCTACGATATGTCATAAAATACGTTGGATGGTGTCGGTTGGTATATCGGTGGCCCAACGTAATGCCAACGTAGATGACGTAGAAACCCATATAAAAATTTACCCGGGTAAAACTGGGGGGTTTATCCGGTTTAATCCATGGTAAACCCCGGTTCACCAGGGTAAAATAATATTCTACCCAGGTAAACCCCAATTAAAAAGTCATTATACCGGGGTTAATCCAGGTATATAAAACCAATATCGAGATTGACCCGGGTGTCTTATCCATTTGGTAGGGATTTACCCAGGTGTTTCTCCATCTCATGGTATACCCAGGTGTTTATCCATCTCATGATATACCGGGGTGTTTTACTGTCCATTATGGGAAAAAAGTTACCAACAGGAGCGAACTTGAATATGTATTTTCTACCAAGCCTTGGTGCTCAAACCTTAAATTACAACAACATATTTCACATGTATAGTTTGGATTACCATTACATTAATTAATTAATTAATACAAGGTGTAGATCCACCGTTTTTCTTACGAGTCACTTAGCCAGTTTGATGCAAATTAAAGTGAGAACATGTTGTCATATGTATACAAATGTATATATTTTTTGTGAAGTTACAATACCACATTTTAGGGCAAAATTGCTCCTTCCAAAATGGCCGCCAAAATGGCAGCTGGAAGTGGAAAATTTTATGTTTTCTCCCACCGATATCTTCTAGATAAGTTAATTATGTATGTGACTGGTTCATAGTTGGGACTATTCTTATTATTATTGTTGTTGTTTTTTTCATGTTAACTGATCATTGAAGCAATAAAATATGACATTCTTGTGGTCCCAGCCCTTCCGGTCCCTCAAATATTAAATTGCTTACAGAACGTGGTATAAAATTTCACCAAAAATCACCATTGTGATTCTATTCATTGTTCAACAAGAAATGAACAGAACTGTGCAACGTAACTGAGGCATACCATTACCTATAAATATTTTAACTCAATTTAATCAAAATTGTCACTTTGTCCCAAACTGGCTGCAAAAATGGCAACAAAAATTTGAAAAAAAGGCAAATATTGCCACATCATGCTATGTAATCGCTTAGAAGTTGTGATTAGGGAATAAAATGGACTATTCTATCTTACATATATTAAATACTAACATTTGTATGCGGACAAATATGACGTGAATATGTATACAGGGAGTTTCTATGTGATCATAAAAACAAGGACTTGTGATATATGATCATGGTGTTATCATAGGCCTATAGAGTAATTCCCTCTATACCTATGCACCTCGCGGTAGCAGGGTAATGTCGCCCTTGACCTTAATAAATGGTATACTCGTAGGGCGCGCATCTATAATCTCAAATTGACTCCATTCTACCCGTATGTGCAATTATACATATATATCAAGATGTTCCACCCATTTTGGTGTTCTATAAACCAACAGAAAGAGGCCCGTTAATTAGTTGAATATAACGTGACTGCAAATTATGTGGTGAAGGTCGAGTATAGCTCTTGTGACATTACCCCTCTACCGCACCTCACCTGTGACCACATATTCACCTACTGGTTGTTATTTTTGTCGATTTCGATGTCAAGCTTGTGATAGAAAAATCAGATTTGTTCTTGTAATGTCAGTAGTTACACTAATAACAATTAACTAAGGTGCATCAGAATTGTTAGCATCATGTATATAAGACATAAGGTTATTCATCAGCCACAGCTGGTAAGAGATTAAATGGCATGCTAGGGAAAAATTCACCGATTTCCATATATTGGCCGCCATTTTGAGACAAAATGACAAATTTCTTTCCGCGTTCTGTAAAATAGAATTTTTGAGGGCTCTGAAGGGGCTGGGACCCAAATGAATGGCACGTTTCATTGCTCGATGATCATTAACTTGAACAATACAAAATAAAGTCCTTATTCTGAACCAATTCCATAGAGCAGAAACTAATCTACAGGATATTAGTGTAAAAACGTCAAAAATTCCGGCAGCCATTTTGGCTAAATTTTGCCTTAAAATGTGGCAATACATCTTAGCTTCATACAAGTATATACATTTGTATACAAAAGCCAAGATGTTTTCACTTTAATATGCATCGAATTGACTTAGGGACAAGACTGGGAAAAAAAGGCGGCCATATTGGACGCCATCTTGCCTGGTGTCTACACGGACACTTTTCGCATTGACATTGCTTACAAGTTGAGTGACTTAAAATGAGTCGGGAGCTATATTATATTAGACCCTAAATGAACATAAAAATATTAGGGCATAGAATTACAGTTTGTAACCTTTAATCTTCAAGATTTCGTTTCGTTTCGTTCGGCACACTAGATATATTCTTCCAACGTGAAATGAGCGCAAAATAGTTAGCGTGTATTTTATGGTAATTTTGTCGCAAATTAACATGGATTGACAACAGAAAATGATCGACTAGATACAAATCGGATTGATATTGAGAATTAAATACAAGATTCAACGATTTTATTCATATGGATGTTCGCATAATATCGAAAGAAAAGTCTTGTCAAAATTATTTATATTTTCAATTTGAGGACCAGGAAACGGACTGAATATGACAGTACCAGTACCGGTACTCAATGGCTATTATGGCACGAATGAAAACCACTGGGTCACTCATTACTGATATGCAACTGAGAAGTTTGATCTACAGGCTTCATATCAGTACTAGTACCTGTACTCTAGGACTACAACTGTACTGTATAAATTAAAAGTTTCCAACTTCCATGTCGATTGGCTAATTAAATTAGCCAATCGACTTGGAAGTTGGAAACTTTAAAGCGATGATCCTTCGCATTACCACAACAAAGAAATAAGAGTGTCTGGAAGAGTATATGTATACTGTTTTAAAATTATATTGTCCAGAGACTTTTGGCTCCCAGCATCGAGGTTTGACATTACGCAAATTGCTGCAGCGGTTGGAACAGAAGAAGAATATTGTGATATAAAATCTTATGTTGTACGGTACATGTATGTAAATTCAGTTCCACTGGTACTGTGCATTAACTGAGCGCATTTGGCAGTGATATGTCACTAACGTATCGGTAGGGCCCAACATCATGTGTGCTACTACATCTGTCAGGATCCTGACAGATGTCAACAATACAAAATAATTATATCAAGTTCTAGCCTTGAAGTAGTCATCAAAATTGCAAATTAAAACACATTGTCAATGAATATTAGTATTTATTACTGCATGCAGTTGGCAAGATTATGAGACGTCACATTTACCCGAAAGCCAAGGAGTAGGCCTTAGTACATGTAGCAGTACTTACGCAATTGCATCAAGTTGGAACACCTCAACCTATGATACTGAACAGTTAAAATAATGGGACAGATGAACGCTGGACTCAACATAAAAACTACTAGTACATGTACATGTATATTCATACAGCATATGGAAAGTTCAAAGATTTTGACAGCACTTTGATTCCATAGGAGGATCCACATGTACTGTACCACCTCTGGATGATGTATGCTGTGCACATTACAATGAAGTTTACAATGAAGTTAAAACTTCATGTTATAATAGTTTGACTGTTAGCGTTTACTTCACTTCCATTCCAAATTGAAGATGGACCCAATGTGTTCTTTTTTACAAGTTATTTAGTAATTTACATTTATATCTAAAGGTACTCAATCTAATCAGATTGCGGATGAAGATGGATAACTCTAAAATCAAGTGGTATTAACTGTAATAACCACTTGATTTTATAGCAATTTGTCTGTTTGACCACATGTTTTCTGGCCGGGCCACATCTCGAGAAATTAACAAATTTAATAAATCTATATCTGTTCACTCTGAGCTTTTATGAGGGGGTTCCTTGACTCGGAATCAAATATTTATACCCCCGAAGCCAAATAAATAGTAATTTAGGAGCATCTGATCGGATTGAGTACCTTTAAAGATGCTCTATCATTTATGATGGGTGTATGAAAAAGTGAAACACAATGGTCAACCGAAGACAAGTTCAAGTAAGGGTCAATCCACACCGGCCACGAGCGTGCGATTTTGACGTCAGTTTTCTGTCGTCCGTAGCAGCTTATTAAATTATCATAGCATTTGCGTTTAACTTTAATTGAATTTAATTCTATTCCGGTACAATTCCCAGGGGAGGGGGGGGGCAAATTGTGTGCGAAGTGACTTCACAAGCTTGGAATACATGTAAATTGGGATAAAAAAATTAACCAGATGATCCTGTTATTAAGTCGAGCTCTTGCCAGGAATTTTCTCTTCTCATTTATCCTTGCACTTCAGTTATCAGCATGTTGCTACTAGTAAAGTCTCCCACCATCTTTGTTATCGCGATGACCAATGCAATGTGTCGCCTTCAATTAGAAGGAATTTCATGCATGAAATATCCTATTTGACAGCGGCCTAATTATCCCGTTTGTTGGCAACAAAGCGAGAAATCAACGAAGTATAAAATCACTGCTGTGATCTAATCATGGTCAGCGATTCTGTCGCTTGCAGTGTGAATATAAAAATTGCGCGCTTTGAAGTTTGAACTGCTACAGATGACAAAAAAATGGCTGTTATATTCATGCGCTCGCATCCGGTGTGGATCGACCTTAAGAAAATGTTTTTTAAGACAGTTTAGACATGCGCACATGTTTAACTAGTTCCATGTGAAGTCCAGTGAACATGTTTATGTGTAGTTTAAGGTCACTAATAAGATCTTTAATGCATGTTTGTATATCCAAATACAAGCATGTCAAATTTCTTCCCTGGCTCAACATTATGCACAATATACATCTGTAGCATATACCGGTATCTCATCTGATTTTGCGAGAATCTACATGTAAACATACTTTTTTTCACGAGAATCCAGGGTAATTTGCGAGAATATTTACAGGAATCTAGATTTGGATTCTCGCCAAAATATAAGCCCTGATTAAGATTCGACGATAATTACCGAATCGATTTTTGTAATGATTCTCGCGAAACTTTTCCATTTTCAGTGCTTAATGATTAACTTGATTTGTCATTTGATTCTTGCAAAATTAATTGTACTAGTATTTTGGGCCCTGCATTGCCAATTTTTTTTACAAAACCGACAATAAGTAGTGAAGATATCATTTATATTTATTAAATATAAGTACTTAATTTATTTAATTAATTATAAAAATTGCAAGTTGGTGGTTATACTGGTGCACTGTACTTGTTTTAAAGCACATTAACTGTGTACCTGTATATTGTATGTGAATAAAGATCTTATTAGTGACCCAAACTACACAACACTTCACAAGAGGCTACATTGTATTCTTAAACATAACTACAATGTATCTGTATTCATGCAATACAACTGTTATATGGTTGGTGCCAACTTGGTGGGCTTATACAAGGTTGTACCTCAGGAAAATCAAACTGTTCAGGATTAACAAAAAACTAATCATATCTGAAAATAGATTGGTATAATGCCAATATCTTTGAATAATAACACAGAACGTTATACTAAATAAATGTACACTTTCATTTTCACTTATCATCTAGTTGATGAGAAAACATGATTTTATGGTGTTATATGACACTTTTAAAAGTAAAAAAAATAAACAATCTTGTCAACATGTTCATGTATACAACATATTAATTTTGATGATTGCCGCATCTTCGTTACTAGTAGTCTCTGTCACCCAGGCTAAGGAAGATACGCCCTCATGCCATTCTTCTACAAAACAATCTCATCAGAATTATCTTATCGGGAATGGTTTCTAATATAAAATATACAACATTCATAAATGACAAATATTTTTCATGGAGAACCCAGGTACAACATTTTACAACACAAATTTCCCTGAAAAACATTGAAAAATGGCATTTATACCTGAAAATTTGACAAGTTATCTCGGGAACGGTACCCGTAGATTCCGAGAATGCAATAAACAGTTTCGCTCCAAAATGGCAGGTACAACCTTTTAGAAGCCCACTGACAATTACATGTACTAGTAGTTGTATTTGTGATTTGTTATTGGTTGTGTTTGGCGTTTAGATGGAGTGATGGACAATAAATGACATCAAATGTGTCAAAATTTAGCAGTGCAGCCATCACAGTTACCTAAGATAAACAGAATTAAATAACACCCGAAAGAAATTCCAAATGAGCATATAAAAGTACATGTAGCATTTATGTCGACTATGGTTTAAACATACATGTAACTTATAAGTTCATAAATTGATTTATGACAAAATGGATTGGAGGACAAGTGCTATAACCACTTGGATTATCCTCCTCTTTCTAAAACACTATGAAATCCATAGTTGTTGCATCGAATTGACTTAGGGACGCGACTGGAAAAAAGGCGGCCATATTGGACGCCATCTTGCCTGGTGTCTACACGACACTTTTCGCATTGACATTGCTTACAAGTTGAGTGAATTAAATAACACCCGAAAGAAATTCCAAATGAGCATATAAAAGTACATGTAGCATTTATGTCGACTATGGTTTAAACATACATGTTCTCTGTTCATTGTTCCATCCTACATAAACATAGGACTCTCTCAAATAAAACATCGCCTTAGCTTGAGAGGCGCCATATTCGGTTTGGAAAACCTGAACCATTACAGTAGATTTACAATGTCAAATTGAATGGGAAATCTTTAAGCAATTATAATTACAGGCTCTTTGAAATATTCGAAAATTGATATAATAAACTTAATTTATTCATTTCTAACGTAATTGATCAGAGTATGATCAGACTAACAGTTTGTTTGGTATATTTCTCTGTAATCGAGGCCTTCTTTGGTGGGACAATATTATCCATTTAGCCGGACAGCTATATTCTCTTTCCAAACGAATCAGCTGTGCCCTAATTAATCGACCCGCCTTATCGAGGTTGACAACTAGTATTTAGTACCGCAGTCCATAACAAATCGATACACAAGACAAGATGTTTTCACTTTAATATGCATCGAATTGACTTAGGGACTCGACTAGAAAAAAAAAGGCCATATTGGACGCCATCTTGCCTGGTGTCTACACGGACACTTTTCGCATTGACATTGCTTACAAGTTGAGTGAATTAAATAACACCCGAAATAAATTCCAAATGAGCATATAAAAGTACATGTAGCATTTATGTCGACTATGGTTTAAACATACATGTAACTTATATGTTCATAAATTGATTTATGACAAAATGGATTGGAGGACAAGTGCTATAACCACTTGGATTATCCTCCTCTCTCTAAAACACTATGAAATCCCTAGTTGTTTCAACACTACATATACATGTACATGTATGCCGTCAGGCCTTAACCACATTACGGCATAAATCCATTATTTGGCATGCATCTCTCAGGATCTCTGTTCATTGTTCCAACCTACATAAACATAGGACTCTCTCAAATAAAACATCGCCTTAGCTTGAGAGGCGCCATATTCGGTTTGGAAAACCTGAACCATTACAGTAGATTTACAATGTCAAATTGAATGGGAAATCTTTAAGCAATTATAATTACAGGCTCTTTGAAATATTCGAAAATTGATATAATAAACTTAATTTATTCATTTCTAACGTAATTGATCAGAGTATGATCAGACTAACAGTTTGCTTGGTATATTTCTCTGTAATCGAGGCCTGCTTTGGTGGGACAATATTATCGATTTAGCCGGACAGCTATATTCTCTTTCCAAACGAATCAGCTGTGCCCTAATTAATCGACCCGCCTTATCGAGGTTGACAACTAGTATTTAGTACCGCAGTCCATAACAAATCGATACACAAGACAAGATGTTTTCACTTTAATATGCATCGAATTGACTTAGGGACTCGACTGGAAAAAAGGCGGCCATATTGGACGCTATCTTGCCTGGTGTCTACACGGACACTTTTCGCATTGACATTGCTTACAAGTTGAGTGAATTAAATAACACCCGAAATAAGTTCCAAATGAGCATATAAAAGTACATGTAGCATTTATGTCGACTATGGTTTAAACATACATGTAACTTATATGTTCATAAATTGATTTATGACAACATGGATTGGAGGACAAGTGCTATAACCACTTGGATTATCATCCTCTCTCTAAAACACTATGAAATCCCTAGTTGTTTCAACACTACATATACATGTACATGTATGCCGTCAGGCCTTAACCACATTACGGCATAAATCCATTATTTGGCATGCATCTCTCAGGATCTCTGTTCATTGTTCCATCCTACATAAACATAGGACTCTCTCAAATAAAACATCGCCTTAGCTTGAGAGGCGCCATATTCGGTTTGGAAAACCTGAACCATTACAGTAGATTTACAATGTCAAATTGAATGGGAAATCTTTAAGCAATTATAATTACAGGATCTTTGAAATATTCGAAAATTGATATAATAAACTTAATTTATTCATTTCTAACGTAATTGATCAGAGTATGATCAGACTAACAGTTTGTTTGGTATATTTCTCTGTAATCGAGGCCTGCTTTGGTGGGACAATATTATCGATTTAGCCGGACAGCTATATTCTCTTTCCAAACGAATCAGCTGTGCCCTAATTAATCGACCCGCCTTATCGAGGTTGACAACTAGTATTTAGTACCACAGTCCATAACAAATCGATCAACCGCAGTCAGTTATACAATAGTTTGATAGTATATAGCGATAAAATGCATGGATTCATCATTCACGATCATTACAGCCCTAATTCAGGCTAGTTGATACTAGTATACAATATCTGCTGGTACTAGTACATGTACATTTAAAATTCATGTTTGCATGATAATGTTTAATAGTTTTGTTTGTCGATATGTTATTGAACTGCCACTATACTTATAAGAAGAAAATGTGGGCGCTGTAAGACAGTACTGTTTGTAACAGCGGTGTTGTCGATCAATCTAAATACCGTAAATACTATGAGGCATTGCAGCGGTCGGCGGCATTGTAATTGAATGCGGTTGAACAGTCAAATACCGGTGCTCAATCTTTTTGCTGGGGTGGGGTAATTTAATTAGGACAAATGTTAAAAATATAACGGTACTTTTTTGTTAACAGCATCTTTGGCAAGTCTTTGCCCGAACAGCATCATAGCAATTCAGCAGGGCCCAACCGCATCATAGCACATTAGCAGGACCACTTGCACAGGGGTGTATTTACAGTGTCAAATCGAATGAGCATCTTTTAACAATAATTTTGAACAATTTCCTAGAAGTGTTCGAAAATTGAGAACTGAATTTATATTTTTTATTATGAGGTTTCGATTTGAAAATTTCTAACTTAGCTTATCAGGGTTAACGGACTACCAGTATGTTTGGTATATTTTTCTGTAATCGACTCCTGTTGAGGTGGGGAAATATCATCCATTGTCGGACAGCTATATTCTCTTTCCCAACAAAGTCCATAGAGCATACATGGAAAATTACAGCTATGCTTTAATTGATCAACTCGCCTTTAAAGGTTGACCACCGGGTATTACCGCAGTATCCAAGCGTGTTCATGCGATCAACCGCAGCCAGTTATACCGCCACAGACCGTGGTCCACCTCACATTTGCGGTTAGGCTGTATTTTTCATGCGACGTTTATATGAATTTTTTTTTAAAGTTGACATTGTAACCACACCAGAGAAAAAAAAATTATTGTTTCAAAATGTCTAGATAGAATTCAGAATTTTTGTGGTAAAAAGAAATTAACTTGGTTATCACAGTTAACAAATATTACTGTGGTAAGATTATCAGCGGATACCGCATGTCAACAGGGACTGCATGCTCTACTTAATGATCTGGTTTCACATGTTTATAACTGGATACAGTTCATTTTAAAGGTACTCAATCTATTATGAGGTTTCGATTTGAAAATTTCTAACTTAGCTTATCAGGGTTAACGGACTACCAGTATGTTTGGTATATGTTTATGTAATCGACTCCTGCTGAGGTGGGGAAATATCATCCATTGTCGGACAGCTATATTCTCTTTCCCAACAAAGTCCATAGAGCATACATGGAAAATTACAGCTATGCTTTAATTGATCAACTCGCCTTTAAAGGTTGACCACCGGGTATTACCGCAGTATTCAAGCGTGTTCATGCGATCAGCCGCAGCCAGTTATACCGCCACAGACCGTGGTCCACCTCACATTTGCGGTTAGGCTGTATTTTTCATGCGACGTTTATATGAATTTTTTTTTAAAGTTGACATTGTAACCACACCAGAGAAAAAAAAATTATTGTTTCAAAATGTCTAGATAGAATTCAGAATTTTTGTGGTAAAAAAAAAATAACTTGGTTATCACAGTTAACAAATATTACTGTGGTAAGATTATCAGCGGATACCGCATGTCAACAGGGACTGCATGCTCTAATTAATTATCTGGTTTCACATGTTTATAACTGGATACAGTTCATTTTAAAGGTACTCAATCTGGTTCGATGATCCCCATATAATCAGATTCCAACAACGACAAATTTAGAAATGCTGACCACTGTCAACTATAGTATAAAATTGCCCAACATGTGTTATTCATCAACATGTTCTAAAAAATTTGGCCTTATTAACAGAAAGCCCCTTGATTTTAGTTATCGATCTTCATCTGAAATTTGGTCTGAGACCGTCGACTGTTTTCTGGGCCACTAATAATTCTTGATCGTATAAATAGTATATCATTGATAGTGTATCCCAATACAATGAATCATTACGTCCCACACAAAATGGGAACTACAGTTTTCTCTCATTGATTTTAACTCAATAACCACATAGTAAATTGGAAGTTTTCCATGGAAATGGGTCGATTAGTCTACTTCGACTTGATTTTTTATTGTCGGTTAGTCAACTATGAAAAACCCAAGCCATTTCAACACTAATGCAGTATCCGCTGGTATTAAATCTTACTGCAGTAATATTTTTGTTAACGGCTGTAACCAAGTGAATTACTGCAGTGTTTCAACCGTGGTACACCACATTAATTTTTCTCATGACAGCATTTTAGCCAGATAATTTTTTACAGTACCTACCATGACGTACATGTACCATATGTTCTATTTAGGGATAGACCATTATATGTCACTGTGTGGGTTTAGATTATAGAATTGGTGCAGTTGCAAACTGCATCACTGACTTACTCATTTGCAGCCTCTCGTTGCAAATGGAGGGCTTTTAATACATTTACATGTGTATAGTTCCTCGGTGTAATTTGGCTTTTTGGATGAAATTCATGAAAACAAAAAATCGATAATTCCATACAATGCGGACAATTTGATTGACATTTAAAGCAGAAATATAGCTTGGACCAATTCATTGGGTCACAGAACCATTACCTCAATCATGTACATGTACAGTATTGCATGTACCTCAATCATATTTATGATGATTGAATGATAGTGCGTTAGTCCGAGTGTTCGTTACTAGTAGTCCGATGGGTTCGATTGTCAAGAAGTTCAATAGTTTGAGGGTTCAATAGTCCAAAGGTTCAGTGTTACCTGGGTTGAGAGTATCAATTACTGTCGTACAAAGTTATTTACTTGAGACTTAACATGTATTGTCGATATACATGTACATGTACACAATGCATGTTTTATCCAATTGATATTTTATGAATATATCTACACACAACTTCACAAGCCCCTGGTGAAAAATACAATAATACCAATATAGACTATACCAGTGACTGGTATAGTCTATATTGGTATTTCATTTTTTTCCCTAGGGGCCTGGGCATGTAGATGTACTGATAGATGCTTCGGGGAAGATATTTTATGTATAATTGGGTGTCTACTACTAGTATGTTACCTACATGTAACTCGCTATAAACTGGGCCTGAAGATTATAACTTGGGAGACAATTATTATTGCGGCCTCTCATTGTAAATGGGGGCCTCTTGGGCCGTCTTGGTACATTTACGTGTACTGGTACATGTATGTAGTCCTTCATTGCAATTTGGATGAAAACAAAAAATCGGTAGGTCGATACAATTGGAACAATTTGAATGACATTTACTAGTAAATCAGAAAAATTACTTGGACCATTTCCTGATGTCACATAACCATTAACTCAATCATGTACAGTGCGTTAGTCGGAGTGTTCATTACTAGTAGTTCGATTGTCAGGAAGTGCAATAGTTTGAGGGTTCAAATGGTCCAACGGTTCAATTCATGGTACCCGGGTTTGAAAGAATTGATTGTGTTTTACAACACATTAATTTTAGTTATATACATGTATGGTAATAGTATTACCCTCATACAAAATAAATTACTCATGACATAACATGTATTGCCCATAAAAATGTACACAAATTAATGCAATATTTATGCAATTGATAGTTTATGCATACATGTACTGATGCTTTGGGGAAGATATTTTGTGATCTGACTGCCTCGCTATAAACTAATGAAGATTACACATTTTGAGACAATATACACTGTATAATAACCAAACAGTGGGACTATTAAACACCCAGGTTAGCAGACTCTCGGACTAATGCACAGTAATCAAATGATTTCCGGATGGATCTCACAAATTTAAAGATAAAAATATTGTTAGGTGAATCAGCTACATGTGCAGGTACATGTACTTGTAAATGAAGTAAATTGAAAACATTTAAGTACAATTTTCAGGCGGTACGCGGTATGATTCATACCCCTCTGCTAATTTGGTAGTCGGGATTCATTTGCACAGTTTAACCGGTATTCAGGATTCAACAAAAAGGCCGATTTGCAGATTTTCTGGCACAAAATTAATTTTGTTTTACTATTTACCAGCCCAAATGACATTTATGATGTAATTCAGTCTATTATCTAAAGTATATGTATGGATACAACTTCAGCAAATACTAGTACATGTATATGAAAACTATATTATTAGTTTAATATTAGTTTTCATTCAATATTTTCTTACTTGTAACTGGTACGCATGATTCAACCTATTACATTAACTGGTATTGAGGGGGCGAGGCGGCGACCCCTTCCAGACTGGACTATTCAATTGTGATTGGCCTTTATGAGGGTGTTACCCCTCTACCACCCATGAATACTGAACACCAGTTAGCAGTGTTCTCACATTTGCTGGAATAGTATCCAAAACATCAACATATCAAGAGGTATTATACTGAATTAGATAATTTGGGCTGGAATATACTCAAAATTTAATTTTGTGCTATAATATCTGCATACCAGCCTTTTTGCTGAATCATGAATGCCGGTTATATTGCCGTGTGAAATCCTAGTACCAGATAACATTGGGTATGTATATAGCATACCACCTGAAAATGGCCTGAATATCGCTTACCAAAGCGGGGCGGGGGTGTGTATGTGTGACACCCCCCTTGATCATAGTCTGTATTATACAGGGTATGTTAACTGTTTCGAGTTAATGTAATTGTTTAATCTCTACCATCTGAATACTATTTATAGCATATATTGCTATCTGATCAATTGCTACCGATATAAAAAAGGATAAAGATGGTGTGTCTCTTTCCCAAATGTTCTGTTTACATGTACATTTGGGAGTTTATTAGTCAGATAATAACAGTCAACATGTCCTTCTAACACTATTAAATAATGTGTTCTTATGAACCAGGACAAAATATGGCTATTTCTGGAGCATTACAGCATACTATTACAAATCTATATTTTTATGCAGTAACATAATGACAGGAAACATGTCCTTAGACTAAGAAATAATGATTTTTTGGTATACATACATTATGTATTTCACATCAGAGCTCATGTGTATACTCACATTAGTTTATGTCATTCAAAGGGAGAAACTCATTTAGAAAGATTAAATGAGACAAAACTACCTCACTCTAGATGTAGTTGCAAGGTACATGTATACGTGTAAATGCCATTGGAACTAAAATCATGATTTTTGTGTCCACCGGTATGTCATGTACCGGTATACATTGCAACTACATGTACATGTAACTTGCCTAACATACCATATACATGTATGAAGAGGGAAGTTTTAAGTGTTTTTAATCAAAATTTTAACCCAACTCTTGACAGTAAGTTTTAACCCATGCAGTTTAAAGGTACTCAATCCGATCAGAGGGTCCTATATTACTATTTCTTTGGCTTTGGTGGGGGGGGGGGGTAAAAAATAATTGATTCGAGTCGAGGAACCTACCAATCAAAGTTCAGGCTGATCAGATATCGATATTTGAAGTTTTGTTAGTTCTATTCTTTCTGTCCCAGAACACGATCAAAATTGCGTTATTATTATCACTTGATTTTAGAGTTATCCATCCTTGTCTGTTTGAATAGTGTTTCAGGTGTACACATCTCGAGCAAATTAGGGTTAGGGGCAATTATTAGTACTCATCTCGAGAAAATAACAAATTTCAAAAATCAATATCTAATAACTCTGAGCTTTGTTTGATGGGTTCCTCGACTCGAATCAAATATGTTTTACCACCAAAGCCAAAGAAATAGTAATATAGGACCCTCTGATCATATTGAGTACCTTTAATGAGTTTATATATTTATGTATTACATGTGTTTCTATACATGTATTTTATCTTTAGTTAGTTTGTTGATCTTGAATAAATTTGTATTGCTCCACAATCAGTTTCCTTAATGTTCCTATATACTAAAACAACTCCATTGATAACAATACCCTTGCATCCCATCCAAATCTACTTCATTGCCATCCTCATCATTTCACTTTGGTATCCCCACCCAGGTGTACCTTTGTGTTATTCACCCAGGTGTTCCTTGGTGTTTCCTACCCATGTGCAGATCTTTGTTATGATCAGCGACCTCGTGAACCAAACACAATGACCTTCCAATGAGCCAATCAGGCGCTGACAACTCTGGTGTATTATTACCTCGTATGTCCAAATTTGGCAAGCAAGAAAATCAACAGACAGCCATCTATAATGAGGGTCACACACGTGATTTACAAGTTGATTTGAATGAAAATGATCTTGTTGTTGATAACAATTATATTCATGATATGGACTATGCGTGCACATCATATGTTAACGAACATGATTATTGTGATAGCGATGTTAATGATGTGAATGGTGTATTTACCAATAACACTTATGAACATGAACTAAATAATGTCAACAGTAATGTCGATGTTTCTGATATTTTGGGCGAAAGTCGAAAAATATTATTCGACATGAACATATCTGTTGACAGATTCAACAGTGAGATAAGTACTGAAAATATATTGGGATTGAAAAGTTTTCCAAATATAAATAACATTTTCAATAATATAACTGATTATAGTTTTTATAATAATTACACATATAAAAATCTTGAATATAATGCCAGTGGTGTTAACTTCAATAGCAATGACAGAAATAAAATGAATGATGTTCAGGCATGTGCTAATGACAATGTTTGTGATGTTGGAGATATTCATAATTATGATGTTGACTTTAATTGTTTTATAAAAAACACTTATAGCCATGTTTATGATGTTGGTGATGATGAATTTTGTACAAATAACACTTATATCAATGATAATGATTATGAAGTTGATGATGGTAAACTTTTAAACAATTTTATTCATGATAATGGTCATGGTGCTGGTGATGAACTTTTTATAAATAACACTTGTATCCAAGATAATGATCATGAAGCTAAGGATGGATATTACTCCGTACTACCAGTACATGGAAATGCCAACTCCAGTCTTAAAGTGGCAAATAAAAACAGAGACGACATAGAGTATAATGAAATACGTGACCGAATTTTACTATATCCGAATACACGTAATGTGGAGTGTAGTGTCGCTACAGACACGCCCAACCTTCTAAATCCTAATGAAAATGGCAAAGCATCAGAAAGCTTAAATCTCAAAACAAAGTTCAGTATACTTTCTCTCAATGTTTGTGGACTGAGAGCAAGAGTAAATTACCCAGAATTCCAAGAACTTTGCAACAATCATGACATTCTTTGTCTGTCAGAAACCAAAACAGATAATTGCGACCAAATAACTTTACAGGGATTCAAATTATATATGAAAAACAGAATGAAACTTTCGCGGGTGAAATCTGGAGGAATTGCCATAGGTATTAGTGATAGATTAGAATCTTTAGCAAGCATCATAAATACAAAGTGTACTTTTATTCACTGGGTAGAACTAAAACTGAATAATCGGAGAGATGCTATTATCATAGGTGCTTTATACATCCCACCAGATGGTTCCAAATACACATCAGACACCGCGTTTGATGAAGTAACTGCAGAAATCCTGAATATGAGACAAAGAAGTGAGACTATACTTATTACCGGGAATTTTAATGCACGTACAGCGGAGATTTTAGACTACATCCAATTCACCAAGAACAAACATGCAGATTTTGACAGCTACCTGTATGATAACCAAAATGTTGAATCAGAAATCGAAAAAGCTGGCCTCACCAAACAAAGATTTAACACTGATAAAACAGTAAATAGCTATGGTCGCAAACTGATTTCCCTTTGTCAACAAAATGACATGATTATTATAAATGGCGGTATGGGAAATGATTCCATGATAGGAAAACTTACTTGTGGCGATGCCTCAACAATTGATTATACCATAAGTTCTCTTGCAATGCTATTTATATTAAATAACTTCACAGTAGGGGAACTAAATAAACTTTTCTCAGATGTTCACAAGCCATTAACAACCGAAATAGTAATAAATCAGCACTTGCAGACAAAAAGTACACATGAATCTAATGCAGGGGCAGCTAGACCCAGATGGGATACAACTAAATTAAGTGAATTTAAATATAATCTTGATGACGAAGAAATTAATGTCATAAAACAGACCATTGATAAATATGAAACTGACGTTGTAAGTATTAATGAAATAAATAGCATAGCATCAAAAATAACAGGAGCTATAAATAATTCGGCGAATAAAACTTTCGGAGTCCCGGTATGTAAATTAAATAAAAAAAAGATAAATACACGTGGTAAGCCCTGGTTTAATTTGGCATGTAAACTGGCCAGAAAGGAATACAGAAAATCACAAAGAAATAATAAATTAAGACAAAATGATTACTCTAAAAATGTAATGCGCGAGGAATGTAAAAAATATAAACTCGTATTGGACAATGCGATGAAAGTACACAGGGAAAAGGTATCGCGTGAAATGAATAAACTAAAAAAAGGTAATGCAAAACTATTTTGGAGTACTCTGAACAAGAAAAGCAGAGTAACATGTAATAAGCTAAAAATAAGTGAATTGGAGAACCATTTTCGAGAAATGAATGCTACATCATATGAAGATAACCCTAATTTAAAAATTAAGGACACAAATTACGAAGGAAATGATCAAATAAATAGACCAATTACATGCGAGGAAATAACCACTGCAGTCTCGAACCTCAGTAACAACAAATCCCCCGGAACTGATGGAATTTTGAACGAATATATAAAAGCCTCAACTGGTGCGCTATTAAATATATACTGTAAACTTTTTAATCTAGTCCTAGACTCTGGTTGTGTTCCTGACTCCAGGGGAATAGGCACTATTATACCCTTATTTAAAAACAAAGGCGACACTAGCGATCCCAAAAATTATAGGCCAATTACCTTACTAAGTTGTCTTGGAAAATTATTTACAAAAATCTTGACAAACAGAATTAATACATACCTAGAAGAGCAAGAAATTATAAATGAAAATCAATCAGGCTTTAGAAAAAAATATTCCACTGTTGATAATATGTTTGTTCTCCATATGCTGACCCAAACTACTAGGGCACTAAACAGAAGCTTATACTGTGCATTCATAGATTTTGAGAAAGCGTTTGACAAAGTATGGAGACAAGGGTTATGGCACAAACTATTGCTAAATAATATAAACGGCAAAATTTACAAAGTTATACGCCGTATGTACCTAAATATTAAGTCCAGAGTGCAATTGGGGAACATACAATCAAACTACTTCCCGTGCTTATCTGGTGTCCGTCAAGGATAAAATCTCTCACCTGTAATTTTTACATTATATCTAAATGACCTAGAAGACTACTTAGAGTCCTCGGGAGCTATCGGTTTACCAAAACTATCCAATGACGTTAAAAATCATCTGAATATTTACATGAAACTGTTCATAGTTCTATATGCAGATGACACCGTTCTCATGGCTGAAACCCCCGCAAAATTACAAAACGCATTGAATATTTTTCATAATTACTGCAAAACGTGGAAACTGACAGTTAATGCAACAAAGACTAAAATCATGCTTATATCCAAACGAAGCCTCCCAAAAAACAGAATTTTATTTTACAATGGCAATCCAATTGATGTTGTAAAAAAATTTAACTATCTTGGAATTACACATACCAAGTCTGGTTCATACTCTGAAGCCAAAAAAGTCCTTGCTGACAAAGCCACTAAGGCCATGTATTCGATAATCACTAAAGCAAGATTACACTGCCTTTCAATTAAAAATCAATTTGATCTGTTTGATGCACAAGTTGTTCCCATAATTTCTTATGGATGCGAGATTTGGGGGTACCGGCAAAAATGACATATTTGAGAACATACATAAAATTTTTTGTAAGCATGTTCTCCAATTAAAACCATCTACATGTAATTATATGATATACGGAGAAAGTGGTAGGGTACCATTTGATATATTAATCAATTTGCGATTGATAAAGTACTGGTTCAAAGTGGTCAATATGAACTCTAATAGATACTGTAAAATCTTATATTTATTAGCATTGAAGCTCAATGAGCAGCCAGACATAAATTTTCACTGGATAAACAAAATTTGTAAAATCTTAACAGATTGCGGTCAGTCCCATCTAATGAAGTTGGATAAAATCATCAGTAGTGACCAACTAATTTCTTATATAAAGTGTTGTCTTATCAGCAGATTCCGTGATACATGGAAAGCTGATATAAACACAGCTGGTAGCAGGGGAAAAATGTATAGAATGTTTAAACATGATATACAGTTTGAAGACTATCTAAATATCCTTGACACTAAAAATTGGATAACTCTATGCAGATTTCGCACATGTAATCACCAGCTACCAATAGAAAAAGGTCGCTAGAGTTATAAGGACCTACCGGATAGATTATGCCCACTATGTCATACTCGAAGTCTAGGTGATGAAATACATTATCTATTAGAATGCGAATCCTTTAAAGACTCAAGAAAACGTTTTTTAAATCATAGATATATTATGAAAGCAGATGTAACGTCATCGATAGACGAAATTCTTAATATGAAAGATCCCCCGTCCCTTCTTAGACTCTGCTCGTTTATTAGACTCATCACAAAGACACTCGCAATGCGTGAATTCTAACTGATCAGGATTGAGACACTCATTTGATAACATATTCCAATCATTCACATCCATCATTCACAATCATGCACGGGTAGTGAATTCAAACACCATGGATAGCACCAAGCTGATTATTAAATTTACCACCTGGGCATGCCTGTCAGTTAACAAGATTGAAACTGCAAACAAATTGTTAGAGTGATCATCATCTACATGTATGTTTTTTATATCATTATAACCATAAATATGTTATAATATTGATATTGTGATATCGTGTAACCATCGGACTATAATATAACCGACCACCATACTTAATATATACGTCAGCAGACGAATATAGCAAATACAACAAAAAATCTAACAGAGACTTGACCAATCGTATTCTTCAGACATTCTCAATTTTAGACTAATTTAGTAATGGAATAAAATTTAAAATGAATTACAAGTTTCACCTTTAATTACAGCCACTACCAGCTCAATAGATATATAGTAATAGGGAATTATCGACCTGTTTTACATATATTGCGAGCAACCTTTGACGTTAATTGACAACTACTTAGACATATTCTTCTGATACTAGAAAATACACAGCACGTGTATGACGAAAATATTACTTCCCGGTTCCGTTCTATTTACGAACACAAACAGGCCCGAGTAGTCTTGCAGATTCGGAAAATGCGCGGTGCAGTCTTACTCGTCTCAGCTGATACGCTGGTAGCGGTTTCTGACAACTAATGAGGGTTATTAAACCCAACCTGCTATAGATCCGGGGTTACATGTATATATTATCTTTTGTATTATAATCATACTATATGACTAATGTATATAACTCTGTTTCTCAATATCCGTTACATGTAATTTCCATGTGTTTATTTGGATGAGAGAATAAAGTATATCTATCTGCACCTTGGTGTTTCCCACCCAGTTGTACCTTGGTGTTTTCTTACCCAGGTGTACATTGGTGTTTTCTTACCCAGGTGTACCTTGGTAATTTCCTGCCCAGGTCTACCTTGGTGTTTCCTTACCTGGGTGTACCTTGGGGTTTTCTAACCCAGGTGCATCTCAATGGGAAATCCACCTGGGTAAGAAAACACCAAGGTACACCGGCGTAAGAAAACACCAAGGTACACCTGGGTTGGAAACACCAAGGTACACCTGGGTGAATAACACCAAGGTACACCTGGGTGGGAAACACCCAGGTATGAAACATCAGGGTACACCTGGGTGAATAACACCTAGGTACACCTGGGTGGGAAACACCCAGGTAGGAAACACCAGGGTACACATGGGTGAATAACACCAAGGTAACCTGGGTGGGAAATACCCAGGTAGGAAATATCAGGGTACACCTGGGTGAATAACACCATGGTACACCTGGGTGGGAAACACCCAGGTAGGAAACACCAGGGTACACCTGGTGGGAAACACCCAGGTAGGGTACACATGGGTGTGGTCACCTGGGTAAATACACCCAGGTTTATCCATACCAGGGTTTTTATCCTGTTTCAGGTGGGTAAATCATGGTAAAACCCAGGTTTCAGGGGGTCTTGATGGTTGGTGGATGTCTTGGTAGATAGATTTATACCTGGGTTTCGGCCCAAAAAACCTGGGTGGATTTACCCAGGTATATTTTTATATGGGAAGCTCTGACGTCAAATTATACGCGCGTGCACAACGGATCAGGCGTCTGCTTTTCATATTGCGCGCTTTGTTCTGGTTCTCGTTCAGTGTTGCTGTTGGTATTGAATTTAGCAAATAAAGGATTCAGTTTCTTCAAGTTGGAATTCAAGGATTTGTTCGTTTTAGATGCCACCATCGGTCATCGGGTCGCTGTCCGATGTAGGTTTACGTTTGTGAGAAACTACTCTTTTGTGTAAAATTAATTAATTATTTTCCCAATATTTTTTTCGGAATCATAACGTTTTGAATGTTGTTTGCACGGCGTGTATGTAAGTTATGGTGGAGAATACTTATTGACATTTTTTTTTATTTAAACATATTAATTGTCATGTATAATGGATATATTAATACATAATTATTAGGGATTGGAGGACAAGTTCTGGAAACTTAGCTGGACCTCCGCCAAATATAAATTCAAACATATGTAAACAGAGTAATATTTATAAATAAGTTTGGTATGACGGGCATGATGTGTCAAATGTATATACTACATCGAACCAGGTTAAGTATGATTTCGTAAGAGAATCGAAAAACGATGGCGGGGTTTTTATACATATTAGGGAATATTTTAATGGGGCTTGACTATAGGAGGGTTATTAAATGGAAATTGGATGTTCTCACGCTTCGAGAACAACTATATATTAGGGGGGGTCGATTGTGTTACGGTAATAGGCGGTGTGTGGGGACATGACAAGGGGCCGGTCAATCGTATTAGTGGATTAGCGTGAGGTCATTCGCAACAACTTATTGACATGCATAGTAGTTTCTCACAAACTTACATCGGATAGTGACATGGTGGCTGACGGTGATAACTGAATTATGAACGGATTATTGGATGCCAATAAAAAAAATCCCCAACGTTATGCCAACCAATTTAGTTTGAGTTCCCAACGTTGTCCCTCCGTTGGGTCAAAATTATGCCAACCACATGGTTTAGTTTCCAACGTTGAGCCAACGTTATGCCAACCATGTCATCTGGATATCAACGTTGGCCCAACGTTGAGCCAACACTCTGTATATGTCGTCCAACGTTGGCCCAACGTAGGCCCAACACGTTGGCCCAACGTTGATCCAATGAGCAAAATTACGTTGGCCCAACGTTGGTTGCCCTACGTTGGCCCAACCATTCAGATGTTGGTTGTGCCAACGTTGGCCCAACCATGTCATGCTATCTGGGATAGAACGTTCGAGTCTCGACTCTACACCACGACAAAATCAACATGACTTATATTCATACTCAACCTGAACTGACAAATTAATTTATAGCGCCCATTTCGAAAACATTGCTGTAAATATTTTGAAATTGCGAAGAATTACTTGAATTTTTTAAAATAGTGTCACATGCAATTGGCTATAACTTGTGAAACACATGGGCTATTGGTGGGCAACATATGATGGACTGATAATTATATTTCTGTGAAAATGCGCTGTGGGCATAAACTTAACCCCACCCCCTAAAATATAATTTTCACCGAAAAATGTATTGCATAGTTTACACTTAGAATTCCGCATGCAAAGGATGCTTTAGGGGCATAAAATTAAAAGGTGTAGAGATTGATGAAGGTGAATTATAAACAACCTTGTCCGAACATGCTTTAAGATGAAAATTTTGGGAAAAATGGTGAAAAATGTTATTATTTTTTTTACTAATTTCACAAAATTTTACAACATTGTGATTAAATTTTGACAGGGGTATGGAAAACTCACCGAGGATACTGGTCCAGAAAATGTAAATTCATAAAACTTCACATGATCACTTTTTTGTCAACTATTTCATATTTTTGCAATTTTTATTTGAATTTTTGTACAAAGCCAATTATATATATATATATTTCAATATATATCTTGTGACACCAGATACAAATGACGATATATACAGCATCGGACACTTCATATCTGATAATTGTGTTGAGATGGCATCCAAAACGGCCACCAACATAGTTTATTCATTCTTTCAGCCATTCTTTCAAGTGGTACAAAGATAATGCGTAACAAATATATTCTTTTATTCAATTCTTTAATCTCAATATACCAATAAACATGGTATGTGATATATTCAAATTTAAATACAATTAAAGGACAAACATTTAACAGGTACATAATTATACAAAAGTATATGTAATATTAATGCATTCATTGAAGGAACATCCACCCAAAACAGAGTGGATGTGTCCATTACTATATACAGACTATCTATTTATTTGATACACTCGCGTCATTCACACAGGATACTGTCATAGCGACATGCATATACACAAATGTATAAATGTTGACTTGAGACGATGGGGCACATGAGCTACAGACATATTAAGTTTGAATTTGATAAAAATCGTAATGAAAAGTCTGCATGGTATGTTTTAATCATTCTATAAAAAACTTGAAGTCGAAGTTGTGTGTGTGATCGAATAGTGATGTTCAGGATAAAGCGTGGCTTCAAATAAACGGACAGAGACATCGTTGCTAAAAGGCCCCATCGCGTCAAGTGCATGTCCGCATCAAGTAAATCCTGCGTACTCAGTAAGGATCAAGCGAACCCTGTCAAAAATCGCGCTCAGGTCAACTATATATATATATATATATTGTATTCCTCCATTTCTGAAGAGTCAATATATAATAAAGCAAAATACGTAGCATATAAATAAGGAATTACACAAATATTTCATGCTAAACAATTATGCACAAACACAGACACAAGACATTAATATAATTGGACACACACATATATAGTGGCCTGAACACCGTAAACATGGGCATATACACGTACAAGATTACACGATGGAATATATCAACGCAGTGATGGCTAGAGAAGGAATGAAATATGGGGAACATTATAATGAACTAATGTCTATTATCCCCGAACATCCAACATCAGTTATTGGGAGCAAACTTAGTTCACCATATATCATTTTTGTAGGAGTTGAATTTTTTTAACTTAAAATTGAACCATATGTCAATATAGGTATAATAGTTTTCTCATAAAGATCAACGTAAATATACATAAAACAAATTCCGACCATTATTCCGTGATCGGAAGCTATCAGACAACTGGCTATTCATGTTTATCGATGCATTATGTAGCTAACGTAAGGAGGCGACCAAAAACAGATTATCCGATAAAGGAACAAAACAACATAAAATAACATAAATATTATTCATCCACATTCAATAACCTGGCAGACATAAACATTCAATACTGATTCATCTTTTCAGACAGTGTGTAGTTTTATGGTGATTTTTCCTTTTAAAAAATTATGCAATGAACAATGTTTTATTTATGTTCTCGCAAACAGTCCTGATGTCAGATGGTAGCCTTAGCGCATACCCTAGTTGGGTTCATAGCCTATATAATTCAGTGGTTGTTTTTAAATATTTCTTGTCAAACTGTCTATCGACCTGCATGAAAAACATTATCGTTTTTTAACCATATAGTACTATAAGCATATAATGGTTATAAGGGATAATTATATTTTCATTTAAATTGATCGTTCCAATGTATAGTTTTTTCAACCGGTGAGATAATCGAGTTAGTATAGACATGGTTAAGATCGAAGCCACGTCTTGAACCGGTACGTATAGAAATCGATGAACAGGTTTCTTTTGAGATATTTGGACGCTGTTATCATTGATCCTTTCAGTGCGCCTATGAATCCTCCAGTTAAAATGTCTTGTCCTGTAATATAAAAACACGTAAGGTTAGGATTGGCGTTGTTGTTTTGAGTAAGTTTTAACACTTTATTATTTTTTTAGCAAAGCAAAACTCCCAATGAAAGTGTCTGATAAAGAGCGTCCGTGGTTTTGGTGGCCAAAAGCGGTAGATAATAAAGAGCGTTGTAGTACATTTGACTATCGTAAAACAACATTTTACCAATTTGCATTGCATGCAAGAATTACCGGTAGCTGTTGCAACTAAGGGTGAGGGGTGTCATGTTGTTACAACTTATGAAACCACTGCCGATGACATTTCGGTTGCACCAGCTTGCGGAGTATCCAAGAAGCACAGCTAAGCACATGCATCTGTTTAGAAATTAATTATGCTATGTGATTTGGGACTCAAATCCATCCACATATGATCTATTGTTCTATTTGGATACAGTTGTCAGGAAAAGGTAACAATGTTGCAATATTTGGTTAATTATACGTGAAAATGGCACACAATTATATTTACGAAGAGTATAATCAAATCATGTTCTTGTGTATTTAAATGGTTGATTATTGGATTGGGTTATCGTTCTCCAACCAGATGCATCCATTATCAATAGCCGCATGTAGCTACACTAGCTACATAATTATGGCTATTGTAGCTATATTTGGGAATTGCCTTAACTTATATATAATCGAAAAAAATGGCTTTGGACATCATTCTGCTGTTGGATGAGTATATACAGTTGTTGGGAATATGAACTTGCTTCGGTACCAACTCGGCAAGACGAGACTGAATCGCAGATGTTCGATTATTGCGCACGCAAATATGTCATGTTAAATCAGAACTGACTGGAAGATTGATTGGTGTCATTGGGTTTTGTCAGGGAGAGTAATTAAACAATTCACACGAACTTTGTTTAATTACTCTGTCGGTCAAGACCAATGAGCCCAATCGATCTTCCAGTCATTCCTTATAATCAGATACCAATATATAGAGGATCTACAACGAGTCCCCAGTTTATAGCGGAATTTACAAAACGAGTCCAGTAAATTAGGTCTGGACCGAGCCTTTGGCGAGGTCCAGACCTAATTTACTGGACGAGTTTTGTAATTTCCGCAATAAACGGGGGACGAGTTGTAGATTCTATTTATTACATGATCCAAAACATCGACAAAACATACTTAAATCAACAAATGGAACGAGAAACTAACATCGGCTTATATAAGACATGCGATGACGTTTCACGTAACTATTCGTTGTTTGCCCGCGTAAAGAAATAGTCCCAGATAAATAAAGACTATTTGGCGCTTTTAATGGCGTATATTTAATAACATAACTTTTCAAATTCTTCATTCATGATAGTTTGTTGGAAAAATATTGGAAGTCATAGTATTTTTGAGACGTAGCGTACGGAATGTTAAAAGACGGCAAACCGGAAGTCAAAGGTCACCTGGCACTATTTCCTGTTATTAAACGAACGTTTAATATCACAATTTATAGAATGGGTTTATTGAATGGAATAAGGGTAGGATCGTGTAATAAATATTAATAGAACATTAATAACATGAACAATTGTTCAAAACTACCAAACAATTGTAGGTAACATATTGTTCAATTGCCGACGCATTCTCTCAATGACAACACACAGCGAGCACTGGCATATATTGCTCGGCTTGAAGTGAAGTAGGTGGTTCATAGCTTGTTATGCAGTGGATATGGTGAGTTGTACTGATTCGTACGGGCGATAATTGCGTGAATGTATAGGGTATGTGATTCTCAACAGAATATATATATATTGTTTGGTACATTCTAGTACATTGGAATTTATCGCAATTTCTATTGTATGGCCATGTCGATATTCCATTTTATCTTAAAGACCACCCGATCTTCGAACAACAATGACTGATCAATATTCTCATTAGTGTAGGCACATCGATCATCCGAGACTGGAAACGACCATGCAGTTAATCAATTTAAGCCGTTCACTTGGCCATTCAACAGTGTTCAAAGCAAATTGAGATACCAATGGCCTTTTAATCTACCTTCCCAATAATAAGGTAAATTGTGCTTGTGGAAACCAGGATCATATCAACAAGAAACACAGGAACAGACAAGAACACAGCGACACGACCCGAGTTTCTTTTAGACACGATCACGGCGATATTCAGTAGACAAGAAAACCATGGTCAGAAATGGTAACGCCCTCAACATCGTATTATTAAGCATAAATAAAATATATTCCAACTAAAATGGACTCATTGTAAAATATGTGGACATAGATAACAACCATGTACTTCATAATATCTAAATGTATGTATCTGTCTATGCAGTGTACTTGCTGATAATAGTACGGGTTTGTGAATTTAAAAAAAAATCCGAAATAAACATTTTAAATACTGACACACGATACGTCGCGTATAATACCTGTTGCATTGATACAGCGACAAGCACACATCGATGCCAGAACGAAAGGACTATAACGATCGTCAAATGTTTAACTAATCTCTTGGCGATAGTAAATTACTATGATCGGAATAATAAAGAGTTTTGATGTTGAATTATTGACTATACTGTTATGTATTACTATAGACAAATTTAGATAGCACAAATTATTGTAATTTATGGGTCTGTCGGATATATAAGAGAATGCACTGGTACAGTATTTGTAATGTTGAACCAGCGCAGCATTCGATTAAATGTGAAAAATCTCTATTGAAGCCATAGAATTAATAATGGAGTTGGACCATATGTAGAGTGATATATGTACTCATCTGCGAAATGCAGCAAAGATTGTCTACTCTACTGTCATGTATATTGTTGAAAGATTTTGAAAAAATATAGATACCATACGTTTCTTTATCTGCACATTGGGATAAGAGAGATCAGAAAATGATACAGCGATTAGCTGATTAGTCCAAATACATGGGATGGAATTGGTGAATTGGGTTTAATATCGCTCCAAACAAATTGACATTTGAATTGGTTTTGACTGGTATGTATTTTGTGTGTGTTATTTGTTGTAATTTCTATTGAAAGAAGTCTGAATAGACCATGAAATAGTTTGCATAATAGCAATCAGGGGAAAGTTGTGGATCTTCGTTTCATGGTTTAACCACTAAAATAGCGAGCACGTTTCTAATAAGTTTATAGTCGATCAAAGTATGCATAGAAAGTTTTAATAACATTTAGAACATAACCTCATACACGGCTTGATAGGTGTATTGTGTGTGCTTGGTGATAAAGTATAAGACTTACAGATTATCTTTTGACATGTCTTATCACAAACCAAAACTCAACGTTATTGGCATATGTTTCTACATTAGTATACACCCGAGGGGCGTAATAAGTTAATAATCATTTTGATATGATGTCGGATCGTACCATTTATGTATTGTTTGCAATGCGACAGAACACTGCATGTGGATGTTGCTGATTGGGCATTTGATGGGTATTTGGTGGGTATTTGATTGACATGCTCCAGAATACCTATATATCGGACAGCAGGCAAGTGACAATTCCATTCCATTTCAATTACTCTTTCTCCAGTTAGATATACCAATAGTACATGAATAATTACAGCAGAATAACTAAAGATGTGTATATCGGTAAACATGCACACACCACAGCTGAACAGCGTAATGTGTACTAAAATAGTCTAATTTTCTAATAAATGGCAAAAAAAATAAAATAAAAAAGGCTATGATTCCAAATTATTGTTTTATATGTGATTATGTACACATTGGAAGAGATGGTCTTTAATGACCCCCCGTGTGATTTGACACCATTAAGCCACCATGTGTATGTACGAGCAAATAGTTCGATCGGATCCATGGCAAGAGCCGATTTATAGGAAGTGACTTTCAAAACAGGAAGTTTTAACACCTTTTGAATGTTTGTCAGCACAACAACAATTCTCTATTATTAGCTGTTGTTGTCGTATTCGACCCATTCTTGTGGATGATGTATATAATTTTGTGGATTTTAACGATGCCTGTGTGACACTAATGATGGTGATTGCCAGTTTTTTCCTTTTATTTTGCCTGGTAAGCGCCGAAAATTGGCTTAGGACTTTCTTAAAGGCACGGATGCCCTTCGGTATAGGTTATAATTTAGAAGCAACATTTACAAAATTATGAAATGTCCTCAAGAATATAGTAATAGTGTAGTATAATGATAGTATGGATGCGATATTGTTCACAAAACACACTTGGTTACACAATTAGCCCCTTAGTTAGACACACGTGTGTTATCGGCTCTGTGACGTAAGAGCTTAGCGCAATGAAGTAGATTTCAATGCCGGAACGTTATGATTGTGTCAATTAGAATATAATTATGACATTCAATATGTGTTTGGTTATTCCAGTTTAGTGTTGTCTGTGAGATAGACATGGGTGATAAGGGTGGTTGAACAATTTTGTCACCATGAATAGACACATTTAAAATGGAACTATATTTTTTCTTGAAGGTGTCTTCACTTCCTCTTTGGTTCTGATAAGGAATTAATATTAATTGGTGTTAACCCCAGCCGTTTCGATATGTTTGTTCCTTGCGAAAATGTGACTATGTGATAAAATTGATCAAAAATTCGTCGCAAGTTTATATGAAATATATTAATCGCGTCCACTAAAATCGATTCAAGTCTCGCTAAAACTCGACTCGAATCTAATTTAGTGCACTCGGTTGATAGATTTAGTATAACTGCGACTAATTAGATATCCTCTATGTGTGTGATCCCATCGTTTGTTATTTATACAGCACGTAAAGAGAAAGCGATAAACACTCAACACCGTGACAATTATTTTAGGAGTGTGATTTACGGTGACCGAAATCTTGATTGGCGAGGATTAGCGAGCACTATAGCAGTAACTTGTAAACAAATTGGAGGCAATTTTAACCAAATTTAATATTGTGGAGTCTCCACGGTGTTGAGTATTTTACGTAGCGCATACTCTTTACGTACTTTACTGTACCATAACATGGCTTGTGTCTACACAGCACATCCTCCGAACTTGACAATAACATGATATTTACGCGATGTTTATGATCGGTATAAGAACAATGTATGCCTATATTTTAATATTCTTTCTTTTTGTGGCGGTTTTTACGGCTGTGACTATTTTAACAGCAATCCTCACCTTTTATTATTCGGCGTCAACTCGGATATTTAAAATGAAATATTGCAGCAACTTTCATAGAACTCAAATTTATTACCTGTCAAAAGAAGTCCCGGAATTCCTATATCTGGTCTAAGATGGTAGAGCGTGTCCATATTGAACCGGGTGATGTCTTGATCCAAGCCATACATTTCACCTTTCTGGCCACCAAGATAGTAACTGTTGCTTAGTGGGGTGCCAACGTCCAAATATTCAACCTGAAATATGCTACTCTTAACCCTTTACCCAACAAACCGGCCAAAACCGGCCAAATAAAGCTTCAACAGCCTAAATTATCTTGGGTCTGTCTCAATAAAACCATACAAATATGGATATCATTGGAACCGGCTCCTTGACCACATTGTGATAGTTACAGTTATGCCCTGTGCCAATGCATTCTCTTATATATGCGAGTCGACCATAGGTCGCCTCGCATATATAAGAGAATGCATTGGCCTAAAAAAAATCTGTTTTAAACACTTTTTACCATTTTTTCTTACATTTTTTAACAATTTTATAATTTTTAATGTGTTAAGCCAATGCATTCTCTTATATATGCGAGGCGACCTATGGTCGACTCGCATATATAAGAGAATGCATTGGCACAGGGCCCTTCTGTTGGGTAAAGGGTTAAACGTTTGTAGGGAATGTTTAGCGCGAAGATAAAAAAATATATATAGACTAATCACTAACAATTTCCAGATTTATTTCCAAATAAAAACGTGAGACAAAAAATATATTGAATTTTGGTAAACTTTGAGCTGAGATACATTCGGAGAATTTAGGGGCGCGGTAAAGATGACTAGGGCACTCGGGTTGAAGTTAAAATTTCAAGACGAACATACCCTTCTGAAGTAATATATAGGTCATATGAACGAGTGCTTCCCTCAACGAGAATCACTGAATATTTCATTTATATATACAAGCGCTTATCTTTAGTTATCTCCTCAGATAAGATAAGCATGCAGAAAATGTTGGAGAAGGAGCGAATGGCAAGTGACCGAATTGAAGAGAACGGCTATATTGGTTGAAGAGGACAGTTTGAGGGGAAATGAAAAAAATTGGAGTGTTTCACATCACTTTAAGTTTACGCATCTTGTCAACTGGTTTCGGATAAAAGTCATTTTTTGATAAAGTACTCGAACATTCAGGATTTTGGGGGTAGTAGCAGGTAGTAGCGGAAATATCATCAAATGTATATCTCCACTATTAAAATTGTGAGATTTTCAAATTGAGACTTATAGTTCATATTATATATAGCATAGTCTTTGTGTCAGTTTTCTGATGCAAAGGCAAGGTTCCAATCCTTCTTGTTTAGAAGTTATCGCATGATGTGTGTGGACCAAACATTGATAGATATATGACATTTTTCTCGTAAAAATATTGACTTTTTTGAATAAAATATATGTGATAAAAATAAATTTAACTGCTCTTTGCTAGAATAATATAATAACACGTAAATGTATTTAAAAGTTTTTATGAATTTTAATATTTTCGGCAAATGTTTGGATAAACAAAAAAATGGTAAATAGGCTGTCGTATATCTATGCACTAACAGGTCGCTGATCACATCCATTTATCTAATGCCCGAAGCCAATACCTATCAGAAAATGCCAATCGCAATTTCCCCCCTTACGGATGGCACCTACCTTCACTTTTATATGACATTCACCATGCTGGTGCACATGCAATATCTTTCATATTAAGGATTTTGTGTAATAGTCTGTCTAAAGACCACTTTTGTGTTTCACAATTAATCCGGACGAGAAGTAATACAAAGCTTTGATGTCAAATACAATTGTTAACAATAACAAATTAGTACAATTTAACAATTTGTAAAAGTTTCATAGTATTGACCACTGGTTCATTGATTACACACATTCAAAGATATTTATTATCACCCACCTTGTCAGCTATTTTTGGGTAGAAGTTGATAGCATGTTTGAGCATCGTTTTGCCTATCGCCATTTTGATTGCTTTATATTCTTCGCCCCTGTGTTTGGCGTTCATGCTCTCCCACTCCCGGAACCAATCATATTTGCACAATCCTATTATTAGTAGCACGGATTTACCTGAAATGTTCGTGCATGTGTTGTCGATGACTTATGCCAAACACTGTTAGTATCATAACAATTATGTTCAAGTAAGTCATATATACATATATGCTCTTATATATTGATGTCCAACAACACACCCTAACCACTTCTGCTGGAAAAATATGCTACTGTTGGTCGAAAACAATACATTAGTAGTTGGAAAATAAAAAAATGAGAACAATTTCAACCCATGGTGGTGCAACAATTTCAACTGATGTTGAAAGACCTGAACTTTCAAATGTTTTAACAACAGTTGGGGGGGGGGGAGACATTTCACCACCAAACCACCACTGTTTGTCACGCCCCTGAGTCTATACGGCTCTAATATAGCTTTGGAGTCAGATCCATGCCCTTGATATCGACCTTGCTGTGCTCTATTTGTCGAATAATTTATAACTGTGTGTGATAGCCAACTTATCGTACTATTAATATTTACCAGGACGTCGTTGTTTCCAGCTCGGATCTTTCTTTGATGGTGACGATATGAAGAGCATCGGGACCTCAGCGGTGGCCAACTCCGATAGGGATAGCGCATCGTATTTAGAATTCATTTCATCAATATCATCTCTAAAATCGTAAAACAAAATCTCAGTATGAGTACTGGTAGCATGGGGGGATTTTTTTCCGGACACGTATGCCGGGATGGGTGGGTTTTCGATTTTTGACTGTTTTAGCAATGAGTTTGGCATAAAACACCTTAGAATGTCAATATTAACATAAATGAAAAATTTCATGGTGATCAGACAAACAGTATAGTCTGTAGCCCATGCTAATGGATTGAATTTTGAAATCCAAGATGGCCGAATGTCCCCAAAATGACTCGTTCCCATCTCTGTTTTAGTGTTAAAAGGGGTGTGGGTGTCCAAAAATGGTCGAGAAAAAACTGCCGAAAACGGAAACAATTTTGCACGCGGGGGTGGGTGGGTCACAACAAGGGTCGAAAGGAAAAAATCAGCATACGTGCCTGAAATTGTTTTCGACCTGAAATAATCAGATCTCAATGCAAAGAACCTCCGGATCAGATTACATACACCTGCACAAATTTCAGGACAATTGTTGGTCATAATCACTTTAAATTTCTTTAGTGGGCAAAGTTTATCAAAATGGTGGGGTACAGATCTAATCATCGATACTAAATCATTCCTAAGGCCCGCATAAAGCGAGCAGTCCATCAGAAAGTGAAATTCATCTTCTATAGAGCCACGTTTACAAAATAGACATATTCGTTTCTCTACATCAACAGGGGGGTTTGCGTGTCTGCCTTTTTCTATAAGCAGTGGGTGATTACTAATCCGAAAACGAGCGAATGCGGTTCTATCCTCTATTGTCCTAGTGTGAATAAGGTAAGGTTCGATATTGTAGTCATGTTTAAAAAGTCGATATGTTCTCAGTTTATTTCTTCCTGTACGTGAGGCTTCATCGCTAAGGTTTCTATGGAAGTCAGAGACATGGTTCGCCTTGGTAGTTATTTTGAATTTGCTTAATGTTGGACTCATGTTCCCTGGGTTGCGCGGTATGTAGAGTCCTGATGCTTTTAGTGATGCAAAGGGGGACTTACAGACGGACCATACTCGCTGTTCTTCGACCGCTTCGTTTAATAATTTGCTGCCGTTGCGGGATGATAACTTTATTGCATACGACGCCATTCGACCAATCACATCAGTGTATATTGGATATATACGTAATTCCGCACGCACAGCGTTATTCGACGCATTTCGCCCTGCATGTAGTATTTGTTTAACCTGAAGCTTTTCACACGGCATACGTTCGTGATTTAACGGTGTTATTTCAACGCCCCATAATTCACTGCCATACAGGATAATTGGTTTGATGAGTTTATCGTAAAGTTTTATATATGTGCGCAAAGGGAGTGGTGCCTTATCATTGCATGCGCTTCTTAATGCAAATAAGGCTTTACGAGCTTTAGTGCTCATATTGCATATAGCTTGCATGAATGTTCCACTACTGGTAAAATTTATTCCAAGATAAGTGTATTCCTTCACAATTTCAAGTTTAGTTTTCTCGATGTAAAATTTTGGATTAATAGAAAGACGTCTTGATCGAAATATTACACATTTAGTTTTATCCTCATTTATTTTGAGATAATTAGTCTGCGTATATGCGTTTAGTTTATCTAAATAAAGCTGTAACCCAGCCGGACTATCAGATAATAAAACAAGATCGTCGGCAAATAACAAATGATTTACCTGGCTATTGCCAATTTGCACAGGGCAGCATGTATCATTGAAAAGTTTCCCAACATCATCTATAAATATTTTAAATTACGTAGGTGACAGTATATACCCTTGGCGTACACAAATTGTTGACAAACACAGAGGCCCCAGTCCTTTACACGTTCTCACAGAATAATAAAGCTTGAAGCATACAATGATTTCAAAATTGTATGTAAGCGTCCAGTTATTCCTATCGATGCAAGTTTATGAAAAAGAAGAGTTCTATTAACGGTATCAAATGCTTTGCGAAAGTCAACGAATGCACAGTATACAGGTTTGCCAACGTTTTTGTATTTTTGTATCAATGAATGAAGAACAAACGCGCTGTCTATTGTACTTTTACTTTATTGAACCCAAATTGGTTGTCGCTTATGCTGCAGTTTGCCTCCAGAAAAGCGGTCAGACGGCAATTTATTATTTTATTGAACAGCTTTCCGAGGGATGAGCTTAATGCTATTGCACGATAGTTATTAGGATCATATTATCACCTTTCTTGTACAATAAATGTAATACAGACCTACTCCATTCGGCCGGGTAGTGCCCGGACTGTATAATCATATTAAAACTTTTAGGAGTATCCATGGGCATTATTGGCATAGTAATTAACGTAATCAGTTCATTGCAGATTTGATCTGGGCCTACAGCTTTGCCATTTTTTAGAGTACGTGCAGCAGTTATAACCTCTTCGGCAGATATATGCTCATTGTTTATTGGTGTCTCTGAAAATCCATTAGAAGTGGACTCAATGCCTATTCGGTTTTCTGAATTGGACGGACAAATGAGTTGTTTGAAAAAACCCACAGACTTATCAGGGTCGAGCCTATTATCAGAATGGGTTTTTTTTGTCGTAATTGGGATATGACATTCCAATATTTCCTGGGATCATCACTTTCCATTTGTTCTAAACTGGCATGAACGTCTGTATAAAAAATTCTCCTTTTCTTTTTTATTTCTTGCTTATATGCTTTTTTCATAGTATGATATTTTAGTCTTAAAGTGGCATCGAATGGATTATTCTTCATTTCGCGGATTGTTCCATCTAGACTCTGCTTTAATTCCTTGCATCTATTATCAAACCATTTCCTCTTACGTGGTTGTGAATGTCGGTTATTATGCTTCCGCTTGCACGCGTGCATATTAACAATGCACATTCTGAAATCAATAATATTTAAAAACTCACATTTAACTGTCATTTACAATGAAAATAGTTATCGATTTGTGCCCCGATTTTGAACATCAACCATTTAATAGATGTTCGTAAAACCACATAATCACTTTCACTCTTAAGTACAATAACTTCTGCAGCAAATATCTAGCTCATCCACTGTAAGGTTTCCAGATGGCAGCGACGGTATAGAGAGACATTAGTGACATAGGTTCCTGAACATCTAAAGCGACGGTTTAGAGATTACACTAGTGACGTAGGTTCCTAAACTTCTGAAGCGACTGTTTAGAGATTGCGTTAGTGGCGTATGTTCTTGTACGTTTGAATCGACGATTTAGATACAAATTATTGACGTAATGTTCTTGAACGTCTGAAGCAACGGCTTAGAGATACATTAGTGACGTAGGTTGCAGAACGTCTGAAGCGACGGTTTAGTGATACATTAGTGAAGTAGGTTCCAGAACATCTGAAGTGAGGGTTTAGAGATTACATTTATGACGAAGGTTCCAAAACTTCTGAAGCGACGGTTTAGTGATACATTAGTGACGTAGGTTCCTGAATGTCTGAAGTGACGGTTTAGAGATTACATTTGTGACGTAGGTTCCAAAACTTCTGAAGCGACGGTTTAGTGATTCATTAGTGACGTAGGTTCGTGAACGTCTCAAGCGACGGTTAGATATTACATAAGTGACGTAGGTTCCTGAACGTAAGAAGTGACGGTTTATAGATACATTAGTGACGTAGGTTCCTGGCTCTGAAATAAGTCAATATATACGAGGACGAGTTTTCTACGGACATTGTAAAAACATATTATTCAAGTCATGTAATGCATGGCATCAGAAAGAACAAAGTACCACAATGAGAAAAAAAACTTGTTTTCATATTGTTATTCACGCATTAAGTTTAGTTTAAACATATTTACTTGCTATTATTTTGTATATACAACTACATATATTTGGTATCGGGATTGAAGACCAATTGAAGCTATTTGATACTTGTCTCCTGGTTGTCTCCTGATTACCAATACACTAAAAAAAAATGAGCATGGCAAAATAGTGTTATATGATGTATAATGTGTATGTGTTTTGGGATTATTGTTGCTAGATTATCCTGCTGCTGCTGGATCTAAAGCATCATGTGAAAATAAGATGCAATGTTTTCCCTGGAGGTATTTAGAGAGATAGATTTTCACAGCTGAACATAAATAAAAAACTGTTCACCAAAGCTGAGAGAGGTATACTGTAACCCCAGGTTACCACCAGAGACGCTGCGAACGGTTGGGGTTTGGTATGCCTCACCCGAAATGTGGTCAAAATGTTCAACAGTTGGAAAGGTCATACCTGGCACAACAATAGTTGGAAATTTCATACCAACAATATAGGTTGAATATGTTTTCATGCATAGTTTGATTTTCCAGAGAATATTTATTGGGGAAATTGCTGTTTTTAGACCAATAGACATATATGGACCTGCTTTTGGTCAAAATTGTGGACTGAAATGGTCATCGGTTGGACGTCTTCCAACCTTAGGGGGCAGTTTAGATGCTCTGATTTTGCAGTTTTCAGGTTCAGATTTCAACATTTTCTCCCACCGGGCCCAACCATAGTGGTCCCTCTTCTCTCCAGAGTGGCCTGTCGAAGACTAAATTATAAATTAAAAAAAACATAAAATGAAATAATCAAATCAGGGCTCCAATGTACTAGTTGCGAAAATTCAAACCGGGGAGGGGATTGGAATTACACGACCTTGGAAGTTTGGTCTGGTTCAGGGGGGGGGGCGAAATTGAAAATTCGAAGGTTGACAAATGGAGACCCGGTTTACGACATGAGCACTCACCCGTAGAAATACCAGATGTTATTTGCCTTGAGGCCGAGTTCCTCGTCCGTTCCATCGAGGCCGACGAATGTTGTGAGATAACTTGTTCCCGGCGTAATCTTTTTCTTCTTTAACATCGAGTATAGGTCTGTAAAAGTTTCATACTTTCAGCTTAACTATTTATATACTAAGTGGATTCTACAAATTGTATTTAGAAACTGCGACATGTCTGATATAAGCTGATATATTAAACGTAAATGGCGAACATTGACTCGCCATCTCGTTCACTATCGGTTTCATTAACCCCTTAAATGACGATATGGACCTGAAGAGCACGGTCTCTGTGTCCGCCCGGGCTCTCCCCGAGTCCCGGGTTCTTTTAGCCAATATCGGACTTTAAAGGGTTAATAAAACCGACTGTGGATGACACAGCAAATCAACGTTCGCAACTTAGTAGCCCACTACCATAAGGCATCATATTAGGTTGTCCACGGGACCATGGGGCTGCCCGGGCTTTCCTGTGATCTTCTGGCTCAGATCGTCATTCAAGGGGTTAATTAAGCCGGTCGTGAACAAGACGGGGAGTCAATCTTCACAGTATCCCGTTAGTAAGTGCTTCGCTACCATTAGTCACCATCTTTGAGTGGGGTCGAAACTACCATAAATTTCGATAGCGCGTATGAATAAATAACGCGCTAGTTAGAGTGACATAATTCACAAGTGCAATTATCTTTTATAATCACTCGAGCAATCAAGGTAATTCACACATAGGAATGTAAAAATATATATAACACTTGATGGTCATAAAGTATATAAATTCATAAATTGGATACTTTCCATTACGTCAGTCATCTTGACGGTATATATTAGTATAACTAGCAGGGTTACCCGGCGTTGCCCAGGTTAAAGTGATGTGAAACCCTCTGTGGATATTTTGTGGGAATAGAGAATACTCTTGCTCTCAAAGTGTTACACGCATTCTCATCAATTGTATATCCAAATGGCATCACAAAACATGATTCTTACACATGGAATATAAGTATTGGCTCACCTTGTCAGGTCGGAGCGATTATCATTTTGTTTATCGTGTTTAATCCGTCCCACCACACCAATAAAGAAGTATTTATTTATTTACAACTGCGTATACTTCATACGTTATAGCATGAAACATGAACATCATAAACACATTAGTTCGAAAAAATAAAAGACGACAATTGTGTTTTACATAGAGATGTATCAATCAATCAATCAATCCGAGTGGGCCCTCGGTGGCTCAATCGGTTAGGGGTACCACTCCAAGCCGTTTCGCCCTCCAGCGCTGGCGATAAGGGTTCAAATCCACATGTTTCCATCGTGGACTTTGTAACTCGAAATCGTTATCTGGTGGAGTTGTCAGTTACTCTCCGATGGCCGGTGGTTCGCCGCACATGGTTGACGAGTTTATCAGCCATTGAAATCACTGTTAGATTAGTCGCAAGTGTGCGGATATCCTCCACCACTAAAACTGGCAATGTCGTGATATGGCCTTATTAGCTAAAGCGACAATAAACCCCAATCAATCAATCAATCTAGTTTATCATATCTTCATGAAGATACAGATGTTTTAAAGATATGTCCAGGTGCTCCTCTGTTCTGGTTCTATATACTGGCTAATCATTTTCAGTTTAAAAGAAATGATGTTTTGCACGTATAGCAGCTAGATGTGCCCGACACATGTGGAAACTATATTGAATGGGACAGACTTAATCGTGTTATAATATATACATGAGCCATTCTAATGTGCAATCCTCTGACGATTCAAGGTTCCTCAGTTTGAATGAATATATGTATCTCTTAAATAGATTGATATAAATATACTTTTAATGCTTTTTTCTATGTATATGTGCTGCTAGATCATTATAAGAATGCCCTGATTTCCATCCCCATATAAATATGACAGTTGAGAAGATATAATTGTTCCAGTGACTATATATAACTTTGTTGGATATCGGCGAATTGAACAATCCTATAAATGATAATGAATCTCCTCTCGCCATCCGTGACCCAAACGACCCCAAATGTGATTTAATTCATCATATCAGAGAAGAACGGGCATGAATTTGGTGGAATCAGTGCTAAATATATTTGTATCAACTTCTGTGCGACTCCCCTCTTGCATGACTGGAACCGCGCCACTTTTGTCTTATTTAAACCACGTCTATTAGACTCATTCATGCATTACATAATGGAGATGATTATATATAAGTTTGGTGGTAATCGGCAACTAAACAAATTCTTATCATAGTTAATACCCCCATCTCTCACCCAAACGGCACAAATTTCGCGTCTTTAAATTACACGTTTATATTCCTCGTATCACGAAGAAGAATAATATATCAATTTGGTCGAAATCTGCGCTAAAAATAGCCCTCCCCTGACACAAACGACGTCACTTTAGAAACTTTTAACCCGCACCATTATCTTACTTGTAAAAAGTTACCCCTGTTAGACCGCCTTGGTGCCATCTCGATTGTACCATTAAAGTTATATATAGAACACAGACAGATATTCGCAAATATTTGATTCATTGTATAATTTGAGAAGAATGTATGAGTTTGATGGTAATTGGCACTAAACATATTTTTTATAAGTTTTTGGTGACCCTCCCGTCCCTATTTCGGACTCAAGCGGCGCCACTTTTGACATCATTAAACCACACACTTAGACTCATTATAGAGATGAATATATATAAAATTTATGAAAATTGGCGAGTATACAAATTCGTATCAAATTTAGGACCACTATTACATATCTCTCACACAAAAGACACCAATTTGGCGCATTTAAACCACACGATTAGATTATTCGTATCACGGAGAAGAATATGTATCAATCAGGTGGAAATCGGCGCTAAACATATTGTTTATATATGTTTGTGTCCCTCTCACGCTCTAGGCACCCCTCACTCGAATGGCCCCACTTTTGACATCTTTAAACCACACAATTAGACTCCTGATATAATTGGAGATTATTTTTTGTAACTTTGGTGCTAATCCGCGACTAAACAATTTTTTATCAAATTTAGTGATCACCCACCCCACCGCCATCTCTCACAAAAGCAGCACCAATATGACGTCTTTAAAATCACACGACTAGATTCCTCATATCATGGATAGGAATGTGTATCAATTTGGTGGAAATTGGCGCTAAAATATTGTGTATCAATTTTGGTGCCCCTCTCCCTTTCAGTGCACCCCTGACTCGAATGACGCCACTTTTGACAGCTTTAAGCCACGCCATTAGACACCTCATACCATGGTGATGAATTTGTATAAGTTTCGTGGCAATCGGCGACTAAACCAATTCTTATCAGATTTAGTACCCACCCACCACCCCCCCCCCAATCTCTCATCCCAAGGACGTCTTTAAATAACACAATAAGATTCCTTGTATCATGGAGAAAATCTCACAAGAATGTGCATCAATTTGGTGGAATTCGGCGCTAAAATTATTTTGATCAATTTTGGTGCCCCGCTCCCCTTCCGGGCGTCCCTGACGCGAACGGCGCGACTTTTGACATATTTAAACCACACCATTGGATTCCTCATATTATGGGGATGATAATATATAAGTTTTGTGGCAATCGGCGACAATTTGTTTTTTTCTGCCCCTCCCCCTTTACTGCCCCTGACAACAACGGCGTCACTTTAGAAAATTCTAATCCTCGCCATTAAGTTTCTCGTAAAATGTTACCCCTATTAGACCCCTTTTGTGTCATCTAGGTGGTCCCCTGTGAATTTCTATAGAACACAGACAGACAGACATTCGCAAATATAGATATAGATACCATACAATATGATGGAAGAATTATGGATGTACATACATGTTTGTTTTGTATATATGTATATACGTTGTAGCATGTTGCAATTTCGATGTTGACTTTGCAAAAAAACAATTCAACTAAAAAAAAGCTAATTGTTCAAGTGACTTAGTTGTATCACCATTTGTCGAGATTGTGAAATTTGAACGCCAATGATATGGAGATGGCCTGGGGGATGACTATATATGACTTTGGTGGATATCGACGAATAGCAATCTTGTCAATGCTGGTGCATCTCCTCTCGCCATCCATGACCCAATCGACCCCAAATGTGATTTAATTCAGCGTATCATTAAAGAAGAACGTGTATGATTTGGTGGAAATGATTATATATAAGTTTGATGGTAATCGGCAACTAAACAAATTATTATCATTGTTGTGACCCAACCCCCCCCCCCCCCACCAGTTTGGCGTCTTTAAGTCACACGATTATATTCCTCGTATCACGGAGAAGAATAATATATCAATTTGGTGGAAATCTGTATACAAACTCGTATCAAATTTAGGGTCACCATAAATTTGGCGTATCTAAGCCACACGCTTAGATTCCTCGTATCACGGAGAAGATTATGTATAAATATGGTGGAAATCGGCGCTAAACATATCGTTTATCATTTTTTTTGTCCATCTCATCCTCTATGCACCCTGAATCGAATGGCACTCCTTGTGACATCCTTAAACCACACAATTAGACTCCTGATATTATGGAGATAATCTGGTGCTAATCGGCGTGTATTAATTTGTGGAAATTGGCGCTAAAATATTGTGTATCAATGTTGGTGCCCCTCTCCATTTCGGTGCACCCCTGACTCGAATGACGTCACTTTTGACAGATTTAAGCCACACCATTATAGTCCTCATACCATGGGGATGATATTGTATAAGTTTGGTGGGATTCGGCGACTAAACCCATTATTATGAAATTGAGTGCCCCCCCCCCCAATCTCTCATCCAACCGACACCAATTTGACGTCTTTAAATCAAACAATTAGAATCCTTTTATCATGGAGTAGATTATATATCAATTTGGTGGACGGCGGCGCTAAAATGAGTTTGATCAATTTTGGTGCCCCTTTCCCCTTCCGCGCATCCCTGACTCGAACGGCGCCAGTTTTGACATATTTAAACCACACCATTAGATTCCTCATATCATGGGGATGATTATATATAAGTTTGGTGGCAATCGGCGACAATTTTTTTCTTCTGCCCTCCCCTTTTTCTGCCCCTGACAACAACGGCGTCACTTTAGCAAATTCTAACCCGCACCATTATCTTTCTCGTAAAATGTCACCCATAGTAGACCCCTTTGGTGCCATCTAGATGGTCCCCAGTGAATTTCTATAGAACACAGACAGACATACAGACATTCGCAAATATAGCTATAGATGTTATCTTCAAGACGTTCAGATCCTGATCAGAACTGAGGATCTGTATTCCATGTCCTGGCAGTCCTGCACCCATATCACTTCCAGATTTACCATCCACGAAAAATCATAACTAATATCGAGGAAGAATTTACTTTAAAGATGTATTTAGTGTTGTGGTCTCCGTGCACCAGACTCTTTTTCAATGACTGTTTGTACAAGGTTGGTCCTTTGTTCTATCGTCGTCGTTCGAACTCTAACAATCGATGGATGCTGCTTGTTGTACTGTTTGATGTTATAAGATGACATGAATCGAATGATAACACCGTTATAGACTAATTAGTGTATAAAGCATAAAAACTTTCGGCCTTTTGTGAAGCCTTTATCAAGTGATATGACCATAGATGGTTTTATGTTAAAAGGCACACTAGAAAGTGTGTACAATACACGACTATCCTGGTCGAAGTTACAGTATGTGGGGACTTTATTGATTCCTCAGTGAGGAATAATGGAATATCCCATAATGAATTCTCAAGAAATTCGCCCACAGAAAGGGTAGACACAAACATAACCTGAAGTGGTATTTGGACCATATTTTTGGACACCAATTTCGATCGTCGCTGGAACTACCAGTGACAATATGCATCTATCCATCCAACAAGTCAAAGCTCCCCATCCATGTATGTACGTTATTATTTAAGTGCTCTTTTTTAAATTAAAGAAACTGTTGAATGGTCCTGCTCGCAACGTTTATGGATACTGATTGCAGTGGTTGCAATCTATGAAATGGTAATAACTGCAGGTGGTTTTGCGTCTAGCGGAAATTCTATTAGTACAATGTGTTTTGACTCTAGTATTGGTTTAAACATATTTATTGCAACAAAAGTTACAAGGGATTGGGACACAAGTTACAACAACTTAATGCAGCCTTTCCCAATAATATTTAAACAACTGTTTACTTGAGTAAAGCCCATTAAATTGATAGCAGACCTCCGTCAGACAGTATACCCTTACCACCTGAAGACAGTATCGTTAAAAGTTTGGAAGCGCGGGAGTTTGGTGGGAGTTGTTGTTAAGTTCACATAAGTGACGTCTTAGAACTATCGGTCGTTCCAAATGCAGGTATTCTTGAGATGCCCTATCTATATAAAAAGACGATAAACAGATCTACAAACTTTGACAAGAATGAGCTAGAAAATGGGGGGAAATCAATCTAAACTATCAGATTATTTCCATGAAATATCAACAATACACTAATATGATATTTTGCAAAGCAAATACGTCTTTAACTTGTCTCATTTTGTCGCCTATTTGTGTTTCATAATTTTGTTCAAATATCGTATCGTTCGTCTGTCGGTTGTGAAACAACGCGAAATGTTTAATATGCTAAAAAATAAACCTCACGTGACATGATTAGTAAACGTGCTCGCTATTACTGGAGTAAAGCCCATTACATTGATAGCAGCCCACCGTCAGACAGTACCCTTACCACCCACAGAAAGTATCATTTGGGAGCGCGGGTCCCCTGCGAACATTACCATTGACAATCTATCGCCCTCGATTTTGTGATCCAGTGGGTCTTTTATAAAATTAATAAATTCGATTCAGTGTCTATTGAGGAGTACAATTAGTGGATAATCGATGGACGATGAATGTGAAACATCCAAGCTCTTCGGGTCTCATGACATAAAGTGGAAGTGGAAGCTGGAGTGGTTTATTGGAATTTTGTAGAGTTTTGGAACGTACCCCAAAAAAAAGTCAATTTTATTTATTTCCAAAATTAGAATTTATACAAAGTTTGGAAATGTACTCCCAATGAGTTGAGAATGTCAAAATGCTTTGATATATCATCATCAGTTGCAGGTTTCTGACGCTGTGCCATACTAAGCTCATGTCACGTTACGTTTCGGGAATTGAGTGAAATGTTGGGTGCGATTTTATCCAAATATGACAGGGGATTTGAATGGCATAGTACCCATATAAATATGACAGTTGAGCAGATATAAGTGTTCAAGTGACTTAAGGAGGCGGTTAAGTAAAAGTTACAGAATTCCAAATATTCATAGGTATGACTTTGTGCTGTATTGAAGGCAATACATATGGTGGGTCGGCTTGCAACTTCTTCTATGAGAAGGTTGGTGCATTTATTTTGATTTTATATTGATTACTAAAAAGTAGGTCAAGTATTGTAATAAGATAAGCACAGGCTCCAGAAAAACGTCATGTCTGTTTAATGATATGGCTCCTTTAGTTACCACACACTCGCCAGATAAACGTCATGTCTGTTTAACGATGTGGCTCCTTTGGTTACCACACACTCGCCAGATAAACGTCATGTCTGTTTAACGATGTGGCTCCTTTAGTTATCACACACTCGCCAGATAAATGTCATGTCTGTTTAACGATGTGGCTCATTTAGTTACCAGCTAAACGTCATGTCTGTTTAACGATGTGGCTCATTTAGTTACCAGCTAAACGTCATGTCTGTTTAACGATGTGGCTCCTTTAGTTAACGGATAAATGTCATGTCTGTTTAACAATGTGGCTCCTTTAGTTACCACACACTCGCCAGATAAATGTCATGTCTGTTTAATAATATGGCTCCTTTGGTTACCACATACTCGCCATATAAACGTCATGTCTGTTTAATGATATGGCTCCTTTAGTTACCACACACTCGCCAGATAAACGTCGTGTCTGTTTAATGATATGGCTCCTTTAGTTACCACACACTCGCCAGATAAATGTCATGTCTGTTTTAACGATGTGGCTCATTTATTTACCAGATAAACGTCATGTCTGTTTAACAATGTGGCTCCTTTAGTTACCACACACTCGCCAGATAAACGTCATGTCTGTTTAACGATGTGGCTCCTTTAGTTAACGATATATGTCATGTCTGTTTAATGTTGTGGCTCCTTTAGTTACCAGATAAACGTCATGTCTGTTTAACAATGTGGCTCATTTAGTTACCACACACTCGCCAGATAAACGTCATGTCTGTTTAACGATGTGGCTCCTTTAGTTGCCACACACTCGCCAGATAAATGACATGTCTGTTTAATAATATGGCCCCTTTAGTTACCACACACTCGCCAGATAAACGTCATGTCTGTTTAATAATATGGCTCCTTTAGTTATCACACACTCGCCAGATAAACGTCATGTCTGTTTAATAATATGGCTCCTTTTGTTACCAGACAGCCGCCAGATAAATGTCATGTCTGTTTAATGACGTGGCTCATTTAGTTACCAGGGATCAGCCAGATAATTGTCATGTTTGTTTAATGACGTTGCTCCTTTAGTTACCAGACAGCCGCCAGATAAATGTCATGCTTGTTTAATAATGTGGCTCATTTAGTTACCAGACAGCCGCCAGATAAATGTCATGTCTGTTTAATGATGTGGCTCCTTTAGTTACCAGATAAATGTCATGCCTGTTTAATGACGTTGCTTCTTTAGTTACCAGACAGCCGCCAGATAAATGTCATGCTTGTTTAATAATGTGGCTCATTTAGTTACCGGACAGCCGCCAGATAAATGTCATGTTTGTTTAAAGATGTGGCTCATTTAGTCACCAGATAAATGTCATGCCTGTTTAATGACGTTGCTCCTTTAGTTACCAGACAGCCGCCAGATAAATGTCATGCTTGTTTAATAATGTGGCTCATTTAGTTACCAGACAGCCGCCAGATAAATGTCATGTTTGTTTAATGATGTGGCTCATTTAGTTACCAGACAGCCGCCAGATAAATGTCATGTCTGTTTATTGATAATGCTCCTTTAGTTACCAGACAACTGCTCCATATATAGCCTTTGCTGCAGATATTTGCATGGAAGTCCCCACTTAAAATCGGTAACTACCTCCCCTTAATTCGGTCACCGGTAGTAGTCTTCAATCCAGCCTTAAAGGGGTTCTTTACACTAAATCCGGCCATTTATGGGACCATCTTCTTTTATACTCACGTACAGAATATATGCAACAAATGAATGGATTTGAGCCATGGATTAGTGCAAAAATACACTCATGTGCTCAATGAACCATGCAAATATGGTAATTATAATGAAAATGAATTTATGACTGGAGTCAATACTACTCTAGTCATGAATTCATTTTCACGATAATTGCCATGTTGTTTGCATCGTTCTTATAGAGCACATGAGTATAGTTTGCACTCATCCATGGCCCAAATGCATACATTTGTTGCATTTATTCTGCTGAGTATAAAAGGAGATGGTCCCATAAATGAACGGATTCAGTACTCCTTTAACTATAACTCCAATACAGTTGCCATAATTACGGATTGCTGTTGACTGAATCTTTATTTTCTTCACATATTTTGTCCAACTCCAATGGTATCTTGGCTTAACAGTGCTTACATTCCTCAAAAATACAGTACCAGTCAGAAGAAGTGGTATATTGAGTATATCAAGAATTGAACGGGGATTAGGACCCCTTGCATGTAGTCATATATTTTTACGTTGGAAACCAGTCATCCCGATTTATCTTGTGCATGACTTTTCGTCGACCCTTATATGGGTAGACCTATATATAGCAACTGTCAATTACTGTCAATTATTGTGCGGTACCGAGCGATGCACAACTATTCCTGTTACCCCGACGCCAGCACGCCGGTGCCGGCACATGTTATCCCAAAAGAACTATACACGTTCTACATATGCACTAAATGTTGATGTCGTCTCCTGTCTATATATTACAGTCCCGCCGAACGTACACTCGTAGGGGCCGACTCTCAAGCCAGGCCGGAACGAGCAGAAAGACCCTCTCCACCTTCCGAGAATGAATGCCACGTCGAGGACGCCGGACATCCACCCTCGCCAGCTCTGGCGGCATTCTTCCGAAATTGCGAACGACACCAGCAAAGCAGAATTGACGAGGGGGTCACACCATCAGAGGAAGACCGTGCCGAAGACGCGGAAGACTAGACCACCGGCATATCAGAGCTGCGCGGGGAAAGGTGGGACGAGGAGCCGGAAGTAGAAAGGTGGGATGACGAGGGCATGTGGGACGATAGACTCGTCCCTGGCTCATATGTGAAACACTATGGCGCTATCGCTCTGTGACGTGCCCTCCCATAAGAGACCAGTACGGACTATCGCCATCTTATATCGATCCAAATATAACGACGGAGAGACAACAGCAAGACTGGGATACCCATCAAAACACAATACGTTGCATCGTGTGTTCTGCGAAAATAGTTTACATATTTAAAATATCTATTCACAAATACTAAGAAAGATATCAAAATAATAAGTTATGATGATTTATTCCCGCCAGAGATCGGCAGAATCTAGTCAAACTTGGGTCTTTGAACGCAACACAAAAATCACTTCAGCCAATCAGCTTCCACTGTTCTATTTTAGTCCCGGTCAGAATTCTGACCGGAGACCCAAAAATGGCGATAGTCCACACCGGTCTATAATAACGACGTCCAAAGCAGAGCGATGATAAGGTTTATAGTCCGGGGACCAGTCAAGTGGGACGAGGGGTTCGCCGAGGAACACGGGCGTCCCGTCGGCCGCGTACCCCGGAAATGGTGGAAGCCAATTGAAGAATGGTACACATGAAGCGAAGATCTAATGTGGCGTGATGGCGAAGGAGAAGACGTAGCTATCGGACCAATTTACGGATTAGCGCGAGTAGATGTTGCCGAAATATGACCACTGGAAGCTAATGCAGCGCGCTGACGAGAGGGGAGACCCATAGACGACTTAGAGGATGACGTTCGCCTGATCTGATCAGCCATGAAAGATGCATCAGGCAAGCCACATCAGAACAACGTATAAAGTTACAAGGTTTTTGGTAGCCAGCATCAATCTTCAGCGATCAGTGGTCAACAAACTTCGAGACACTTGGACAACAGCTTTACAGTCGGCGAAATAACCGGAATTACTGGACAGAAAAGACGGCTAATAACGAAGCGCACTCGACGATAGCAGACTGCAGGCCGATGAACACAACTATACATCAGCCACGCCGACGACAGGAAGACGTTCAACTTATGAATTTAATAGAAGACCCCGATTCACGCAGACGACAGGAAGACGCACTTCACTTATGAAGACACAAGAAGACCCCGATTCACACAGACGACAGGAAGACGAACCCAACTAGGAGAAGCCATACGACGACGAAGATATTCTATTGAACTGTTTGTAAATAAATGATCAAATCATTTTAATGTCTGACCGTTATATGTCCCCCGTCTTGGCACAAATGGTCGAACTGGTTAGTTATGTCGAACGCACGGATAAATTGCAGTAATCCATATGGTCCCTTCTGCGATTCGCTTAACCCTTTACCCAACAGAACGGCCCTGTGACAATGCATTCTCTTATATATGCGAGTCGACCATAGGTCGCCTCGCATATATAAGAGAATGCATTGGCTTAACACATTAAAAATAATAAAATTGTTAAAGAATGTAAGAAAAAATGGTAAAAAGTGTTAAAAAAAGATTTTTTTTAGGCCAATGCATTCTCTTATATATGCGACCTATGGTCGACTCGCATATATAAGAGAATGCATTGGCACAGGGCATAACTAACTATCACAATGTGGTCAAGGAGCCGGTTCCAATGATATCCATATGTGTATGGTTCTATTGAGACAGACCGAAGATATTGAAGCTTTATTTGGCCGGTTTTGGCCGGTTTGTGGGGTAAAGGGTTAAACGAATTGTAATTGTATATATAAGATACTTACGGGTTTTTCTAGCCACAGCTTCTGGTAAGAGATTCAGAGTGTTCATGACACCAGCTGATGATATCACAGTATCCGCATGGATCTCTATTTCGCCACTAGATTTCTGCACAGCGACGCCTGTTAAATACACCAGGGGCCGTATTCACCAAGTGGTTTTTTTTTTAAATAAACCAGGTAGTTTATTTGGTAGTGCTGAACGCATAAGGTATCCTTGCTATAGCGTTATAGCGACACACGATGTCGATGATGTGATTAACCAAATCTATCAGATCTGCCATTTGCATTTGTCAATGTATTACATGTATGACTAAATCGCTATAACTAACCACCACAATCCGCCTCCATAGCGGTATACATTATTCATATAATTTTACAGATTCAGACTGGCCGGTTTTATATTTTTGAGGAATGAGCTTTTATGACATATTTGAGATTTTTGAAATGGCATAACGTGAGGAAGAGGAAAAACCAAGACAACATCGCAATAAAATTATAAGGGATATGTCCAACCCACTAGAACAATCAGTGGCGTGGCTTATTTATTTTATAAAAAAACCGAGTAGTTTATTTGGTAGCGTCTGAAGGCATAATTTACCTTAATTTGATATTTTAAACGACTAAAATAATAGCGCCTGAAGGCATACGGTACCTCAATTGAATATTTTACACCGCATATACGTTGAAATTATTCCCATTGTTTGAATTTCCAAACTGTAATTGTGAATATACTTCGGTTAGACCTGCAGAATTATCACATTCTCTACTTTTGGTCAAACTGTTGGTCTGCAGTGGCCATCAGTTGGACTTTTTACAAACTTATGGGGGGGGGGGTGTGAGGTTGGAATAGCCCAACTCCAATAGTTGGAACGTGTGAGGTACCGGTTGGGAAGTTCAAACCCAAATAGAATTTCGCGTATATGGGAGTTTGGTATGGTCTGACAATGTTCATACGTTTAATTTGCGATGATTTCAGAGAAAATGAAGAAATCATAACAAACAAAGTTTTTAACTTTCAGAGAATATTTCTCAAAGAAGTAATTGGTACATATGATTGGCCAGTTTTAGCGATGATGTATGAATCACGCTAATTTAGACAGGCGCATGGAATGCGATGTAATAAGCATTTATCACCTCGATTTTGGTGGGGTTTTTTGGTAAATACTCCACACACAAATAATTTTGTTTTCTGTGAACAAAGTATCTCTAAATACTGTGCATACAAATATATGTAATTATACATTATTAAGTTCCTATGGTTATTAGTTGTTCACATATGCTGCGTTGTAAGTGACGGAACTTCACACGAAGGCTACGTTTCCTTTTTACAGACGCTACTTTTCTTACGTCACGTAAATGATAGGCTACAGTTCTTTCTTCACGTAAATGATAGGCTACAGTTCTTTCTTCACGTAAATGATAGGCTACAGTTCTTACTTCACGTAAATGATAGGCTACAGTTCTCACTTCACGTAAATGATAGGCTACAGTTCTTTCTTCACGTAAATGCTTCACGTAAATGATAGGCTACAGTTCTTACTTCACGTAAATGATAGGCTACAGTTCTTTCTTCCAAAAATCGCCGCGAAAATTTATGCAAAAATCGAGAAGAATCTGAGTGGTTTGTCAACGTTCATATGTGTTATGATTCAAGATCGGTATACAATTGGAGACGGAATATTTTTTTCTTCTGATTTTGTTCGCTTTATTTGGGTTGATTCAGACAGTAATTATAATTCAGTGTTGTACAGTCTTCATCCATCCAGGCCGGTGTGGCTTTCTCGAACAACCATGAACATTCGCCATATTTGGTCTTTAAATCTATAATTTATATACTGTGTTATGTTCCAGAATGCGACATATTGTGTTTTGTTTTCTGGAAAATAATACGCAAGCTGTCGATTGTGTTTTATACAATTCCTATTGTTTAAAAAAATGTAAAATATTACCTTCACGGATGGCGGATTTCCATGGTTACACTCGATATTGGGAATGGGCTTATTTTCAAGTGGTTATATACTGTAGTGGTTACTATATAGAGGGGTACACCGTTTTGTAGTTCCCACGATATAGCTGTCTTGGTCGTCCTACTGAACCATTATTATTATACATAATGTCGACATATAATATAAACGGGTTCTTGGATTGTCCTACCCATATAATTATATTCTAAACAATTTAATACACATTTCGTGCAATGAATGGTAACAGAATATGGTACTACGTCACTAGGATTTGTGCTCCTTCTATTCGTTGTCGTTGTCGATTCCTATATGCTGTTACGATTATGGTTTTGGATTTTCAACAAAACTCACAAATACGTCATATAGTAATAAGTTCGCGATCGTTTCCCATTCATCAATATGGGAGATAACCCTGAGTTATGATCTTGATTGTGATCGTCACGTGGTCTTAATTTGTATCTATTAGTGGTAATCAAATCATTGGTCGTCGTGAAACACGAGAATCTTGCTAAAGACAAAGCGCTTTGCTACATGTATGACCTGATATGCCTATAAATAGTGAACGTATTGACAAATTAAGTTGCATTTAATTGTTGCGAAATGAACATGCTACCATGACTATTTCTTTATGTATATATCAATCAACTTGTTCGGTATACCATCGTGGTATTATCTATTGAACACTGGAAATACATAAATAGAGGATTTATCACTTGCTGCAATTTTAGGGGTGTGTGGGTTTCGGTTTGAGGGTGATTTGCTGGATGATTGCTTGGTTTATTGGTTTGAAGTTTTCTTACCGTAATCGCCGAACACGTAACCTAGTGTAACTCTGAGCTCTTTGTTGTCCGTTAGCGAGTTAATCACTTGTTTCACTGTTTTTGGATTCGCAAACAACCGGCTGATAAGGTGGAGTAATCGGGTTGATATCAGCTTTTTGACCAGAGACTTCGGTAAAATCTTTAGTATTGCCCAACCGACTGCGTACCTTATTACAGGTCCGCTAAAAACCACCATTAACCCTATACTATGCGCAAGTGGATAAGGATGAATATAAATGGCCGACGACTGCATACATGTGGCCAAATTGAGATTTGATTTATGTGTCATTTAATGAATTTTGAATGTGTAAACAACACCAATCAACGATATGCAAATATAACTGATCCAATCGCTGAACAAATAACAGTTGAAATGAAAGAGAATTATAGTTTAAACACACCGTGAAAGAGTCCATAAAGACAAAAAGAATACAATTATCGGTTCAGAACCGTAATCAATTTATCGGAAGAGGACACGATGTGTAGCATGTTATCGGAAAAGTAACGTAGCAATTCAGAGCATTTTTTTAGTGGTCAATTTTGGTCCGATAATTGCCACATAGTGTAATGTAATGCATATCCATATGTCCAAAATATACCCATCTGCGAAAAAAGTTTTCATAACCAAATTGCAGTGTTATCATACTCTATTTATTTACTTTTTGTTGACACTGTTTTAGTGATAAATGCACACAGAAAATGACGACGCTTTCTGGATGACAAACAAGGCATTCACTATTAGTCTGGTCGATAAAAGGTTTGACCTAGAAAAAATTTGGACTAAGTTGGTTTGTATACCATTTTGAAGAGGAATATATCCTCTATAACATATCCAAAATCCGCTAAAATCCTCTTTGAGCATTTTTTGTAATTCAAGATGGCGTCCAAGATGGCTGCCATTTTCCTATAAGTCAGCTTGATGCAATTATAGTGAGAACAACTTGTCATATGTATACACATGTATACATTTTTATGAATCTACGACATAACGTCACCTTTATGTGCAAAATTGGAACTCCCCGTCCAAGATGGCCGCCAAAATGGCGACCGGAAGTAGAATTTTTACGTTTTTTTACTAATATCTTTAAGATAAGTTTCTGTGGTTTGGAACCGGTTGAGAATTGTTACTTTATTTTGTATATAGCATGTTAACTGACCATTGGAGCAATGCAATATGCTGTTCGTTGGGTCCACACCCATTCCGATCACTCAAAAATTCGATTTTACAAAACGCGGTATAACCTTTCACAAAAGATCCCCGAGATTCTAATCATATTTCATCAATAAGTGGGAAGAACTGTGTAATGTAAGTGATGCATTCTATATCTTATTGGTATTCGAACTCAATGATACCAAAATTGTCACTTTGGATCCAAATGGCTGCCAAAATGGCCACCAAAATATGGAAAATTGTAATTATTATCCCAGCGTGCCATGCAACCGCTTACAAGTTGTGGTGATGCACACAATTGGCTATTCTGTCTTATATAGCTTGAGTACTAACATTTCTGATGCACCTCGGGTATATATTACTATTTTAACAACTGAAATTACCAGAATTATTCGAAATTTTCTGCCACAAACCGGATATCAAAATCAGCAAACAATCGATGTTCAGGTTTGAGCCATTTTTTTAAAGTAAAATGGAACTATGTTTAGTATCAAAGATGTTTATTGTTTTGATATGTGTTACATGTGTCACACTGAGTTATTTTAGACAAAATTACTCATGATGGCTTCCAAAATGGCAACCAAATTTGGTAAACATTATTATATACATATACATATGTGTATATACGTGGTGTATATGTATACATAATCAATGGTGACTCACATGCTACTGAATCAACTAAATGTTCTATTCTGGTGGTCCTGGTACCCTACGAGACATGACAAGTTCATTTTGAGGAATGCAATATGGATTTTGCCAAAAGCTTCCTTGTTTTTGAACGGAAATGGGCAGAACGTGGATACGGAACTGAAAGGGATCATATTATGTGGCTATTCTGGCCCATTAGCATCAACATTTATCAACTTAATACAGTGTGTATGTCTGTTGACTGTATGGTCATAGGCGAGGTGAGTAGTATACATGGAGTTATTGTATCCATGAATCATGTGAATAGTTATACAATGTGTGACCATATGGTCATGGATGGGATGTCCATAGTGAGGTATAGGTATAAAAGGAGTAGCAGTATGGTGAGTTGAACATGTTTTCAGTGAGTTGCTGTCTGGTCATTGAAGTGGTGTATGGTCATAACGAGAGCAGCTACACTGTCCTGTATTGTATATATGGAGTAACTGTGTGGTCAGGGGTGGGCTGTACATATGTACATCGGGTGGCTGTATTGTCATGGGTGGGTGTATATGTATACATATGTTGGATGTATGGTAATGGATGGCTGTAAGTATAAATAAGGTGTGGTTGTATGGTTATGGGTAATGTGTATATGTGTACATGGAATGACTGCACGGTCATTGTTGAAGTGTATATGCATACCTGGAGTACACTTTGGTGGCCATTGACGGCTAGTGTATATAGAGAGTGACCTCGTGGTGATGGGTGGGATGTCTATGTTTATATGTAGGGCCTATTGTATTGTCATTGGTGGTGTGTACAAGTATACAGTGAATAGCTATATGTACATAGGTATATAGGGATTGACAGTATGGCAAAATTAATGGTTGGGTGAATTGATATACAAGGAGTGACTATGATCACGAATCTGGTTTATGCGTATACAGCAATAGGCTGAATTGCCATGGGTCAGGTGTATGTGCAAGTATGGAGTGTATGAATGGCGTATGCGCGGTATGAGACATTGATATATCCAGAAGGGCTGTAAGGCCACTTTTGTGAGGTCTATATGTATATACATGGAGTGACTCTATGGTTTTTGGGTTGGGTGTATATGTATATCTTGAGTGGCTATATGGCATCGGGTGTCGCAAATATGTATATATATACAGGGAGTGAGACTGTATGACCACTGGTGAGGCAAATAGGTATATACGAAGTGATGTATGATCATGGATGTAGCGAACAGGTATGGAGTGACTGTATGGTCATCGGTGAGGTGTATATGTATATCTTTAGTGGCTGTATAGCTATGCATGTAACAAATAAATATACATGGAGTGACTGTATGACCTATGGTTAGGCGAATGGGTATACAAGAGGTTACTTTGTGTCCATGTATGTAGTGAATATGTATAGAGGTCATGTGAGGTGTTGGAGTATACCTGGTGTGTCTGCATGGTTATTCACGGCTATAGGGCCATGCGTTGGTGTATGGGTTAACCCAATTTGGCTGTATGGGTGGTAATGGGTGATGTGTATGTCTATACATAGCCATTTACGTGGTGTTCATGTATATATGGACTGACTGCATGCTCATGTGTGATTTGTACTGGTGCACCTTTGTGTGACTATCGCTTTCCACAATAACTCAAGGATATTTTAATGGATTGATGTAATATCAGAGTGTTCTCCACATTAATTGCGTTTTATATGCAATGTGAAGAAAACGGTTTTCCTGACAATAGTTTATTAGTTAATAATTTGTTATGCTAATGAGCCAGAGTAGCCACATAATATGATACCTTTCAGTTCAGTTACAACGTTCTGTCTGTTTCCGTTAAAAAACATGGACAGAATCCCAAAAGAGGTGTTCGGTAAAATCCGTACTGCATCCCTTAAAATGAATTTGTCGTGCCTAATAAGGTGCTGGGACAACCATAATATAAGATTAAGTCATCTTGAGTAATATTGTCTAAAACACCACACTATGCCATATTTAAGGCATATCAAAATAAAAAGAACATTTGATACTAAAGATAGTTCCATTTTACTTGAAAAAAATGGTCCAAACATGAAAAGTGTTTTTTTTTGCCGAGGTTGATGCTGTTTGTGATAGAAAAATGCCATAATTCTGGTAATTTCAGAATAGTAAAAATTAATCAAGGTGCATAAGAAATGTTGGTATTCAATGTATATAAGACAGAATAGTCATTTGTGTACATCACCACAACTTGTAAGCGGTTGCATGGCACGCTGGAATAATAATTACCATTTTCCATATTTTGGTGGCCATTTTGACAGCCATTTTGAGCCAAACTGACAATTTTGGTACCATTGAGTTCGAATTTCAATAAGATATAGAATGCATCACTTACATTTCACAGTTCTTCCCACTTCTTGGTGAAATATGACCAGAATCCAAAAGGGGATCTTTTGTGAAATGTTATACCGCGTTTTGTAAAATCGAATTTTTGAGTAATCGGAAGGGGTGTGGACCCAACGAACAGCATATTGCATTGCTCCAATGGTCAGTTAATATGCTATATACAAAATAAAGTCACAATTCTTAACCAGTTCCAAACCACAGAAACTTATCTTAAAAGTATTAGTTAAAAACGTAAAAAATCCACTTCCGGTCGCCATTTCGGCGGCCATCTTGGATGGTGAGTTCCAATTTTGGCACATAAAGATGGCGTCATGTCATAGCCTCAAAAAAATGTATACATGTGTATACATATGACAAGTTGTTCTCACTATAATTGCATCAAGCTGACTTATAGGAAAATGGCAGCCATCTTGGACGCCATCTTGAATTACAACAAATGCTCAAAACTGATTTTAGCGGATTTTGGATATGTTATAGAGGAGAGCTTCCTCTTCAAAATGGTGTAAAAACCAACTTAGTCCGAATTTTTTCTAGGTTGACCCTAAAATTTGAGTTTATCGACCAGACTATATGATCTCCTCGTGACATATTAGTTCGGGACGACTGCATGGGACTCGTATATAAGGTGTCGTTAGCTTCCAGAAACCTTACCTTATTTCCTCTGCTGTCATATAAAGGTGAAAACAAACTTTGAATACCAGAAGTGAAACGTAGCGTCTCGATGGAGCGCCGTAGCATTTATCGGAAAAGCGGCATTTCTCGAGTATCGGATGAGCCTACGTGATAATAGTGGGGAATTTATTGTTTTTAGTTGCATAGTTTTCGACTTTTGGTCTGAAATGGTATTTCGTTGGAAATTTTCCAACCTTAGCGGGCATCAGGATATAGGAAAATTCCAATAGTTGGAAAGCTTTATGTACCAGTTGGAACATTCCATCGCAATGGGGTATGTAAATGTAATTATGCGAACCTGATCGGGTGGTCTGGTTCATGGGGATGGTGCAGTTGTGAGTTTAATTGTGGACACACTCCATAAAGAAGACACTCTACCTATGCCCCTGTCAGACCCATATAAACAGGATGAAATAATGGTGACTGTGTCAAGAAACTTACCACAAACACTTCCTGTGTCGTCTGTGAGTATTCTGGCCACTGGGGCACACACCAAGACCTTGCCGCCAGCTCGTTCTATGATAGGAATCATTTGCATGGTAAGCTCACTGGTTCCGCCTACGGGGTAGTACGCACCATTGCTATAGTGGTATACTATCATGCAGTGGAAGAAGAAACTTGCATTTGCTGGGGCGACACCTGTCGATAAGAAGAATACATGGATAATATGTGACCCGTCATATCAAATCCAGTCGGAAGTCGGGATTTTTTTTACCCTGTGCCAATGCATTCTCTTATATATGCGAGTCGACCATATATAGGCCGCCTCGCATATATAAGAGAATGCATTGGCCTAGCAATATTTTATCATTTTTTTTTAAATAAATGTTTCTGACAATTTTTAGGACATAAAATAAAAAACATCCATTACCCTGCAGGGAGCCCCACACATATATAGAAGCATATAGAAGAGTGTCGTCTGTCCATGTTTGTCTGGGGCTATGTATGGGTGAAATTATAAAATTGTTAAAGAATACAAGAAAAAATTATTAAAATTGTAAAACATTGTTACGCCAATGCATTCTCTTATAAATGCGAGGCGACCTATGGTCGACTCGCATATATAAGAGAATGCATTGGCACAGGGTAAAAAAATCCCGACTTCCGACTGGATTTGATATGGCGGGTCACATATGGGCATGCTATCTATATACAAATAAAATAACCCAATACCCACTCCTGAGCAAAATGGTCCCGCTAATTTGCTATGGTGTTGGTGGGTCCTACTGATTTATCGGTGATGTACTGTTAACATAAAGTATCGCTAGTTTCCCAGATTGTCACTTTGGCGGTAGTTGTGCAATCCTGTACGATTCGTGTAGAAAGCCATTGTTGTCATAAAAATTGAAGGATAGATATATCTTAAAGCGGAGACGCAAGTTTCGCATAAATCCAGCCAAAAATGGCAAGAGATTTTCAACGAAGAATTTCTCTGGATCTATCTGGCGAACAATCTTGAATTTTACATATCATCATCTTCATTGTATATAGAATCAATCTGAGGAGGTTAATGGTATCAAGGTGCACCATTCACCGTTGCAGCGTCATAAACTGACTAGCCTGTGTGGTTGCCCTTTTGTGGTTGTTGACAGTCTGTAGGTTTGCCCCTTTGAGGTCGTTGACAGTCTGTTGGTTTGCCACTTTATGGTTGTTGACAGTCAGTCGGTTTGCCCCTTTGTGGTTGTTGACAGTCTGTCGGTTTGCCAATTTATGGTTGTTGACAGTCAAAAAAAGAAAACGGACCAAAGACAAATACATTGTGAAAAGTCGTTGTTTCTGTCATTCTAACATAACGTGATTCAGTATCAATCATAACTGGATTTTGCTTTGTAGTATTTTAAATGAGGGAGTTATACACCAAATGTTCTCGGTCCACAACGGCTTGGGGAAACGGTTGGGTTTATGCTAGTTTTGACAAGTCCCGTCCCGTTATTCTTCTACATGTGTAACATAATTTACGCCCATAATAGTGAGCGGGTGTTATCTTGGTTGTATATCTTCTGATTAGGTCCAATGGACGCTTTGGGTATATGCACAAAGATTGCAGCATTCCCTGAGCATGCTGATATGAAACATGCGTATATAAGATGTCCGATCAATGTCAAAGCAATGATAATTATAAGTAAACAAAGCCTTGTTTTCCAGTCAATTTTGATTTGTCGCGCTATCATAAAACGTATGCAACCAATAAATTGTAAAAGATCGTGTCATCACTTTATCTTTTCTATCTCGGTAAATGATATATCATTTCGAAGACAGATTAAGCGCGAACGAACGTGCCAGATGCTGAGTATCATTCGGCTGTTCGCGTAAATGCTCCACGTATAAATGTAGTACATCTCTTCAATGAAAGGCTGTTATAGAATAGTAACGGGACGGAACTCGGTCCAAAACAGCATCATCCCAACTGATATCGCGGGTTATTGTGGACCGAGAAGACTTTGTCTAGGGGAGGTAGTGAGTAAATAGCAGAGTTATTGAGCGTCTTGTGATTTGTGGGTTGAGTTGTTCCGTGGGTGGATGGTTGGGTGCGTGTTGGTTTTTTTTTAATGGGTATGTGAAGGGGTGAAGGGTGGGTGAGCGGGCGAGTGAGTAAGTCGGTGGTAGATCGCGAGCATGTCTGTGTTTGTTATTGATTGACTGATGGATTGATTCCCACATTTCTTACCGTAGCCACTGAACCCGTAACCCATTGAAACTCGGGGTTCCTTCTCCGTAAATAGAGGATTGATCACTTGTTGCAATTGTGTGTTTGATTTTGGTTTGTGTGTGATATGCTGGATGATTGCTTGGTTTATTGCTTTTCAGTTTTCTTACCGTAATCGCCGAACACGTAACCCAGGGTAACTCTGAGCTCTTTGTTGTCCGTTAGCGAGTTAATCACTTGTTTCACTGTTTTTGGATTCACAAACAACCGGGTGATAAGGTGGAGTAATCGGGTTGATATCAGCTTTTTGGCCAGAGACTTCGGTAAAATCTTTAGTATTACACAACCGACTGCGTTCCTTATTTCTTTCTGGAAGAACGCGATATAAACACATTAACCTATCGTGTGCAAAATTGACAGGGTGTGTGGATGTATCTGCAATGTGTCGCCAAGTTGGAAGCTTTGTTCAACATATACTGATTAATATTGCAGCAAAAATGTATTTATATGACGATGACTGTTCTTGAAAGTATAAAAAACAACGGCCTTGGTGTTATAACACGTAATCAGATTCTTTCCAAATCAAGAATACTTTGAGGCAAGTAGGTACATGTAAGTATTACTGAAAGTATCGGCTTTGTGTGTTTATTTTTATTTTCATTTCAATTGGCCGCTCACATCTGCTGCTCATAGATCTACGCCAGGACTGTTGGGTTTTGTTTAACTCAGGATGAATGTCCACGTATAATTTCTCGAATTTTGTTTTATTACGGGCATGCTATCCAGTAACGTATGAGGGTGAACTGATTATCGTGTCAAAATGTTTAAAATTCTTAATCTATCAGGATCAGCAAATTAGCACCTTTCAACCAACATGTTATGTGATTAATTAGCTTCACTGATTGTGAAGCTAGTTTTTAAATCAAATATATATCAAGTATTGCTCAGCTATCACTGGTTTTGAGATCAAAAGTACACCAATTAACTGTTTCATGAACTGCGCTGTGGCGCATTAAATATCCTGTTCCAGTGTATACTCTTATATATGCGAGTCTCGGACAGGGAGCCTGGCATATATAAGAGAACCAACTGTCTTACATTGTTAGGCCATGCACTGTATTCACTTATATATGCGATGCTCCCTGTGGGACTCGCATATATAAGAGATTCTCACAGGGTTTTCGCAAAATTTCAGGAAGCTCCAATCATGGAAAGGTTCAATATACCGAATAAATAGAACATAAACCCAGATGGAGTCCAAAATGTAGTAACCCTTTCTATACTAAATGGATTCTCCCACTCGATTATAAAATTATACATTGGAATGGTCTATTATTAATATGGAGGGGTTTTCAGGAGACATTAGCAGACGACATATAGTGGTATAATCAGGTCTGGCAATTCCCAAATATAGCTACAATAGCCACATGTAGCTACTGTACATATATGGATATTGATGATGGATGAATCTGGTTGAAGGGAGATAATCCAATAATAAAATCATTTAAATACACAAGAACATGATTTGATTATACTCTTAGTAAATAAACATTGTGTGCCATTGTCATGTATAATCAACAAAATATTCCAACATTGTTGCCTTTTCCTGACAAGTGACAACTGTACCTAACTAGAAGAATATATCATATGATCATGGATCTGAGTCCCATATCACAAGGCATAACTATTTTTTAAACAGAGCACGTGCTTAGCTTTATTTCTTGGTTAATCCGCAAGATGGTGCAACCAAAATGTCATTGGCAGTGGTTTCATAATTTGTAACAACATAACACCTCTCACCCCTAGTTGCAATAGCTAGATGGTAAAATATGTTTTACGATAGTCAAATGTAGCTTTAATAGCTATAGTCCAGGAGATATTGGTCGACCTCTGCACCCCCCCAGGACTTAACTTCACCCCACTAATTTTCTTCCTTAAGGTCTCCTCTAATTTTTTTCACTTGTTAACAAGAAAAAAAAGTGGCCGCAGAGACTCCAGACAAGATGACGTCCATCATGGCGGCCATTTTTTTTAAATGCACCAGGTCTCTTTGATCGCCATTATAGTAAAGATGATAGCACATGCGGTCTTGTTTTCCGCTCGATTCGTTATGCTAATATACAACGCTTACAAATTAGCCAAATATCCGACACCAGAATCCAATATGGCGGCCAAGATGGCCGCCGAAATGTGGAAATATGCTATTTTTCTGACATGTTACCACCTTTCGTTTGTCTCTGTGGGAAAATGTTAGAATTTTTGCGTCATGTTATACATTTATCATATAGAGGAGTCATTGTGCAGAGGTCGACCAATATCTCCTGGACTACTATATTGTACTATTCAGTCTACTGAATAGTGCAATGATACTAAGCACGAAAGGCCTCGAGACTTACAAATGTATTAAATGATCGTTTTATAAGTCATGTCTCCATTCTTTTTGATCATATATACAACTCTATATATATATATATATGTGGTAGCTTGTTGAACTTTTCACCTGAACATGTTCCTAAGTGATAACTATTGTTGTATGTGTTGTGTGTGTTGTGTGTGTTGTATGTGTTGTATGTGTTGTGTGTGTTGTGTGTGTTGTGTGTGTTGTTCGGAAAGTCTTACATTCATGAGATTTATGTATTTGTTGATGGCGTCCTTATCTCTCGGAAACTGTTTGATAAGATGGTTTCGGAGTTCATCCTGTGTTCCAGATGTCATCGAATGCAGCTTTGGATTGGCTGAGTCTCCCATGGCAATCTGAAACAGAATGGCTATGCTCTGTTGAACAAACCTGATATTGCATATTTATGATCGTTCACCAGATAATCACTGATAATGTTATCAAATATCTAATTTTCCGACAATACAAGTCTGATTCTACGAATATACGACTGATTCCTCGAAGATAATTCATAAAATTGCCATGTCCCCTGCAAGGCCAAAACGTAATGAATGTTTGTTTCTGATAACCAGCCCAACTAAAAACAAGCGTTGCTCCCAAGACTATTTTTCCTTGATTTTTTGCCCTTTTCGTCGATACAGATTTTTATTTTTGCTGATCGTGGTCGATCAGGAAGGTTTTCGTACATTCACCTGTTATCTGTTTTGAATATTTCCAGTTTGTTCAGATGGATCAATTATTTTACTTATTTTGCCAATTTCTCATTTAATATGGACTCATTTTGCCTTTTAGTGGGTGAACAATAAAATAAAGTTTAAATTAAAATGAAAAACCACCCGACCGCCCACATATATTTTGGACCCTTTTAAACCAGAAACACGGATCCATCTAATGTCAGCCTAAGAGATAATTGTGGATTGCATTAACCCTTTACCCAACAAACCGGCCAAAACCGGCCAAATAAAGCTTCAACAGCCTAAAATATCTTCGGTCTGTCTCAATAGAACCATACACATATGGATATCATTGGAACCGGCTCCTTGACCACATTGTGATAGTTACAGTTATGCCCTGTGCCAATGCATTCTCTTATATATGCGAGTCGACCATAGGTCGCCTCGCATATATAAGAGAATGCATTGGCCTAAAAAAAATCTTTTTTTAACACTTTTTACCATTTTTTCTTACATTCTTTAACAATTTTATAATTTTTAATGTGTTAAGCCAATGCATTCTCTTATATATGCGAGGCGGCCTATGGTCGACTCGCATATATAAGAGAATGCATTGGCACAGGGCCCTTCTGTTGGGTAAAGGGTTAACACAGAAAGGTGCTGCTAGATCATTTGATTTTTATTAGATTGAGCTGTTTTTGGCAACACGCACGTGGTCTGATGGTGGTCTAAAACAGGCAACCAGGTTTGAATACCTAACACAAAAATACCTATGGTGTCGTAACACTAATCATTACTGTCCGAGCTCCTTTTGATTTATGAATGTTCTGCATATTGTGAGATCATAGGTCATAGGTCATAGGTCGCAAATATTCAGGTGTGGGAGCAAATACTATTTCACAGGGGGTGGAGTCAAGACTTTGGTCAACATTTTCAATAGTTGGACTTTTCATGCTTAACAAACAAAACATTAGTTGGCAATTTTACACCACATATAGATAGGTTTAAACTGTTCTCAGTGTTTTATTTCTCCACCAGAAATTAGTAGGGACTTTGTTGTTTTAAGACCAAGAGTTGGAAATTTCCAACAGTTTGAATGATTCAGTTACCAGCTGGAAAGTTCCAATCCAATGCGTTAAAATGGAATTTCGCGAATCTTGGAATCTGGTGTACATGGTTCAGAGGATGACTGAGGTTGGAAATTTTAATGCGGCACCATAACGGACACCCTCTATATATATATCCACTTCACTGGGTACATAACGATTTGAATGTGGGGCAGAGTGCGGGAATCTGGAACTCTATACATGGATCTTACCACATCGTACTCCTTTTCCATCGGTGCGAACTCGATCTGACCATCCGTCACCTGATCAACAAGTACTCTGTCCTCGTGACCTTCACCCATTGATCCGAGATAATGGATTCCTGTCGTATTGATAAGTTTACAATTTTATGAAGCAATCAATCTTGTTTAACTCTTTCTATGCTGAATTAATTCCCCGTTTTACTCATAAACGTATACTTGGGAATGGTATGTTATTAATTTTGAGGGCTGTTTAAAGGGATAATGTACTTAGATGTTGTTGTTGGTTTCTATAGTCTCCGAGTCGTAGAATAAGGTAACCAGATTTCCATTATCTGAAAGTATGTTGAGTACGAAGTAATGTTACGGATGACAGATTTTAACCGGAATGCGAAAATACCAATTGTTGTCGAGTAATTTTTGGACAGTTCTCAAGCAAATGTATCAAATAAATGTTATATTATATGCATACTAGTCCCATATACTCATTACGTCATTGTATAGTCACTAGTCAGTGAGTGGCTTGAGTTTACGCCCCTTATCAACATAACTTTTTACACGATCATGTGTGCCACGCTTTGCCCAATCCACTATCCGTGAATTATTTTGATTACGTCTTGTACACGGAAATTCATAATTTAATTTATGACTCCAGCCATAAATTAAATTTATATCAAATTATTAACTTTGATTTTAAGATAACCTATTAACCTGAACGTTTACAGAATACATCTTCGACTCAAATTACTTAGTTTTCTATATATTATCGATATTGGATCGTTGTTATCACCGGGAATTTATTGAAAATGGCGTACAGTACCCCTTTAACTCTTTCTATACTGAATTAATTCCCCGTTTTACTCATAAACGTATACTTAGGAATGGTATATTATTAATTTTGAGGGCTGTTTAAGAAATTTAAGCAGACAGCAGATCGGCAAAAAAAGAATAGATAACACAAGTGTTGAAGGAACATTCGCCAGTATCAGCCAGACGTACGTGTAACTTGTACCGTGTGTTACCATGGTGTTGCTATGGAGATGTGTAACTTGTACCGTGTGTTACTATGGTATTGCTATGGGTATTCACTTGGCGGGAACGTCATGTGATTTACGGCGCCAATAATACACGTGTTTTAAATCGACAAGCGTCCAGTGAAACGTGTAGATAATAGTCTGATATAGAGAAAGCGAGACAACTCTATTGTTGTATTGGTCATTCAGAGCTGATACCAAAACCATGATGAATGCATGTTGATTTCCGTTCTGTGTAATCACGACACGCGAGTACAAGAAGCCAAATTAAAATCATTCCGCGCCGTTATACGGTGTACACGAACTTTCACGTGTTCACAACCCAATAACTGAAGTCGACACTTCACCAGAAGCTATGCGCACATCGGTCACTTCACGCCAATCATGTGCACGAGCTCGCTGCGTGGTGCAGAATTTTAACAATATTTAACTTTCAATTGTTTTGGTAGTTTTGAAAAGTTGTTAAAATTTGTAATGTTCTATTAAAATGTACTGGTATGTGATTTTAAGGAATGACTTGAAGATCGATTGAGGTCATTTGTTTTGACCGGCAGAGTAATTAAACAAAATCTTCGGATACACTTTGTTTATTAACTCTGTCGGTCAAAATACAATGGCCACAATCGATCTGCAAATATTTTTTTAACAAATGGTCAGTGAACTAATCTGCGACACATTGACTCATTTGCAGATTTTATATAGGCGTCGCTATGTCTGCGATTTCCATGAAGGAATGTCTCCTGCTGTTGGATAACACCAACGCAGCTTTGATATCCATATCGCTTTCATGCTACCATTATACTCACAGGGGCCTGTAACGCGCTCCGCTACCCCCCCCCCCCCCTTGTGCTTCCCATATATGCCGCCCCTATATACGCGCCTGCTTCACGTTAATGGTAGTATAATTATACTGCCATTAATGTGAAGCAGGCGCGTATATAGAACCGGTGTATATGGGCAGCGAAAAGGGGGGCGGGTGGCGGAGCGCGTTACAGGCCCCTGTGATTATACTATACCATTTCATTGTATATATTCAACGTTCATAACTTAGTAACTGTTATTTCTAAATTATAACATATCACGAAGGCCACTTGTGTCTTTAATGATATATGTATGAGTCTTGTCTGTGCGTGCGTGTAATGAATGTTGTCGGTTGCAAGTAATTTCCATTTTGTATTTATCTGCATGACAAGCAAGAAATTGGCTAAATTCAGTACTCAGGTACACACTCACCTGTATCAAACTCAAATCCCTTTTCGACGAACGTGTGACATGTGCCCCCAGTTTGGTCATGTTGTTCTAGAACCAAGACCTTCTTTCCACTGCGAGCGAGGAACACACCCGTCCCCAAACCACCCGGACCGCTTCCGATTATGATGGCATCAAATCTCTCCTGTACCTTCGAAGCCTTGAACCCTGCATGCAGATCGATGTTCAATTATATTATTACTGCCTAAGGCATATCAAAGGCATATAAATTTTCAAGCTGTTTTCAATTTTTCGTAAATCGATCTTTATTTTTACCGTATTAGGAATAGACTATCACTAATATTTAATGCTCTTTATATTTACCATATTAGGAATAGATCAACAGTGAACGCTCTTTATCGGTCCATGCTGGGGAAATGTCGAGACCCGATTTTTACTTCAAATTTAAGCACAGTCCCAAAAATAAGGTTTAAATCGAATTACTAAATGGTATCAGATAGAGCAAAGCGCTCTATATGATATCATGCATTAGAATTCAATTAAAACCTCATTGTTATGCTTTATGTCCAGCAACTGTTGTTTAATATATGGATTGACGTCCCAGCGTCGGTCCGTTAACAATTTCATTTGGCGCAACACCCGACAGGCTACATCCACCATGATACAAATTGTGGTCACAACTGCTGTAAATAGCAGTATCGGGCGTACTCATAGTCATCTACAGTACAAGTTGACCCTTGATCACTTAGAACCGACATTAACACAAGTGGCACAGAAGGAGAACTCATTATTGTAAAACTGAGAATAGATAGTTCATCAATATTGAATATGAAAATGAACACCAATGGCTTCGATAGTTCCACACATGCAGTTAGGTCATCAGTGTCGGACGTACAGATTTTGGTGTCGGACGTACATCTCTGAATTTCCGAAAAGTTGTGATAACTGGGAGGGTCATAATCAAATAAGAAATATTCATGAGTATTCAGAATTTGCATTTTCCTACAATTTAGTATCCATGTATCCGTGTCACTCTATTCGATCCAGTACTCTAATTTCACACAAACTAGTATAACTGCATAATTCATATGTAACAATATATCTTACATAGAGGATCTCACATGAGTTTCTAGTTTATACGGAATTTATCAACCGAGTTCACTAAATTCGATTTGAGCCGAGGTGCACCGAGGCTCAGATAGAATTTAGAGGACGAGGTTGATAAATTACGTATAAAATAGGACGAGTGTGAGATACCTTTTATCACATGATCAAATAAACCCGAAGCAACGCGCAATATTCATCGATAACAACAATCATAAACTACAGCGATCGCAAGTTATTTGAAGAACGCCGTGACGTCATCGCACGCGCTGATATTAAACGTGTCTATTACCGATAATTATGAAACTGCTTATATGGCCAAATTATGTGATAAAATGACTTATTTCTAGAACTGGTGTAATATATACAACCATTTTAGCCGCCATCTTGAATAACATAGGATTTAGGATATGTTATACATTGTATTTTCTTGCATAGAATGACATCAAGAATGCTTCTCTAAAAAAAAAAAGGTGGATGCCCATATTTGGATACCACGAGCACACTTCTCAAACGAATTTCAAGTGAGATTTATGCATTTAAAAAAAACTTCATCTCCAGAAAGGTTGAACCAATCTGGCTAAAATTTGGACTGAAGACTACTTATGTGACTAGGATTTTTAAAATGTGTTAATTGGGGGCCGGTCAACCATTTAGGTGTGAGGTCACTGATAGATAACTCTATTAACAGTTAAATTGTTTAAAAATCTTCTCCGGTTGATGTTGGCCTAATATGTTAATATTGTCCATGAAACATTGATATGACCCTTAGATCATACTGTGTTCAAGACTCTTTGCTCAAGTGAATTTTAGGGTTCACAGGAATGAAAATTAATATTGAACTCTATAGAGCTTTCCAATATTTCACTGTATGTGTGAAAAGAGGAACTAGGGTGCGGACAAACACAGTTTCTCGATCTTAGGTAAAACTAGATTATATGAACTTACAATTCAATTTCAATTTATTTATTCTGGTCATCATATAGTGATATTACATATGTTACGATTACATAATCAGATACATAATATATATATAATATATAGAGCACATATATACGAAAATATGGTAATGTTTATGCTTGTTGCTTTTTGATGGTAATATTAATAATATTAGATTTGATCAATGTGGTCCAGTAGTGGGGTTTGTATTATGGATGCTACTTAGCCTCAAGAGGACTTAAACTAGTCTAAGACCTTTTCGACGAAAATCGACAAGTTCCTTACGGTTTTTTTCATTTCGAAAATAATAAGGGCGAATATATCTCAATCTCAACTCGTGAATTTGTGAGCACTTAAGTATCATGTGGTATTCATCGCCCAGTTCTAAATTACAGATGGTACAGGGGCGCTGTGACATGGGTGTTACTAGTGCAAAAATAACATGTATGATACCTCCCCAAAAATTGCTGTACCGATAAAGCTCAAATTTGGTGTGAAGGTTTCTTGTATGGCAATGGTTCACATGTGGTCCGCCAAATAGAGGCCGGGTCACCGAGACATTACACTAATAATATAATAATATATAGTTGTTTGTTGAACTGTGTAAACAGTTTAACTAAATATTAATAATAATAATTTATTTTATATAGCGTAAATCCATAGACATGTTCTAGAACGCGCACAAAGCCTATATGAGGTACCAGTAATATAAGTGTGGTGTTTTTTGCACTTATCATATGTCTAGACTGTTACGAATAACAAATATGGACACAAAATGTTTTTAACAAAAACTGTGCATAAGGGTCACCGAGCGATAACACTAATAATATATATATATGTTTGTTGAACTGTTTAAACAGTTTAACTAACTATTAATAATATTGACATGTTCCAACACGCTTATAATGCCTATATGAAATCACAGTAACATAAGTGTGGTGTTTTTGCACTTATAATATGTTTAGACTGTTACAAATGTCAAATATGGACACAAAATATCTTTAACAAAAACTGTGCATAAGGTTATAAAAATGCTCCAAAAAGAAGTCAAGTTCGGGTTAAACAATTTATGCTAACTTGATGATGACCCGTGGGTTATCAAAGGTGGTCCAATGGGTTCTTTTGTAGTTTGATCAAGTTACCATTTAGGAACAAAACAGATGAGGTTGTGAAATTTGAACGCCAAAATCTCCTTAAAGATACGGGCGGTGTTGGCGGTGGGTTTGCTGTTAAAATATTCACCTCCGTCAAAAACCGCTATAAACAGAAAGATTAATAAGAAAAAGACAGACTTTGTTCTTATGCCAATCAGAAATATCGCATAAACAGTATGTTATTGTCAATTTTTGTTTCCTTTGTTATGTAAACAAATACAAAAAACGTTACGTTTCCTGGCTTTTGTTTAGATCCTGATATGGTAAACATAAAGAGCATGATATTTTACTGTTTTCCTGATATGGAAATAATTCTGTTGATGGCGATTTGAACAAATTTGAATATTTCTGCAACGAACGCCGCCCGTGCCTTTAAAATAAATCTGTTCGATATTCGTTTTTTTTTTGTAAGTATCTGCGATGAGTTATTGGGAGAGGGCGATGAGTTATTGGGAGAGGGCGATGAGTTATTGGGAGATGCGATGAGTTATTGGGAGATGCGATGAGTTATTGGGAGATGCGATGAGTTATTGGGAGATGCGATGAGTTATTGGGAGATGCGATGAGTTATTGGGAGATGCGATGAGTTATTGGGAGAGGGCGATGAGTTATTGGGAGATGCGATGAGTTATTGGGAGATGCGATGAGTTATTGGGAGATGCGATGAGTTATTGGGAGATGCGATGAGTTATTGTGAGATGCGATGAGTTATTGGGAGATGCGATGAGTTATTGGGAGATGCGATGAGTTATTGGGAGATGCGATGAGTTATTGGGAGAGGGCGATGAGTTATTGGGAGATGCGATGAGTTATTGGGATAGGGCGATGAGTTATTGGGAGATGCGATGAGTTATTGGGAGATGCGATGAGTTATTGGGAGATGCGATGAGTTATTGGGAGATGCGATGAGTTATTGGGATAGGGCGATGAGTTATTGGGAGATGCGATGAGTTATTGGGAGATGCGATGAGTTATTGGGAGATGCGATGAGTTATTGGGAGATGCGATGAGTTATTGGGAGATGCGATGAGTTATTGGGAGATGCGATGAGTTATTGGGAGATGCGATGAGTTATTGGGAGATGCGATGAGTTATTGGGAGAGGGCATTAGTCCAATGTATTGATTGCTGATATATCTTTGAAAAATACAGAAACAAAAACGAATGCTGAAATTTAAGGCAACACATGACATGGGTACCAGGACATGGCACCGCTCTGCAAACTTTGAACCTCCCCATTAGACTCACGGGGATGCATACATGTATATCTAATCTTGGTAATAATTGGCTCTGGTGCCATCCAGCCCAACTGCCTGGCCACTGCGACGCCGCCTTTAAGCACACGGCATGAGATTCCATGTATATAGATGCTGTTTAGATAAGTTTGGTGAAAATAGGCGGCAATACATTTTTGGTTCCACTCCCCTCCCCATCACTGACTCGAATGGTTCTTTAAACCACATGATTAGATTACTCGTGTCATGGAGAAGAATGTATATACATGTATATCAGCGACTATAAACACAATATTATCAAATCCAGTGCCCCCACCCAATCTCTGACCCCAACGGTACTAATAGATTCCTCGTATTATTGGTTAGAATATGTATCAATTTGGTGTAATTCGTCGCTAAACATATTGTAGGGCCCTGCGAATCGGCACTTTCCCGCAGATTCGAAAAATCGAATCGAATTGCACGAGTAGCCGTCGGAGCCTTTATGAAAAACAATTTGTTTCTGTAAGGCGTTGAGATAGTTTGTTAGTGAAAGTATTTTGAAAGACAATGCCACGTTATGCATGTGCGATTCTCCGTTTGTATAATTTACAGACATTCTAATTAAATTTTAATAATTAAACTAAGATGGGTCAGAGTATATTCCTGCACCAAATAATTGTGCAGTGTTCACTTAATGATTAATCCTGATGTGAGTTGTTAATATTTATCTGCAGACAGATTTGTGGAAAATAATGTGACGCTAATTATCAGTATTCTCAATTCTCCAATAATGATAACACTATCATTGCCATCAAGCCGCGCCGGAGTCCACTAGGGGTCGACGTCAGCGTTTATTGGTATACATACTGACAGGTTAAGGGACGGGCACGTCTTCACATACAGGTTAATGACATCCTACTGTGTCTGCGTTGGCGGTCAGGAAAACCGGAAATTCATTCTAATTGATCAATTGTGCAACACAAACCTGTGCACACACTATATAATATATAAATATAAATTAACATGTGTAACATATTCAAATATATACACTATGATCGTGACCGAATGACACATTATATGCGTTTAATATAAATGACTATAAAACTATTACTTCATAAATAAGGTGCGATACGCACATTTCAAAGTTGCAATTAACTTTTATTAATGATTATTCAACAAAATTCAACATCAATTTTCTATAATATGCATGATTTCATGCGTTATACGAATATCTGTTTCTCAGATATAGTTCAACATTCGCATCTCCTTGTGTTATTGAACCGTCAATCCATAACATTACTAAAATGTTTGAAACAAAAATTTGGTGCTGACCCGACAGACAAGGCGATTTGGCTAGAAATGAATAAGTAAATTCCCTCTGAAGTTGATTGCCACGCAATTTTGCACGTATGATCAGTATCATAATCCACATTATTTTAGATAATCTTGAATCCCTGCATATTTGTATGTTTGAGTGAGGAACATGTGTATGGAGGTAGTGCTCAGTTCAAAAGTAGCAAAACCATTACCAGGGTGAAAAACACATTTAAGTATGTGAAGACTGCAACATAGTGATGCATGTAACACCACACCACGCCAAATTAGCTCTGAATATAACCGCATGTCATTTATTGCAAAGAGTTATAGAAACGACTTTGGGTAACCGTGCCCTCATTATAATGATTGAACACTGAACACACGGCTGCCAAATCCCTGTGCAGTAGCTGAACATTGTCATGACGTTTACTAACATTGTCCTATCTGTTGTAGATTGCTCACCCAGCCTCTTTGGTCCCAGGTGCCAACTACCACGGAGCCGTTTACCCGTCGTTCACCGAGAATTCTGACAATTTAATTTTCTGTGGTCAAATTCGACTACACACGCCGACGCGCAGTGTACATATTTATTTTTTAATTCGACTGTATGTTTTTGTCGAAATTGTAGTGACAGACGTGCAACCAGCTATATAATAGGCCAGGTTTTATCTCTGCTTGGTATGATTTCCCACCAAACAGTCTTCTCTTCGAACTGTAACGTCAAACATGACGTCACTGCTGAATGAGAACCCTGTTTCGTTGCCTCTCTGGCAATATTTTGCGCATAAGAATCATTTTTGTTCTATCTTAAATAAAATTCAGTATTATTAGGTAGCCATTATTTGTCCCTTTTATCAGTCTATAGCATGATATTAACCAATTTGAATTATGAGCGTTATGGAAGATTGAGGCGTTGGCAGCATTGCGCTGATTGTGCAACATTTTTGTGGTACAATTCAGAATATCTACAACGACGTTCATGTATCCATGTAAATACAAGCTACTGACCAATCAGGGCGGGCCTTGTATGCAGTTTTGGGTAAGGTCGTATTACAATCCAGCTTACATGGACAGTTTACCTGTTGATGAACCCATTGGTTTTGTGATGTTTTTAAAGTCGACTCGTCCCTTTCAATATGTGTTTATTTATACGTAAACGCAAAATCACTTGCTGCTCAGGAAAATAGACTTATGGAAACCGCTACAATACAAATAACCAGTTACTAGATTAACCATGAAATAGTAGGCAATTTTGAACAGTTCATCTCAAATTCTCAGTCTCTGATAATTAAACAAAATATGTCTGATGTGATAATGCGACAAATATTGCGGATGCACGAGTCCACATGACCATTATGTCCTCATCGCCGTGTGCACTGTGTCGATAACGGGTAAAATCTGGAATCCAATTCGATGTCGATATATACCGAGTCACCTAGGCGATATCGAGCGAATCGAATACAGAATATTCGCATGGCCCTAACATATTATTATCAATTTTGCTGCCCCTCCCGTCCCCTATCACTGAATCAAATGGCACCACTTTTGGCATATTTAAATCACACCATTATACTCTTCATATCATGGAGATGAGTGTGTATAAGTTTGGTGGAAATCGGCCACAAAAAGCATGTCATCGATTGCGTTGCGCCTCCCATTTTTCTGTCCCTGACACCAACAGCGTTATTTGAGAAAATTTATAATTTAACCTGCACCACTATCTTCATAGTAAAATAATACCACTATTAGCATCCTTTTGAGCCATCTAGATGGTCCCGGTTAAATTATATAAAACACAGATAGATATACACATGTAGTTATAAAGTATATATACCCGCTTTATGGTAGCATACAATAAGTAATATGCATATATAATAAAGAGCGTTTTGTATTACTGAGCATTTCTACTCCATAATATTGTGACAAATAGAGAGCGTTTTCTTTCCCGCCAATTTAACTAATGCAGATATTTTTTCCGAGTACATTTGTTTCGCAAACTAATATGCATTGATATTGCAAATCATATAATAGTCTATTTAAGAAATATATACACTGCGCTTCGGCGTGTATAGTAGAATTTGACCACAAAGAAACTGATTGTAGGACGACGCGAATTATACTATACACGCCGATGCGCTGTGTTTTATTTCTTTTGTAATTCGACTGTATGTTTTGGTCGAAATTATAGTGACATCCGTTCAACCTGCTGCATAATAACCCAGTTTCTAGCTCTGCGTGGTATGATTTTCCATCACACAGTTCTTCTCTTAGAACTGTAACGTCCAATATGACGTCACTATTGAACGGCGACCCCTTTTCATTGCATTTATATTTGTTCTATCTTAAATAAAATTCAGTATAGTACAGTAGGTAGTCATTATATGTCTCTTTCTTCAGTCTATAGCATGACATTAACCCGTGCCCATGTGGTTTGACTTCTGAACGTTGGAGGCGTTGGCAGCATTTCACTGATTTTACCACATTTTTTTGTGGTGCAATTCAGAATATCTAGAATTGTACCACAAAAAGAAGACGGCCGTGTCTCCATGGGAATACAGGATACTGGCCAATCAGGACGAGCCTTGTATGTGGGTTTAGGACAGGTCGTATTACAATTGATATTGTGCCCTGATTGTCGATTCCCATATTAACTACAAAACAATTATTTTAGATGGGCGTGACTCATTTCAATGTTTAGTACAACTTGTGATTGAGAGTATGAGATGAAATTAGGTCGAGAAATATCCTCAATACCAATATTTGACCCTTTCATGGCGGGTTCTGCGCTAGTGGAGCATTATAGTTCATGCGACAGTGTATTCTCAAATATATGCAGAAATAAACGCTCTCTATTGTTCTTACAATGCGAGGAATAGTTTGATAATGTAGAACAGTCGGGGACCGATCTTTTTATAATATAGACCGCGAATTTATGCAGACGAAATCGGGTCTGCCTAATTATTGCATGCCAGTCACAACTAGTTATCTTGCGATTTAATTGTTAACACCTTTCCTTGTTCAACGGATTTAGGTTGTCTTTTGTTTATAAAATGATGGGATTGAAAAAATTGTTGAAAAGGGCATTTCCGAGACAATTTTGAGACATGTATATTCGATCGATATACAGATTCATCATTGTGCGGTCTTTTTTCAATCTCGAAATTTGTACTCAATTTCGATGTATACACCAAATGTTTCGATGTTTTAATGACATTTGTCCTGTTATCTTCTTTTTGGCTGCATCCTATACATAAAAATGCAAAAACCAGACAGCTGTGGACGTTTCGACCGCACAATGATGAAATTATATATCGACAGAATATACATGTCTTAAAACTAACGGGGCTGAAATGCCTTTAACAATTTTTTTTCTCAATCCCATCCTTTTATAGACAAAAGACAACCTAAATCGGTTGAACACGGAGAGGTGTTAACAATTAAAGCCCCAGATAACTAGCTGTGACTGACATGCATAGTGTATAGGACAGCATAATCAGCTCTATTCAGATTGCCACTCACCCGTTACCCTGAGCTGTAACCTAAATACCTCTAAACAAGCCAACCAATCGAAAGCAAAGAAACGCGTCAAAAAAAAGTCAAAAATTAGGACGATTCGCCGACGACCACTCATAAAATGGGACAGGCGAACAACAGAATTATTTATCCATAATATAAACAAAACTACTGTCCGAGACACCAATAGTAAAATTATAGACATGAGAGATACTGAAGTGAAGAACGCTGACATTGACGAAATAACTTGCCAAATTGGTGATATATTTTTTAGTTCAGCAAATCATATAAAACGACCGACAAAATATGACCAATATAAACCGCCCAGAATCTGGAAACAGAAAACATTAAGCCCATGGTTCTTAAATGACTGCCGCCATTCACGTACTAAATATCGTATAGCGCGGAAATTATGGAAACGGGAACCCACCAGACTAAACCGAGATCAGATGATCATTTGTCGTAGAAAATACAAAGAAACTATGATTTCAAGTAAACTGCGACACAACCGTAAAGTGGCTCGTAAAATAGATATGCTCCGGACACATTCGAGTAGCGATTTCTGGAAGCTCATAAAAGGTCTCGATAAACATGATCAAAACCAACCTGCTCCCGATACCGAAACATTTAGTGAGTATTTTCAACAAGAAGATGAAACATTATCAACCGGAAGCTCAACTAATAAACCACAACAAGACGAATTGTACATCGACGAATGGAGGCATACCGATAACACTGCACTAAATTCTGATATAAAACTTGACGAGATAAAACAAGCCATTAGGCGTTTGAAAATGAATAAGTCACCAGGTTTTGACACCATATATTTATTCTAGTACCTCCACTATGGAGAAGAGTGTTTACAGGTTATTTACAATGTTGCCGCGTTGTGTACAATGATATCGATGTAAAAACACGTTTTCAAATATAGTTCAGTGGATTTTGTGAGAGTTCGAACTCACGTTAAAGGTTCGAGTGTCACATCAACTAGGAAACATTGTGTGTAGTTTGGCCTTTGATGACAGAACAAGTTGCAAGAAGAAATGATGCTGAGTGGAGTAATATGTCGTCCGCACACTCCGTTAGATGCTGGGTAGGTGCAGAAACGTTCCCTCCGAGTAAGAATGCAGATAGTGATTTATCGTCCAAGGAGTCGTGCATGAAAAGGAAAATTCCAATACCAAAGTGATTTATAATGAATTCCCAGTAGCTATTTCGGAGAGAAAGTATGACTTCTGATGGACAATATCGTACAGCATGGAGGATTTCGTTGTTATAGTGGCAGTCACAAGCATTGCATCTCAGATTATTCATGTATGTTGTCTTGTTGAGTAATAGGCCAAGGTTTCGTAGTTGTGCTGAACGGTCGGGATGTTGCTTCAGGAGTTTCCATATCGTCCAGTTAGTAGTGGGGTCTGTGTGGACCAATCGGAAAGTGTTAAGGGATTGGTTGCTGTCAACAGATAACGACCAGGCAGTCGAGTAATGATCCGAAACAGCTTTCTTGTAAATACTTTTCCATGCTGCTTCTGATGGAAATTGACCAGTATTGGTGAATGTGTCCAGGAAGTCGTATAGTTTATACGCTTGGAGGATATGAACTATATCGGTCACGAATTCAGTTGTCCGTCGATCAAACAGAGTGTACTGGTAAAACAGTTGGAGAAATATCTTTAAAGGCACCTGGTGTGTTTGCGGCAGATGTATCAGGTGTCCAAGGAAATTCATCTTCTTCATGTGAATTTCACATTCGAGAGGGAGGAGTCCAAACAAGCTAAGAGCAATGTCCGTTGGTGTGCGTTCCGGGAGAGTTTCTATGTGCTTCACACAACAGCGGAGTGCTCGTTCTAGACAGTGCTTCGTCGAGAGGGTGTCGGTTGTCATCAGCTCGCTCCCGTAGAGCGCCTTGGGTAGAACAACTGACTTGAGCATAGACCCCATTGTTATGGGAGAGCATGATTTAAGATGTCTGTTTCCAACTAGGGCGAAATAACCTTTTCTCAGTTTCTGTGTTAGATCAGTAGCTCTGCTATATTCATTTTTGAATTTGTTGTGTGAGACTCCTAGATGCAAGGAGGAAGACTTTTCTGACAATTGCTGATCACCCAAGAACCATTGTCTATCACGGAATACATCCTGCCTTGTCGTCTCATTGAACACAATGACTACGCTTTTTGTGTCAGAGAAATTAAACCGCCACACGCGGCTATAATGAAAACACAGTTCAAGGAGACTGTCCATTCCACCTTTCGACAGTGAAAGAAGAGCAATGTCGTCTGCTGCCGTCGGAGCTGTGTAAGATACAGATCCCATGGAGAAACCATCCTTCGACGAATTCAAGTCTTTTAATAAGTCATTTATGAAGGCCAGATAGAAGAACGGGGAACAGACCGCCCCTGTCTTGTTCTCTGTTTAATCGTCAGTATGTCGGAGAGTTCTTGGTTATACAGAACACGACTCGTGCAGCCAGCGTGCATATTGGCGATTATCCGCAGTATTTTACCACAGAACCCCAAATGGTACAGTTTCACTAGTAGTCCTTCGTGCCAGACTCGATCGAATGCTTTTTCTGAGTCCAGAAAACATACATATGCACGAGAGTTAAGATCACCAGTGTAGTGTATGAATTCCTGAACAAGAAATGCAGACATTGTGCAGCTAACCCCTCTCTGGAATCCATGCTGCATTTCGTGCGGAAACTTTGCGACACCACTATCATTAAGAAATCTAGTGAGGAGGATATGTTCAAATGCTTTATATATTACAGGTAATAAAGTTATCGCTCTGTAGCTATCCGGCAGTTGCTTCGGCTTGGGGTCACCTTTGTATATTGGCACGATGATTCCAGTTTTTAGCGAATGTGGTATCCACTCCAATCTAATAATTCCGTTGAAAAGACAAGACAGGGCGTTCGCAAGCGACCCACTTCCATGAATGAGATGTTCGTTCCTGATCTGGTCAAGTCCACCGGACTTGTTGCGCTTCAGTCGCCGTATAACTGATGTTACCTCCATATCAGTAATTGGTTCGCAGAACACATCGGAATCAAATTCTGGATGAGACTCATCGAGTAGTGAGTTAAGCTGCATGCATATGGCTTCCTCGAATCCTGGATCAGAATGGGCAGCGGGTGTGTATAGATTTTGAAAATATGCTCTCCAAGCTTCTAGTATTTTACGATTATCTCTCAGTGGTCTACCATCGAAATCCATGACGGAACCGAAACTGTCAGTATTTGGATTAGCACCATGTGCTCTCAGCATTTTCCAGAATTGTTTTTGGTCCCTGACGGCACATGACTCAAGAGATTCACATCTTCGCTGTTCTTCTAAACGAGCAGCAGAACGCACTAACCTTCTGAACAGACGTTTAGATGCTTTGTATTGGACGTATGATTGGGCACAATATGAGTGAGGCCGACCATCCGCTATCCACGTTACACGTTTCTGTCGAACATCGGCGTGACACGACCGTAGTTCATTGTTCGTGTCACGCCGATGTTCGACAGAACTGGCATTTTGCCCCGCGATTGGACTATAGGTTTGATAAGACCCATCTATAAGAGAAAAGGGGAACGTCTTGATCCAGCAAATTATCGGAAAATAACACTTCTGAGTTGCATGGCGAAACTTTTCACTAGTATAATCAGCGAACGATTGAGTGTATTCCTTGTAGAGAACCAAATCCAAGGGGAAACCCAAGCTGGTTTCCGAAAAGGATATTCAACCATAGACCATACATTCTCTCTGTACACGTTGGTTCACCTGCTAAAATCCTCTAGAAAAAGACTATACTGTGCATTCATAGACTTCACGCGAGCCTTTGACTCAGTCTGGAGGGTAGGATTATGGGAAAAACTTCTCAGATACAACATCAGTGGGAAAGTCCTTGACGTCATCAAGGCCCTGTATTCTGACCTTAAGCTTTGCGTTTGCGTCAATGACCAGCAATCAGATTACTTTAACTGTAACACGGGCGTAAAACAGGTAGACAACCTCTCACCGATACTTTTCGCGCTCTACTTGAACGATCTCGAACGGTACTTACGCAAACAAGGTTGCCGCGGAATTGAACTGAACTCACTCGCTGAATCAGACTCGGAACTATTCACAAAGCTCTTTCTGTTGATATATGCTGACGATACTGTGCTGATTGCCCACTCCCGCCAAGCTTTGCAAAACTCACTAAATATTTTTGCGATGTACTGTAGTACTTGGCGCTTAAATATCAATTCTGATAAGACAAAAATACTGATATTTGGCAAAACACAGAAAAGAGATAAATTATGTCAGTTTAAAATTGCAGATAACAAACAAACTTGAATTAGTAAATAGCTACAAATACCTGGGAACCCTCTTTCATAAAAACGGATCGTTCGCGAAAGAGAGAAATAGTAGATGTTTCAAAGCGAAAAGTGCTATGTTCGCGCTTCTCAATAAAATGAGGGCTAATAATTTAAGTGTGTCTACTATAATAGAAATCTATGAGAAATCCATCGTACCGATAATGACATATGGAGCAGAAATTTGGTCACATGAAAACTTGAAATGTTTTGAAAAACTTGAAATTTGGTTTTTAAAATTCATGCTGGGCTGAAATCTTCGACACCGACACCATTTCTTTATGGTGAAACCGGTATTTTTCCAATAACAGTCAAAATTAAGACTCGCGCGCTCTCATATTGGGGCAGGTTACTAACGATGGAATGTCAACGTTTACCTTTAATACTATATTATATTTTATATACTAGGCATTCAAGAAATATTTGCAACAACCCATGGATAATTGATATAAAAGAAACCCTGAATAGATTAGGTATGGGATATATATGGAACGACCAATATATTCATAGCCTCAATATTTTTAATGCTTTCATAAAACAAAAACTAGAAGATATCTATATCCAAGAATGGAGGGGCTGTACCTCGACATCTAGTAAATATGCCTTCTACAGAATAATCAAACAAGATTTCGGCAAAGAAAAGTACCTTAGTAGTGTAGACAATAAACTCGTTTCGAGTATTCTGCGAATCAGAACAAGAAACCACCACCTCCCAATTGAAACTGGATCCTGGAATAAAATAGACTACTCCGAGAGAAAATGTACTTTATGTCTATCAGAACTGGGCGATGAATTTCATGTCATACTGAAATGTCCAGCTTTACATGATCTCCGACAGAAATATATTCCATCATATTTCTACCGAAATCCAAACACTATTACAATGAGAGAACTTTTCAATTCGGGAAAAGGAAGACGAACCACAAATCTGTCCATATTCATTAGAAGGGTTTTGCCGCTATTTAGGCTCTCCTGAGGCTTCCACTGACTAATTTTACCATATCCCTTCATGGGTTGTCGCACCATATATCTTACAACTAATTTATTGCATATATACATATATATGTACTACACATAACTGACGCATTATTTTAAATGTATATGCTAGTATAATGCAATCTGCACGCATGCGCGCATAATTTATCGTATTTATGAATTATGTATTCTCTGTATATCTATATGATGTTGAGCAAATAAATTGAATTGAATTGCAAAAAGTAGGCAGACCGGATTTGGTCTGCATCTGAGAATTTGTATATTTCATATTACTTGAGGAATCACAAATTCCCATTGATCACACCTTGGCGGTCACATTTAGAACAAAACTAGAGAAAGAGTGTTTAAAAATGAGCGGTTTATATACTTTAACAACAATACGTTAAAGGTTAACGTTGTTGTTAACCTATTTGACTCCCGGAACCGGAACCGGACCGATATATGTTCGTGTACATACAAGCTACCCCCCCCCCCCCCCGGAACCTGACCGAGATATGTTCACGCACATAAGAGCTAGGACTTATATTCCTATCACCATGAGGCTTCAAATATCAAAAATAAGTAGCAAACTAGTGACACGTGACACATATACAAGTCAGTCACATTCTACATTAAACTATTATAGTTATATTCAACTATAGTCGGTAAATATGAATCTCGTCGTTTTGTAAATTAGATACAAGAGACATCAGCCCAACACCATATTTAAACAAAAACTATTAAAAACAGTGTCATACTAAATCTAGATAAACTTACTCTGTTTGATTATATTATCTCGTGCATCCTCGTCGGTTATGAGAGCTCTCCTCCGTTTAACATTGTCGTCAGAGAAAGGGTTCAGCCCGCATCCCTTTTGTGGAAGAACGTGTGATATGACATATATCAAGCCCAACGCGAAGAGAGTCAGTATGGCAAGGAAAGGGTTAAACAATATACCCTGTGCAATTGATAGTATGGTAGCCAGAACGGCCATGTTTCGATTCCAATGGAGGACTGGAAACGGCCGCCCCTTGTTTCTTTCAGCGACTAACAACAGGACCGCCCCCGTAAGCCATCAGCTGTCAAAAAGACTGACCTGTCCTATAATATCACCCGATCAACTTGACTTTGCGATAACGATATATTTGTGTGAATTGGAGAATGCATGCATTGTAGACTTTGATACACACAGTGCATGGATAAGCGGACACTTCAATAAACCGGAAGTTGCGGAACGCCAGGCGGTGATATGTGACCCGCCATATAAAATCCAGTCGTAAGTCGGGATTTTTTTTACGCTGTGCCAATGCATTCTCTTATATATGCGAGTCGACCATAGGTCGCCTCGCATATATAAGAGAATGCATTGGCCTAACAATTTGTTATCATTTTTTTTAAATAAATGTTTCTTACAATTTTTAGGACATAAAATAAAAAACATCCATTACCCTGCAGGGAGCCCCACACATATATAGAAGCATATAGAAGAGAGTCGTCTGCTCATGTTTGTCTGGGGCTCTGTATGGGTGAAATTATAAAATTGTTAAAGAATACAAGAAAAAATTATTAAAATTGTAAAAAATTGTTAGGCCAATGCATTCTCTTATATATGCGAGGCGACCTATGGTCGACTCGCATATATAAGAGAATGCATTGGCACAGGGTAAAAAAAATCCCGACTTACGACTGGATTTAATATGGCGGGTCACAAATGTCATTTTCCTATAATCCGGCCGCCAACTCACCAAGGCATGTTTTAGCTGGTCCATAATGTCTTTACGACCTGGTTTCTGACTACCATTTGGCTTTCCATAAACCTATTCAAAATCAGAAATGTTCTCCGTGGTCCCTCCCATTTTTGTTGGTGAATTTTCTCAACGGGATAGTGTTTTATGTGTTTTTGAAGCCCACACCCAGAGCCACATTCAGCTTTCGGTATACACAGCGCACTCTCCTGCACCCGTCATATGACCCTCCCGGGGAGAATAGGCCCAATACAGAGGACGCAGTGATATTTGCGCCCAATTATTAATCTTATAATTATAAATTTTCACTATGGAATTAACTGCTCGTTTTCCATTAGGGCATCTTAAATTTCACATAGTGATGGGGATGAGAATTGACGAGGATGATGACGATGAAATGGTTGCGACGATGAATTCACCTGGGCTGTATGCGAAGAAAGAACCAGTGGTTGATGTGTATATATACCAATAAGAAATATGGCATATACAGTATGTTATTGTCAAATGTGTCTCATTTGTTATGTAAACAAAAGCAAAAAACGTTACAGAACCTGGCTTTTGTTTAGATGCGGATATGGTAAACATAAGGAGCGTTATTTGTTACTGTTTTCCTGATATGGAAATAATAAAGAGCGTTTTTATATTTGTGTGTGATTAACCAATATAATTGCGCTGTGTTATGTAAACAGAACCAAAACTTCTGTAACACGAGCAGGTTCTTGTTCGCGTACACCACCGTACGTCTTGACGACAATATATTATTTACGCGCTGATTATGTTTGGCATATGAACAAAACTATATGTATTTTAATATTCCTTCCGTTGATGTCGATTTGAACAAATATGAATATATATTTCTGCAACGAACACCGCTCTTGCATTTAAACGTCATCACAATGTGACAGTGCTATTTTATATACAAAAGCAGTATATGCCTTTATTACATGCTACACATGTATACTAACTAAGTTATTATACCTAACTCACTAATATACATTTTATAGCCGCATTGTCATTTCATTCCGCGTACTTGGTTAATTTCGTTCCATTCCGCGCTATTCCGTTCTTTACATTCCCCGTCCCTGGACTCGTTCCTGTTGTGTATCTTGCTATTTCGTATTTCTATCTACGCCCAAAGTCTCACCCACTAGTCTATTTCTCTACCTTTATTTATCGCCCAATCTTAGACCAAACTATAAGACACTACTGGATTTCAGCCAATCACAGGTAATGTTATTTGCCGCCTTTTGTCAGTTCTTAATTAGCGTTCGTGCTGTCAACATCGCTCCTGTTATTGCGTCAGAGATAGCGTAAATTCTTCAAATGCCTTGAAGAATGTAGAAGTTATAAAGTATAAGATGAATACTACGTTATGACATCTGACCTATGCTTTCTCAATATGGTATGTGATATTTGTTATGTTTTTACCCGTTATTATAATGTTTTTAATAATACTATTGTCTTCGTTTTGGAAGTTTAGAATTACGCCACATTTGCAATATATATTTGCCCAATAGTTAAGGGATGTGGAAATAGCGTTCGTAATCTCCCTTTTATACTAGCATGTAGGTTTTATTTCTAACTGTTCATTACAGTTAGGATTGTGTCAAATAGTTGTTTATATCGACAATAGGGAAGTTTGTTTATTGACACAACCACATTTCACATATTTATTAATATCCATACTGGATATTTATTCGGCAGCAACTATAACCTATGTATTTGTTCACCAGGGTCATTTTCTCGTTGGACATCTCTCGATTGATGTTTGATGCTCGATGTGATGTTGCTGTCAAGCTGTCTATATAGATGTGTTGTGATGTCATCCATGTTGTGATGCTTGTTGGATGTGTTCCGTTTGGTATAGAATGAATATTCAATAAATGCATGATGAAGACTTTTAAAGGTATGCGTAGTGTTTATATAGACCCTGCCTGATCAAGACTCAGAGCCCATAAATGTTTTGTGATATAGCGACATGGTTCACTTAAGACCCACCCCTGTGCTCTACCACAACAACTTCCGGTATCCCATAAAACATTCCGCCACATACCCACACTTTATTGGTTAAAATAATCTCTTCTTTAGTCACAAGTTCTTCCGGGTCACCATAGAGATTCCGCCTGTAGGTTATGGCATGTAACGTGTAGGTAATAAACCTCCATTTTAGGAAAATGTCCAATCATTGACATGGTTTATTTTGTTTGGAAGATAGATCAGGGTTAGTTATAATAATTTGTTTGGAGGGGTACTGTACACTAAATCGGGCCATTTATGGGACCATCTCCTTTTATACTCAACAGAACATGTGCAACAAATGAATGAATTTTAGCCATGGATTAGTGCCAAATACTCTCATATGCTCTATATATGAATGACGAAAACAACATGGCAATTATAATGAAAATGAATTTATGACTCCAGCCATTTAATTATAATTACTATGTTGTTTGCATCGTTTATAGAGCGCATGAGTGTATTTTGCACTAATCCATATGGCTCAAATTTATTCATTTGTTTCTTATATTCTGTTGAATATAAAAGGAGATGGTCCCATAATTGGCTGGATTTAGTGTATAGTACCCCTTTAAGTTGTATCGTATTAATTAACATGCTGCCAATTACCTTACAAGCTACACGTTAGAAGTTAAAAGCGGAATCTCTCTATAGATCTGGGAATATGATACCTTTGTGTCCTCTGCGTCGAGTGATACTAACGGAAACATCATGTCATCCCCTCTGATGACAATATTTCTAAAATATCCGATGTCAATCCATCCGATGTACTTCGTCTTGAACATATGTGACCCGCCATATCAATTCCAGTCGGAAGTCGGGATTTTTTTACCCTGTGCCAATGCATTCTCTTATATATGCGAGTCGACCATAGGTCGCCTCGCATATATAAGAGAATGCATTGGCCTAACAATTTTTTACAATTTTAATAATTTGTTCTTGTATTCTTTTATAATTCAACCCATCAAGCCCCAGACAAACATGAGCAGACGACACTCTTCTATGTGCTTCTATATATGTGTGGGGCTCCCTGCAGGGTAATGGATGTTTTTTTATTTTATGTCCTAAAAATTGTGAGAAACATTTATTTAAAAAACATGATAAAAAATTGTTAAGCTAATGCATTCTCTTATATATGCGAGGCGACCTATGGTCGACTCGCATATATAAGAGAATGCATTGGCACAGGGTAAAAAAAATCCCGACTTCCGACTGGATTTGATATGGCGGGTCACATATATATTTTCTCGCGCAACTCTGTTAACCAGCTCATACTTTATATGCATAGCGCAAGAATAGTTTTCATTCACTGTGTTATAGGATAAATCTTTGGATAGTCATCTTGAGAATATATATCTTTAATTTCTTCAGAAATATTAAATGCACCCAACGATTTCCGTGATCTTTTTGTAATTATGGATATATATGTTGAAACTTTCTTCTTATATCGCGATCCATGAACAGAGATTATGTTACTCCGTCGCCAGTGTACACAACGAGAGGAGTTTTAATACTGGCGAATCCAGACATCCACTTTAAATATCCGGTGTGTGCTTCAGCGAGACTCCTTTCTGGAAGCTCCCGATGTTGAAGAACGCTGTCACAGACGTGATGTCATGCTTTAGATTACTGGATGTACTGTAATTTCGCTGAAATTAATCGAATTCGGTCATCTTAACGGCCAGATGCACGTATTGCCAAAATGTCCTGGTATTTTGAAATAGATTTTCTCAAAATAAGTCCGGGATTTCTTTTTGAAATTTGATTCAAGCAATTACTGTATTCAACCCTTTCGTGACAGGAACTGTGCTGGTGCAGCATTAAATGACATGTGCCAGTGTATTCTCTTATATATTCGAGTCTCCCATAGTGAGCCTAACATATATGTGAGAACGGCTGGCTTACAAGGTCAAGGTAAATATTGTTAGGCCAATGTATTATCGTATATATGCGAGTCTCCATTTGGGTGACTTGATATATATAAAAGAATGCATTGGCACAGGGTAAATGGGCGAGGGTGCCATGGGTGAATAATCAAATATAAGCTGATCACCATATCTCTTAACAGTGTTGCATATTTCCAGTTGATTGCGCCCTGCTTGAGTGGACCACGGTGCTTATCAACTTTAATTATCATTTGGCTGGAATAGTTGTGGTTTCTTTATATTCTTATTCTTCATTATAATATTTGGGATATCTGATTGGCTACAACGCCAAGTTCAAATAACCATGTCCCCGGCACCATTGACAGCGGGGTTAAGAGAGCGCGTGCGCGAACCATCGGGGGTTATTATAAGAGCACGTGAAACATGGGAACAGTTTCTACCGATCACGACGTTACTCCAGCACGCCGAGTTTGACGTCACATGACGCCGGATCCATAGGTCGGCTACCGAAATATTCTTATTGGTGTGTATTCGTGTGAGAACCTATGAAAACTAGAATGCACTTACTGGAGCTGCCTATACTTGCGCCAATCACACATTTGGCATGTTGTGTGGTGTATTGTCAACAACAGTTTGAACCATGGGTGCTGGCCCCTCGTTTGAGAGATCGATACAAAATCTAGATATCAAATTGCAGTTCATCCATCGCTGAAATATTAGTGTACGGACAGAATATCCCTGTTATCTCCAGTTGATCTACTACACTAATGATTGTCTTAGTAATACCGTACGAGTTGTTTGACATATTTATAGAACAATATAGACATCGCTCGTATGAAGGGTGTGAAGACGATTGGTTGCCGATGATGCTATATATTATATACCAATGGGTTATATTACTAGTTTGATTAGAATGATTTGTGTATGCCATAGCACTTCAACAGCAAAAACCATCAAAGTCAATTACAAATACCGACGCAATTAAATAAAAGACACGCGATCATTGGCTAGTCTTTGATTAACAATGTGTCAATGTGAACATGCCCTTAGCGACTGATCTACAGTCTTCTGGAACATATCGTCAAAATGTCTATTGCGTTGAGAGTGAGAAAGCTTGTTTTCCCAGTTAATTATTAAAGCATTTTAATATTCCATGTTTCCACATTCACATTTTTCAGTGCAATTGTTTCTCAATTGAACCATGCGCTCGACTGTTTGGGTGGACATGATTTATAAATATGCACAAGGATCTTTCGGAAATGTTTTGAACTTCCAAGAAATATGTTCGCACCTCACGCTCTCTGCGAAAAATAAAACGATTCCGCACGCATCTTTTAGACTTGATCTCAACTCATTTCCCGATTTTCAAGACACAAAATAGGCTTTTAATCTGCAGTACTATTGCCCACTTTTATTTTCCATGCAGGGTATATATATATATATATATTTATAATAATAAAACACGAAGTTGTTGGCATATGGATCGTTTAGCCTTCCGTGTAATACGAGTCTCAGCTGTCTGGACATCGACGAAATCATGTCTGGTGTTTGGCGCGCCCATGTAACTTGTGACGTCCTGATGTGCATCGTAACGTCATGTCGTCTTTATTGGTTTCCAGAAAGAAATCTTTCATTTTTGTTCTTTTATGAACGATTTATTACCAAAATAAAACCAGATAACAATGCAAATTAAGTATATATGTCCATGGATTTAAATTACAATTGGTGCAACCATTTCATATTACCGCATGTGCATTCTTAACATTATGTACTTCCGGTATAACGTAATATATTCGCGGAAGGACAGACAGATGAACAGATAAACAGAGATCCGGACAAACCGAAAACATTACTTGCGTCCAGCATAGACTGGCGCAAATAAGTACACTTAAGTTGAGGCCGCATATAGACCTATCTGGCTATAAGCTGGAGAAGCGACAGCAGCAACCTGCTACGGCATATGGGAGGCCAAATTCACATTTAAAATAACGAATTGCGCTTAATTGCGCTTAAGCGCAATTAATTGCGCTTAAGTGCAAATAATTACGTTTAAGCGTAATTGATTGAGCTTAAGCGCAATCAGTTGCGCTTAATTGTAATTATTTGCACTTAAGCATAATTATTTGCACTTAAGCGCATTACTTAAGCGCATTCGATTGCGCTTAAGCGATTTAATTACGCTTAAGCGCAATTCGTGGTTATATGTATCTAAACACCCCTGGTGGATAAATAGGTTTATCCATAACTCAACCTTAACTCCTATTGACATATCACCTCTTGTTTTCATTGGTTTGGATGGGTAGGGAGCTAGCCTAACTTCTTTATCAAAATGGCTGATAGCATTACCTTCTGTTTCAGTCGTGGCGACTCGTGGTAGCACTATATTATTTCGCGCTCCGCGTGTACAACTAATGTAGAGATTCCTCTTTCGCCTGGGCGCATGGGGGTTTTATTTATAGAATGGGAATTTTTGGGAGGATTAAAAGTCGAACTGCGAACCGGAGGACGAGTCCGGTAAAAGGTGTAGTTGGGAATTTCAATTTCGTTTATTGTCGTTAACATTATGTCAATAATATTGATTTTTGGTTTGTGATAAGCTATGCCAATTACAAATAAAAGAAATGAAAAAGATAATTTGTATGTCTTATATTTCAACTTTTATAGACATGTTTCGTTCTGCAGCCAACTGGGGTTGTGGTCGGAGACGGTCGAGTCGGCTGCCGGTTCATTAATTAGGTGCTGGTTGTTATTGTTATTTTAACGGAATGCTGCATGAGTTGGTCATTCGCAAAACCAATATATTTTATATTATATAATTACAATCATGGGTATATAATATAGGCCGTGGCTAGAGTACCATATACGGTACTTCAGCCGAACTGCTAAAGTACCGTATACGGCACTTTAACCGAACTGTTAAAGTACCGTATACGGCATTTTAGCCAAACTCTATTCAAACTGCTAAAGTACCGTATACGGCACTTTAGCAGTTTGACTAGAGTACCGTAGGCCTATAGTTTGATTCACATGCCACGCGATTATACAGGCATAATTGTGTTTTGAAAAATGATTTTTTTTATATATCGTATATGAACGTGGTGGTCTGGACAGCCCTTGAGCCATGCACAAATCGTTTTGTAATGGTATTTCGTCTATATAGTCTCTTTCGAGTCCATACTTTACAGTAATACTATAACCAGCCACGTGGCACGTGGATATCAATTTTGGAAATGGATCATCCTACGTGGATTAAAATCCCCAATTATCTCGTGTTGTCTGAAAGCGCTCGAATTCCATTGAGCATACATGTGCCCGTAGAATCGGCGTTGAATAAATCAGCGCTCGGGCGCTGCTATTGTTGTGACGAACGCGCGCATTTGACGTGACAAATGACATGCAAGCAGCGCATAGAGCTACGGTACTTTAGCAGTTTGGCTAAAGTACCGTATATACGGCACTTTAGCAGTTCGGCTAAAGTGCCGTATACGGCACTCTATAGCCAGTCCGTATAATATATGATCTTGAGCGCGTTACCATTTCTGACATTGTTTTTCTTGTCTTGCGTTGTCGGGGCGACTCGCGATAGCATTACCTTCTGTATTAGTCGGGTCGACTTTGATTTACTTCAATTTTCGAGTATACAGGCACACCATATGAGGGAAGCAAGTCCTCAGTGACACCACATTCGCGCTATATGACCATGGAAATACTATAGATCAGTGCAAGAGATACTGATTTAATACAAAAAATACCAGAGCTCGAGGAATGAGACAACAAAGCTCCAGGAATGAAACAACAATTTTTGGAACAGGGATGCTGATAACATGAAAATAGGGTCCCCCCCCTGATTTAGGTCAATAAGTACACCAAATGAGGTAAGAAATCCCGCAGGCAGTGACACCACATTCATGCTATATGGCCATAGTAGTGGCCCAAATCTGTGCTAAAAAACTTTTAAAAACATAATATAAAAAAATACTAGAGTTTTTAATTTTTTAGGATATAGGAATGCTGATAATATGAAATTAGGGATTATCTTTGATTGTTGTACACATACTCACATGACACTTCCCATCCACCCACCGTCACATGCTATCCATCCTGGTGCAATAACTCAAATATGTATAATCTGATTAATCAATTAATTAGTGTTTAAAATATTAAAATCCATCCCAGAGACACATTATATAAAAAATGCAAAAGAGATTTATTATCGGATTGCATATGTCCTGGTTTGAGAATGCCATTCCTTCATTAGATCAAATCATTTTAATGCTGAGCAATCAAATCCTTTGGAACACATCCAGTTAATAGACCAGGTATCATCGACCAGTGCCACTCTTCACCTACACACTATAAAACACACATTTAATAATATCAAGGCTCTATTGAGCTAATTAACACACACACATCAATAGTTTGTCCAGTCGTTAATCACGCGTTGCGTGAAGGTGAATATCGTTATATATATTTTTTTCACATTCTGTTTCTGTATTGTCAGTAACTGCCCTTGCGTTTTTGTATACAACCCTTTTTGGAATAAATTATCTATATCTAGGTTGCAATGTCCTGTGATTAATTTGTATACCTCAATCAAATAACCTCTGAGCCTGCGATATTTGAGGCTCTGGATATTGAGATTAACTAGTCGTTCTCTGTACGGTAACTATTGTACCATCTTCGTAGCTTTTGTGTAATCCTACTCCAATTTATCGATTTGATATTTCATTGTGGACACCACACTGTAAGAAATGCAATAGAAAACGATTGAGAGTGGTGAAGTGGGTTAACTGCATGGCGAATCCATTGAATTCTTCAATAATGCATGCATTTGTAAGGCTAAGCATAAATACGACACGCGAACATACTGGCCCGGCAGACCAGTCGGATACCACAAGTCGGACTTACTGCTTGCCATGGTTGGCGGTTAATATAAACTAGTTTTAACAATAAATTGGCTATTCAACTATGAGGTAAATATTTGATCTTAATTAACACACAATTTCTCTCTTTTTTTGTGTGGAAACCATGAGATCGGGCATCCTAGTGCACAGCCAAATTGCACTCGTATCAACAATATAGCAAATTTTCAGTCTCCCGAAAAAATTTGTTTTGCAACTTTTTGCGCTGCGGGTGGCTTATTTTAGTTAATAATGACACACGGTTGCCTTTCTAAATGACATTAAGATGAACTCAATCTGTCATTCATAACAAAATTTATACAAATTGAATGTTAGTTGACTTCCTTATCATGTAACATCATGACTAATTGTTTGCACGGATCGACACATGTTATTTCGTCACATGAACATACATGGTACCTATTTAGTATGACACTGTTTTTAATATTTTTTTTTAATATGGTTCTGTGGTATGTCTCTTGTATCGAATTTACAAAACGATGATATTCATATTTACCTATTATAGTTGAATATAACTGTAATAGTTGAATGCATGATGTGTCTGACCTGTTAGTACATGTTCAGATAATAAGTTGAACAAACGTTGGCCGTATTATCTGAACATTTCCCACCCCGGTTGGTATTAACCCTTTACCCAACAAAACGGCCAAAACCGGCCAAATAAAGCTTCAACAGCCTAAAATATCTTCGGTCTGTCTCAATAGAACCATACAAATATGGATATCATTGGAACCGGCTCCTTGACCACATTGTGATAGTTACAGTTATGCCCTGTGCCAATGCATTCTCTTATATATGCGAGTCGACCATAGGTCGCCTCGCATATATAAGAGAATGCATTGGCCTAAAAAAAATCTTTTTTTAACACTTTTTACCATTTTTTCTTACATTCTTTAACAATTTTATAATTTTTAATATGTTAAACCAATGTCTGTCGTCTGCTTTTATTATTATTATTTCTTTATTTCATCCATTCTATTAAGATTTGTAAAGCATATAACAATAGTCGATATGTACAGAACTATCAACCAATAGTACTGAGCTGAATTATATTACATTAATATTAGACACTGGCTATATCTATATATTTATAAATGTGGACATACATATATGTTTCAATGTGTCTTACACTGTCGACCTGTTCTGCATCTCACGGAAAGTCCTTGGATGCACAACAGAAGAAAGCGATGTATTCTGTCTAGTGTGGTCGCATTTGAACATGTACACTCTTACCAGTCTTCGAATTATGTGTTACCAACTGGCTTTTCGTTGGTTCTTCAGCTTGTCCCGTATTTGTAACCAGTAGCGAACAAATTGTTTATTGCTAGCCATATTACCAGTTGGCTATAGACCAATTGGAACCAAAATAGGCCAAATGAATCTTTTCTTGGTTCCCATGCTGAACCAATTTGTGAACCAGTTTAACCAGTTACATGTGTAGAACCTATATGGGAACCAAATTATTCTTCACTCGTAACCAAATACTAGAACCGATGGTTCTGAAAATTTGTCACGTATTTGTAACCAGTAGGTTCTGAATACGATTAATGATTTATGCACCACCTCCATTGTGTGGGGAAATTATATGACGGATAGGTTGTAAGCCATTATTTCTTTCACTGTACTTATGTTGACAAACGGAAAGGACGTATGGTCCGTCAGCCAGTGCTCTATTCTGACTTTTTATTGTCATTCCGGAGGGCTAGGTGTGATTTTCGTTGACCAGGGCAGATGTGTTACCTTGTCAGGCACACACTAACGTGTATTGGTTAACCCATAAAACCTGTAAAACCAAATAATGCAACTTGACATAAAAATTCGGCCCATAGAGGCCCCGAGAAAGAACAACCAATTGATGCATTGTCATGCAACGTTACACCAGCTTGAATTGCGTTCTCCATTTCGATGTTTTAGCCCCACGGCCCATGCATGCAACGGTGGCAATGACATGCGGCCATCCCGCCTGAATAAATGCCAGCATTTCTACACACGAGGTACGCTGGGCGCATTTTCGTGCACATCGACTCAGTCAGTTCATTTTGGATGGAATCACAAGATGAGTACTGGTGTCAGACTCTGAGATAATACCACCATTAATGAGCCAATAGCGGTTGGTTGATGTCTTGGTTTTATCGCATTAATGACAATAACCTTATATTTGTATCATTATATACAGGAATTACCATTTTCTACTGCATCACACCATCATCATCATCATATGTTTCACGGAACGAGTCTGATCGACTATTAGTTCCGGTGCTTACATATTATACAATATAACAATTGATTTACATGATCATGTGAAGTCTGTTTATACTGGTGAAATGATAGTCCACTAATTCCTTAAATTGGTCCAACGATTCGGCATTAACTATTTGGCTATGATATTCGAAGAGCATTCCACACACTAGTGTCGGATTTTCTGGGTGAAAAAGTACTTTCTTATTTATCTGCATGAACAGCATATGTCGCATAGTTGTTGAAGACCATATGACGTAAGATATTACATAATGTCATGTTGTCAGCTTAGTGTAAACAATATTTTATTTGAGAACAGAACAGAACATTGACAATTTATACGCAGGCAAACAAACAGTTCAAATGAGGATGGGATAACAGGCCATAAGCCTATGCCTTTTATAAAAATCGTTTCCTCTGGAAATGATACCCCGAGTGTCAATACAGACAGCTACATGGTGAAGAAGAAGGGTAATCAAATATAGTTATGTGTTTTCCTATATATGTTGGAAAGATAGTTGTGCGAGTACAGGGATGCGAAGCGGGAGGTGTGACATAATATAGACGATAATAAAGTAGGTAGGAACGATGTGTGATAAATGGTGTATAAGATCGTGCCTCAGTCATAATCTAGATTTATAATTATGGTGTAGTGCCCATAGAAACAGAATTGGAAGCCAACTATGTATCAGCACTTAGTAGAGATGATTCGTGAAACTAGGCATGAAGCTGATTGTTCTCAACTTCTGGTTGTCAGTATTAACAATAAAGTGAATACAATCAGTATTGAGTAAGGTATCCCCTTCCTTGCCCCCTTGCTTAATGGTTGTATGCATAGGGTTGCGGCCCTCGTGCCCCATATACCATGTTAAACTTTTTAGAAAATTGTGACAAAGTTTCCAGTTTTCCCCGTGAAACCTTGCTCAAAAAGTGTTGATAGTAGACCATTAGTCCAAACAGTGTCAAATGCTTTGTGAACGTCCAGGAAACATGCAAATAACCGTGTATTGCTCTGAAGCGCATTCTAACCCTTCTTGGACAATGTAAGATGACACCAGGTAACTGATGTTTTTTTGAAACCCATGCCGCAATGGATGTGTTAAGATCAATTGTGGACAATTTCGTCCATGCGCTAGAACAACTTTCTCCAGGAGCTTATATAAAGCTGGCAATATAGCGTTATTGTCCTGCAGCTGTCGAACTTTGTCTTTTGTTTACCACCCCTTTATATAGGGAAGTTATCGCACCAATGTTTGCTTGAATTAGAATATATGGCAAGTTGAACTTGAGCATGGATTACAGAAACTTGGCAATTGTGCTTGTGTAAATGCGATCCGCCGTACAATATGCGTTCATAACATATGGAATGATGACCCAAAGCGTTACCCATATTGACTGACCGTTTTCATGATGTTTATAAATTCGACATCAGTGATGAGGTAGGTCAATATTCTGTCATATTTCCCGGTTATTGACTTAGTGGGGAGATCGGTCACCTTGTTATTAACTTCTACAAAATGTTATCAGTCAAAGTTAACTGATCTCAATGGTGAGTATAAGTTATCATAATAATCGGCCCATGCATCTGAGATTTCAATCGGAGTTCGAAACATGGAACCGTTTACGTCGGGCGGGTATACTATACACCTCTCCTATAGCTCTACTTGCTCGCGCTGCGTTGAAGGAACGGGCGGCGTTCGTTGCAGAAATATTCATATTTGTTCAAATGTACCATCAACAGAAGGAATATTAAAAAATATATATTTGTTCATATGCCAAACATAATCAGCGCGTAAATAGTATACTGTCGTCAAGACGTACGATGGTGTACGTAAACAAGAGCATGCTCGTGTTACAGAAGTTTTGCTTCTGTTTACATAACACAGCGCAATTATATTGGTTAGTCACACACAAATTATATAAACGCTCTTTATTATTGCCATATCAGGAAAACAGTATCAAATAACGCTCTTTATGTTTACCATATCCGGATCTAAACAAAAGCCAGGTTTTGTAACGTTTTTTGCTTTTGTTTACATAACAAAGGAAAACATTTGACAATAACATACTGTTTATGCCATATTTCTGATTGGTATAAGAAAAAGTCTGTCTATATTTTACTATTATTTCTGTTCATGGCGGTTTTTTACGGAGGTGAATATTTTAACAGCATACCCACTTACAACGCCGCCCGTAACTTAAAATTTTCTAAAAAATAAATCTTGATCGACTTCAGCAGCTCGGTCTATTTCCTCGTTCTGAGCGGACATAAACTGAGAGTTACATCTGTGCATTTCTTTTTTCTAAATGTACGTTCTGCGTCTTTGTAGTTTGTTTCCTTTCCGAAGTAATTGCTTCTGGTGCGTCCATCTGACAGTCATTATTCCGAAAGTTGCGCATTTCTCTGTACAGAAGTTTCAGCTTGGGGTTCCAAATTGGTTTCAAATATGGCTTGAATGATTTCTTTGGAATAGCTCAACTTGGAGCATATTGAATGACCGAGACTGTTCTATCAAAAATAACACTCTGGCCCGAGTGTTATAGTCTGTGAATAACAGTTCCCTCCACGAAGAAACTGCAATAAGAATATTCCTTATTGCGCTTAAGCACAATAAGAATACTTCTTTCTTATTGCGCTTAAGCGCAATAAGAAATTCCTTATTGCGCCTAAGCGCAATTAAATATTTCCTTGTTGTGCTTAAGCGCAATTAGATATTTCCTTATTGCGCTTAAGCGCAATTAGAGATTCCTTATTGCGCTTAAGCTCAATTATTTATTAAATGTCAATTTGGCTTCCCATAGTCTCATCCCATAACACATTCTGGTAACAATGGCATTGTATTTTATCTATAACATGTTATTAATTCCTTATCGGCGATGAATCTTTTCCAATTACCAGAGTTTGTGCTATATTCGTGCAATCGCGTACATTGCCATATGAAATGTCCATGAGTACGGGTCTGTTATTCGAGACATTGAGAGATATCTTTATACTGCTGACCATCACACAATTCTGAGCTATTTGCAGAGACATATAAGATTGTGTTTTGGCATTAACTGGAAACTGCAATTTCTGGAATAGGTCTTCCGTGGGTTTCAATTGAAATCTCTCAAAACTCAATGTAAGCTGAAAACCCCTCCAAATGAATAATCGACCATTCCGTGTACGCTTTTATAACTGAGTTGGGTAATCCATTTAGTATAGGAAAGGTTCACAAATAGAATTACATGAATGTATGTTGTTCGGTCTAATACTCGAATTCATTGTTGTTCACCATTATGTTTCGAGTTATTGCTGACATACTTATGAAATGTGTTATCTTTCCACTATATATAGCGAACTGAGTTGATATATACATTATAGTAACTAGTCTACTCTCGGCGTTTAATAATTCAATGAAAGGCTACCCGGCAACATTCCTCAGAAAAGCTGTGTTCGAGTTAATTGGCCATTACAGCCTACTTTTTTGGGGGAAAAACAAAATATAACTGCCTCAAGCTTCGAGTCGATCTTGAAATTTATAACCCTTCAGTGAATGGAAATATTGTGAAAACCCTGTGCCAATACAATCTCTTATATATACGCGTGTCTCTCACAGAGACTCGCATATATAACAGACTGTACTGGCACATGATCTTTAATGCTGCACCAGCGGCACGAAAGTGTTAAAACACCTCTAGAGTTATAGTTGTGTCAACAAGCAGCTAGATATATGCAGATACCATGTGGACACCAAATAATTACTATCTTCGTATGTATCGCGGAGTTATATATCGCGGAAACGTCAACACGTATACCCGAGATAACAATATTATGCGCCTATCCGCGCGCGTGGTTTTTTATTAGTTGCCATGGATACGCACTGAGACGGAATTTGCTATATACAGTGGAGGAAACAACAGGGATGTCACTGGATCAGCTACGGTCTGAGGTTTATTATCGTGCTATCCAGCAATGGCGAAACTGGTTCCAACCCAATATGCGCCAACTTGTACTCCTTGCAAGCACACGGAATTATGCTAACCTGATTCGTGTAACCACCCCATTATATATGATAAGCCGAACGAATTTTACCAAATTTGAATTTCCAGGAATCTCACGTGAAATTGAGAATATATTTGATACAGTTTCGTGTCAGCAATTTCAGAGGTCTTAGTCATATCATCACTTCGTATAAACGATATAAATATATATATATATATATATATATATATATATATATATATATATATATATACAGAGGTCTTAGTCATATCATCACTTCGTATAAACGATATATATATATATATATATACAGAGGTCTTAGTCATATCATCACTTCGTATAAACGATATATATATATATATATATATATATATATATATATACAGAGGTCTCAGTCATATCATCGGTTCGTATAAACGATATATATACTGTTTTGAAGTGTTATCGCTCCAATAGCTCTTCGGCTAGAATCCACGCTACGTATTAGCACGATCTGTTTTAAAATGGGACTATATAATGTGCATGCATTTATAAATTTCCAAATTGCATGGCTGTATTATACGTGAATGTTGTTATATTATTGATTTGTTCGACAAACCTTGAATGAATGACACCGATTCTCGCCCGCGACATGACTGGTCGTGGACAATGGTGAACGGCAAATATTTTTGTATTCTATTATAGGGATTCCATTATCCGATTTTTGCAGCGTACAGTTCACTGGCGTGATTATTGCTGTCTCGTGGTCGATGTATTAAAATTACTGTAAATGCATAGTTGCCATGGCTTTAATGCCTGTCTGTTGTGCATGAACAATACAGAACAGAAATAGCTGTATATTATAGATTTCTTATTTATATATACGAGTTATATATATATATATATATATATATAGTGGACCGACTGAAAGCCGACCGCACCCCCACAGGGGACCGAGCGAGATGGGGCATATACTATCCTATCGTGCAAAATAGACCTGTGTGTACCAAACCCCAAGTCGATAGCTTTAGCAGAAACAGCAATATTGGTTCCGTCAGGTATACTGTTAGAAAAATACCCGCCGTTTTAACGGTGTCACACCGCGCAACATCGCTGCCAACCTTGGACCGTTATACATACGGTCAGGTTGTAGCATGTTCAGCGGTACACAACCGTTAAAGTAACTGTCAGACTGTATAACCAGTAACTGTCATACAGTTGTATTCTTTTACGGTTCAACACCGTTTAATTAATATCAAGACTATTCTACCATTCTAGTAACTAATAACGGTCAGACCAATGGTATCTTTAATGGGTCAACACCAATGTTTTGCTCTTAATTTGCTAATTTACCGTAGAATTCGCCAATTTCCCGTGGTAACAATATGATTTCCCGGTAGGCATTACGATTCATATGTTTTAGAATGGTCGAAATTAGTATTATTCGTAACTGAAAAATACATTTTAGTTCTTCTATTACGAGCATATTTTTATGAAACTTAAATCCTCAAGCATAAAGTAACAGAAAATACTTATGAAACTTTGAAGGTTGAACAGAATAAAATTTGTTATCTACCTCGTGGAATTTAATGCGGAAAAAGTCTGTGCGCGCGTGATGTGTTCAACTTTCACTGACTACTGTATAAATAATGGCTGTAAATAAAAAAAACGACAGCAAATGAAAAGCCGACCCATCAGTTACGAGTAATACTAATGTCGACAATTCTAAAACATGTGAATCGGGCAAGCTCTTTTAAGACATAATAGTCTGGTCGATAAACTAAAATTTTAGGGTCAACCTAGAATAAATTCGGACTAAATTGGTTTATATATCATTTTGAAAAGGAAGATATCCTCTATAACATATCCAAAATCCGCTAAAATCCGCTTTGAGCATTTTTTGTAATTCAAGATGGCGTCCAATATGGCTGCCATTTTCCGTTAAGTCAGTTTGTTGCAATTTGATGCAATTCTATTGAGAATATCTGGTCATATGTATACATAATAGTGGGGTCCCTTAGACCCAAAAAATTGCCATATTATGACTTTAGTGACTAAAGCATGACACTTCAATTATATATTGCTTAGTTATAAGGAAAACGTTTTGGAGGGGGTGCCCGGGTGGGAGGACCTCTTTCGGGATAAAATCAGATTTCCATGGCAACGGTATCAAATATTTGGAGAAAAGTTTAAAAAGCCCGCTGTTGGGAATCAATGAGCCTTGTGTTCAAAGAAATGACGTTGACGCATAGTGTCATCAATAGTGCACAAAGCGGACGGGGTCACTAGGACATATAAGGTCAAGGTCAATTGCTAAGATCTAGGTCATTGGACAAATATCATATTTTGGTCTATTTTTTAATTAATTGTCTGCTATTTCGCTACCCCTAGTGCCTTAGTCATAAAAAAGAATCCCCATCATAATCATAATGCAAACGAATTAGGGCCCCATCATCACGTTCAATTTGATATATGACACACTTGATATAAGACGATCAATCTCAAAACATTACAACATTTAATTTATACATAATCACATTTTAGGTACTAATTTTTATAACATTTGTGGCAATACATAAGTCAAGATACATTACCGTCAAGATACCATCAAACCAAAATAAACACGATTTTGTGACTTTAGTAACTAAAACTCGATACTTCACATATATGTAGCTTAGTTTTAGCGGAAAAGTTTTTGGACAGGGTGCCCGAATGAGGGGTCAGGTTTCTGGATATAATATGGTTTCCATGGCAACGGCATCAAATATTTGGAGAAATGTTGAAAAAGCCCACCGTTGGCAACCCGATGAGCCTTGTGATTAAATAAATGAAGTGAACGCATAGTGCCATCAATGGTCCATCAAACGAACTGGGCCACTAGGTAATATGGGATCAAGGTCAATTGCTAATGTCAAGGTCATTGGGAAAAATTCAATCTATTGGTCTATTTTATATTAATTGTCTCATATGCCGCCAAACCTAGTGCGTTAGTCCTGAAAGCAATCCCCATGATAAGCGAGATCACTGAGTCGCTATCATATTGGATCCATTACGTGCATTCAGTGCTACACGTCAATGTTCTGGCGTAGCACTCGATATGTAGAGCTTTTGAATATTTATGAATTTTATATATGGAATTCGTGAATATTCAAGACTCCATATATGGAATGCTACTCCAGAACTTTGACCTGTAGCTATTAACTGCGGAGTCAGAGCTGGATGGATCCAATATGGTAGCGAACCAGTGATCTCACCTATAATGCACACCAATTAGGCCATCATCATCGCGTTCGATGTGATATCACACACTTGATTTAAGATGGATACACAATAATTTATATAATCACATTTTAAGTACTACAATATTTATTTCTTCCCAAGACTATAATTAAAGTACTACTTGTTTATGGTCAATGTGGCAAAACGGCCTGCATAATTCGTTAAAGATAAATCAGGTGATTGTAAAGTTTATTTTTATGAACAAAACATTTAAAGAGCCATATAACATACATATAAAGCGAATGTGTTTTATTATTATATTTTTAGGTTGGATTATAATTTTCCTGATTAAAACAATATTGTTACCATGGCAACTGTAACATTTTCAATTGAAATTAATGCAAACAACTGGTGTATAGTATATAATCTCATTTCCATAGCAACCATTAGCACAAATACTGTCCAAATTGTCATTTTAGTGAACTTTTGTCTGTATTACTACTATCCCAATTTCGTTCAGAAATGTGGAATACAATCCACTGTGCTGTATAACTTAGTCATACTTTTCCATACAAAAATCTATGTTGAGTGGTGGATAAAATGCTCATGTTTCCATACAACTGTTCTAAATGTTATCAAATTGGTCATTTTTGAGTGTTCTGTTCACAAAGGGAATAGGTAATATTCACTTCATTCACACACATCTGCTTGTTTTATGGTTAGAATCACAGAAGAATTTCGCTACAATGATGCATACCACATTATTCAAAATATATTTCTGTAAGATTGCTGCGAAATGGTAATTGTATAAGGTCTCAAATTGTTGATTGATCAGCTAACAGATCTTTGACCTGTAGCTATTAACTACGGAGTCAGAGCTGGATGGATCCAATATGTTAGCGAATCAGTGATCTCACCTATAATGCACACCAATTAGGCCATCATCATCGCGTTCGATGTGATATCACACACTTGATTTAAGATGGATACACAATAATTTATATAATCACATTTTAAGTACTACAATATTTATTTCTTCCCAAGACTATAATTAAAGTACTACTTGTTTATGGTCAATGTGGCAAAACGGCCTGCATAATTCGCTAAAGATAAATCAGGTGATTGTAAAGTTTATTTTTATGAACAAAACATTTAAAGAGCCATATAACATACATATAAAGCGAATGTGTTTTATTATTATATTTTTAGGTTGGATTATAATTTTCCTGATTAAAACAATATTGTTACCATGGCAACTGTAACATTTTCAATTGAAATTAATGCAAACAACTGGTGTATAGTATATAATCTCATTTCCATAGCAACCATTAGCACAAATACTGTCCAAATTGTCATTTTAGTGAACTTTTGTCTGTATTACTACTATCCCAATTTCGTTCAGAAATGTGGAATACAATCCACTGTGCTGTATAACTTAGTCATACTTTTCCATACAAAAATCTATGTTGAGTGGTGGATAGAATGCTCATGTTTCCATACAACTGTTCTAAATGTTATCAAATTGGTCATTTTTGAGTGTTCTGTTCACAAAGGGAATAGGTAATATTCACTTCATTCACACACATCTGCTTGTTTTATGGTTAGAATCACAGAAGAATTTCGCTACAATGATGCATACCACATTATTCAAAATATATTTCTGTAAGATTGCTGCGAAATGGTAATTGTATAAGGTCTCAAATTGTTGATTGATCAGCTAACAGGATCAACAGTAAACGAAATATTATCACCAGCTGAATAAGACAAAGATTTATCATGAAAATATGATTAAATATATACCGTTACTCAATGACCGTAGCTTAGATATAGAACTCTGTAATTTATTGCCATGCGTAGAACATTCATTACTTAAATTGGAAAACGGAATTCACATGTAAGACACCTTTTTCTAGTTGTTTGTCAAATATGTGTAGATTAACTTGTCCCAAATGAACATTTTATCAAATGATTCCATCCAACTATTTTATTACCTTTTTGGACAAGGTACATCCGAAAAGTCTGAGAATCTTAGAGTGTAATGGCTTATGGTACAATGTACAACATGACTGGGATGAATGACCTCTAATATATGTATCCATGGTACTAATATCACAAATATATGGGAGTGTTACCACTTTTACAATTAAGGCAAATGACAGAGATTATTTTTGGGATTTTAAAGATTTTAAATAGAAATACAAGTGGGTGTAAAAAATTGTTTTGGCTACTTTGACACCCCCAACAACCCTGTCATACCTGTGTTTATTTGGGTCTGATGGTCCGTCAATTCGGAGTTGGGTCGTGACTTTTGTATTAATAGCTAATCGGGTTTCCACAGTGGGTTTTTAAAACTTTTCTCCAAATATTTTGCCATGGAAACCATATTTTATCCTGACACATGCAGCCACCCCAACCCAGAAAGTTCCCACAATAGCTAAGCAACATATTTGTGAAGTACAGTGCTTTAGTTACTGAAGTCACAAAATCGTGTTTATTTTGATCTGATGGTCTCTAAAGGGTAATGCATCGTGACTCAACTACTATAAAACTTAAAATGTGATTAAATATAAACTATAACTGTTGTGACATGTTGACTGTGATCGTCTTGCATCAAGTATATCATACCAAATTGAACGTGGTGATGGTGTTCAAGTGTTTGTGTATTATGAAGGGGATTGCTTTTATGACTAACACATGTGCTATGCGTAGCGGAATATGAGAAATATATAAAAATATATATACAATTACCTTTTTCCAATAACCTTGACCTTAGCAATTGACCTTGACCCTATATGTACTATGGCTTAGTCCATGTGATGGACCATTATTGGCACTATGACTTAACATCATTTCTTCAAACACAAGGCTCATCAGGTTGTCAACAGGGCCTTTTTCAACTTTTCTCCAAATATTTGATTACGTTGCCATGGAAACCAGATTTTATCCTGATACATGATCGCTCACCAAGGCATCCTCCTCCAAAACGTTTCACCTATAACTAAGAAACACATATGGTGAAGTGTCATGTTTTAGTGCTAAAGTCACAAAATCATATTTATTTGGTAAGATGGTCTCAGGGTAATGTATCGTGACTTTCGTACTGCCACAAATACATTAAAAATTAGTACTTAAAATGTGATTATGTATCAACAAAACGCTGTCACCTGTTGACATTTACTGTAGTATACCAAATGCATCATATATCATATTGAACACCGTGATTTCGCCCTACTTCTTGTGTATTATGGTGGAGCTTGCTCTCAATGACCTTGACCTTAGTAATTGATCTTGACCCTATATGTCATAGTGGTTCAGTCCGTTCATTATTGGCACTATGTGTTAACAACATTTCTCTTCAAACAAAAGGCTCGTTGGTTCTCAACAGTGGCATTTTTCAACTTTTCTCCAAATATTTGATGCCGTTGCCATGGAAACCTGATTTTATCCTGACACAGGACCCTCCACCCGGGCACCCCCCCCCCTCCAAAAGGTTTTCCCTACGAATAAGCAACATATGTTTAAAGTTTCATGCTTTAGTCACTAAAGTCACGATTAAACACCAAAGGGACTCCACTATAAGTATACATTTTTGTGAAGCTAAGGCATAACGCCACCTTTTTATGCCAAAATTGGAGCTCATCGCCCAAGATGGCAGCCAAAATGGCGACCGGAAGTGGAAAATGTTACGTTTTTTTACTGATATCTTTAAAATAAGTTTCTGCTGTTTGGAACTGGTTGAGAATTGTGACTGTATTTTGTATTTAGCATGTTAACAGACCATCGGGGAAATACAATATGCCATAAGTGGGAACCCCACCCCTTCCGATCATTCAGAAAATCGAGTTTACAGAACGCGGTATAACATTTCACAAAAAATCATCATTTGGGATTCTAGTCATATTTCATCAAGAAATTGGCAGAACTGTGCAATGTAAGTGATGCATTCTATTTCCTATGAATATTCCGACTCAATGGTATCAAAATTGTCACTTTGGCTCACAATGGCTGCCAAAATGGCGGCCAAAATATGAAAAATGGTAAATATTGCACCAGCGTGCCGTGCAACCGCTTATAAGTTGTAGTTGATAAATAAAATTTACTATTCTGTCTTATATAAATTGAATATTAAAATTTCTGATGCACCTAGATTAATTTTTACTATTTTAACCACTGAAATTACCAGAATTATGGGATTTTTTGTTATAAAAAACTTGGCATCAAAATCGGGAAAAAAATAACTTTTCAGGTTTGCACCATTTTTCCAAGTAAAATGGAACTATCTTTGGTATCAAATGTGATTTTTATTTTTGATCTATCTTAAATGTGTGACACTGAGGTGTTTTAGACAAAATTACTCAAGATGGCTTGCAAAATGGCAACCAAATATGGTAAAAAGTTGATTTGTCATATTTATTCCGATCATTACATTAAGCTGTTCCGAAAAGGTTGCAAATTGTGACTCACTTGGTTATTAAACATGCTACTTAATCAACTGATAACTAAATGTTATATTCTGGTTGTCCCAGTATATTATGAGGCATGACAAATCAGTTTAAGGGATGCAGTATGAATTTTTGCCGAAAACTTATTTTGGGATTCTGTCTGTCTTTGAACGGAAATGGGCAGAACGTTGAAACGGAACTGAGAGGGATAATATTATGTGGCTACTCTGGCCCATTAGCATCAAAAGTTATTAACTTATATACTATTGTCATGAAAACCGTTTCATTCGTATTGCATACCAACGCCATTAAGAGACTCTCTGATATGATCTCTCTATCGGTTAACATATCCTTGAGTTATAGCGATAGGAAATCGATAGTCACCCAAATCTACACCAGTGCAACTCACACATGACCATGCAGTCACTCCATATATACATGGACACCACATAAATCAACATATCTCACTCGCTTTATACACATACACCTCACCTACTACTATACAGCCACACATGGGTATGCCCATACACCCAACACATGGCCATATATCCGTGAGTAAACATGCAGGCACACCAGGTATACTCATATTATTATTATTATTGAATACATTTATAACGCGCAAATTCCATATACATGTTCACATGCGCAACAAAGTTATAGTTTACACGAGTCTGAAAATGAAAAAAGTTGTCGAGAAATACAAATTACGATACCAGTAGCTGCATGTTAGTCAGTTTCAAAAGCTAATTTAAAGAAATGAGTCTTTAACAGATGACGAAACTCCCTTAAGTCCCAACAGCCTCGAATTTCACCAGGCAGAGAGTTCCACAATGATGGATCGCAAACACTGAAAGCGCGACCTCCGCAGTGACTGTAACTTCTGCGCTTTTCTAATAAGTTCATCCCATTCGAGCGCAGTTCCCTACCATCAGTTGTTTTCTCTATAACAAGTTCCTGCAGGTATACGGGGGCAAAATTGTATTTCGCCTTGAAAGTCAACACCAAGATTTTGAATTTAATTCGCTATTTCACAGACAGCCAATGCAGATCTTTCAAGATAGGTGTAATATGATCGTGCTTGGATGTTCGAGTAACAATTCTGGCCGCTGTGTTTTGGATTCTCTGCAATTTGTACATGAGTGAATCAGCAATGTCGAAAAAATATGCGTTCATAAAGTCCAGCTTAGAACTTACAAGGGCCTGAACTAATGTCCTAGTAGCTGAGATGGTCAGGTACTTACGAATCCTTCCGATATTTCTCAGGTGAAAGTTGCACGCCCGGTACGCATTATTCACACATTCCGGAGGGCTAGGTGTGATTTTCGTTGACGCGGACAATTGTGTCACCTTGTCAGATACCCAATTACATAATTAGATTTGTTAGCCTATACTTACCTGTATTTGTTGGTTGTCTGGTTAATATATGACCATAGTCACTCCAGGTGTATATATACCTTATCAATTACCATACAGTCCTTTTAGATATACATATACCCCCACACACACGGCCATTCGTACACTTCAGACTTGCAAATACAGCTCAACCATGACAATTCAGCCACTCTCTGTATTCTTACACACCACAGCCATGAGCATTCAGCTATTCACTGTATACCGATACACAGCGATGACAATACAGCCACAACAGATAGACATGCACATCCCACCCATGACCATGATGTCACTATCTATATACACAAGCCCGTCAGTGACCATCAAACTCTACTCCAGGTATGCATATACACTTCAACACCATTGACCCTGCAGTCATTCCATGTACACATATAAACATTGCCCATAACCATACAACCACTCCATATTTATCCATACACCCCTTCCATTTTCATACAGTAAACGCGTGTATACTCATACACACACCCATGACAATACAGTCACCACACCCATGACCACACAGTGAGTCACTCCATATATACATACACAACACAAAGATGGACAATGTAGCTAATCTCGCTATACACATACACCACTTCAACGGCTAGACAACTCCCTGTATACATGTTCACCTCACACATGATGGTCATGACCATACGCTACTCCTTATATACCTATACAACTCAACGTGGACACCCCATACATGACAATATAGTCATACATGGTATAACTATTCATATCATTCATGAATACAATAACTCCCCGTATACATACTCATAGATCTCACATATAGCCATACATTCAACATACATACACACTGTATTAAGGTGACCAATGTTGATTACAATGGGCCAGAGTAGCCCCATACTATGATCCCTCTCAGTTCCGTTTCAACGTTCTGCCCATTTCAGTTAAAAAACATGGACAGAATCCCAAAAGAAATTTTCGGCAAAATCCATACTGCACCCCTTAAATGAACTTTCATGCCTCTTAAGGTTATGGGACAACCAGAATATACCATTTAGTTGACTAAGTAGCATGTTTAATAACCAAGTGAGTCACAATCTGCTACCTTTTTGGAACAGCAGTGAATAATGTTTGGAATATATGTGACAAATCAACATTTTACCAAATTTGGTTGCCATTTTGCAAGCCATCTTGAGCAATATTGTCTAAAACACCTCAGTGTGACACAGTTAGCACATACCAAAACAATAAACGACTTTGATACCAAAGATAGTTCCATTTTGTGACATAAAAATTCGATTATTTCTGGTGATTTCAGATGTTAAAATATTAACAATTAACCAAAATGCATCAGAATTGTTAGTATTCAATGTATATAAGACAGAATAATCAAATGTGTGCGTCAACCACAACTTGTAAGCATTTGCATGGTACGCTGGGACAATATTTACCATTTTTCATATATTGGTCGCCATTTTGGCAACCATTTTGAACCAAAGAGACAATTTTGGTACATTTGAGTTGGAATATCCATAAAAAATAGAAATCATGACCTACATTGTGCAGTTCTTCCAATTTCTTGATGAAATATGACTAGAATCCCAATGGTGATATTTTGTGATATGTTATACCGCGTTCCGTAAAATCGAATTTTTGAGTGATCGGAAGACGTTGGGACCCCATGAATGGCATATTTCATTGCTCGAAGGTCAGTCAATATGCTAAATACAAAATAAAGTCACAATTCTCAACCAGTTCCAAACAGCAGAAACTTACCTTAAAAATATTAGTAAAAGACAGAAAAAACAATTCACTTCCGGCCGCCATTTTGGCTGCCATCTTGGACGAGGAATTCCAATTGGCACAGAAAGGTGGCGTTATGTCTTAGCATGACAAGATTTTCTCAAATTGCACCAAACTAACTTAACGGAAATGGCAGCCATTTTGGACGCCATCTTGAATTACTAAAAATGCTCAAAGCGGATTTTAACGGATTTTGGATATGTTATAGAGGATATATTCCTCTTCAAGGTGGTATACAAACCAACTTAGTCCAAATTTCTTCTAGGTCAAACCTTTTATCGACCAGACAGAGCTACATATATCACAGTTAAAACTCAAATGTATGTGCATGTAAAAGTAAAATATCTTAATGGCATACATGTACTTTTTGTTAACATGTAAGGCGTGAAATTGTCCACTGACCTGTAAACACAGTTCTTGTTTTAACATGTGAATGTGTACATCACGACAATATATCAGTAACATTCACAGCTAGTTGGGATTGAAACCTTCACGACAATAGCAGATCCCGTAATAACTGTGCGAGATGACTTGGTGACAACTTTCTCCTATAGTCGCACATCTTTCGATGAAATTTGGTAGCATGATGCATCAAACTGTGTATAGTGAATTAGTATCATGACACTTAGTATCCATATAAGTGAGTCGGCCAACGATTGTTCGATAAGAACATTCTTACCAATAGTGGACTACCGCGGTCCGTAAATTGTTGTAATAACTGTGCGATAACATGGCGAATGGCGACAATGTCGCATATCCACACGTTTCAATGAAAATTGATGAGCATTGGATGAACCGGTCCCTGTAATTGTAATAGTACTTGGAATTGGAATTTGTATAGCTTTGTGATCACCCGTCTCTGAGTGGCGTCAGTACATTGTTTAAGTTGTTGTTGTTGTTGACATCGAAGCTCTTGTGTATATACTCTTGATTACATGTACATGTATGGCTTTAAAACAATCAGAACACTGCCAACTGGGAGTGAATTAAACAGATCAAGTTCAAAAACTGACAAAACTGTCAACATTCTAATAGCTTAACCCTTTACCCAACAGGACGGACCTGTGCCATTGCATTCTCTTATATATTTGTTTAGGCCAATGCATTCTCTTATATATGCGAGGCGACCTATGGTCAACTCGCATATATACGAGAATGCATTGGCACAGGGCATAACTTTAACCATCACAATGTGGTCAATGAGCCGGTTCCAATGATATCCATATTTGTTTGGTTTTATTGAGACAGACCCAAGATAATTTAGGCTGTTGCAGCTTTATTTGGCCGTTTTTGGCCGGTTTGTTGGGTAAAGGGTTAAGTTAAGCTATCTTGTTGTTGTTGATATTATTATCACTAGTTGTTGATGTCGAAGCTCTATCGAATTATTCTAGTGCGTGTATCCTCTTGTGTCAGTGAATGTATCTGTGTTTTGATAGTCACAGCTCTGTCCATTTCAACATCAACACTGAATGAATGAAGACAAGCCAGAGCCGACTGCTCCGTCTCCTCGAAGTCGAACTCGAAGAAAACACAACTGTCACGATTTAGCGAGAAATATCAATGATTAAGCCGGTTTTCGAAGATTTAGAAATTGTCTGTTTCATACAGGAATCGAAGTCAGACAGCCTTAACATAAGTCCACCACCATATAGCTCACATTTCCCCACCCAAAACGTTTTACAGCGGCTACGATCCGATCGACAGAATGACAAAACAAAAATTCGTGAGTGATAAATCACCGGTAGCTGAGAATAACATCATTTAATTGGGACACACTAATAGTTGTAGTCCGAGTCCGAGCCCGAGCCCAGTAAAATGTGTAGTTGGGACTTTCAATTTCGTTTATTGTCGTTAATATGATTCCAATAGTGATGAATTTTGGTTTGTGGAAAGTTATGCCACTTACAAATTAAAAAAACTAAAAAGAAAATTTGTAAGTCTTATATTTCAACTTTTATCGACTTTTTTCGTTCTCCAGCACACTAAAAGTTGTAGTTGGAATCAGCCGAGCCGGCCGCCGAGTCGCTAATTAGCTGTTAATTGCTATTGTTAGGCGGCTGATTGGATTAAGTCAGTGGTGGGTCACATGAAGATCAAAGGGCAAGTAGTGGGGAATAAAAACAAACAATGACTTTTATTAAGCAATATATGAAGGTTTAGCAATTTTAAAGATTACTCTTTAGGAGAATGTGTATGGCCCTGAAAAGGGCCGTTTTTTATCTTGACTTCCATCTTCTTCGCCGTGAACTGCACCTGAAATTATAAACTTGAAAAACATTAATAACACCTGAAATAAACGTGATATTAGTACATTATTAATATATTATTTACATATTAATGACACTATAATAATCCGACTGATGTCTACCTCGTTTTCCGATACGTTTACCAAGGAGCAACACGTTCAGCGTGCGTCACTAACGGTGACTGGCCTCAAGGTGAGTTAGGCATCAGTTGAATTATAATATATATCAACATTTAAATAATCATGTTGTTGTTGGTGATGCCTGAATGTTCATTGAAGATGCCGATCTCTTCGAGTATGTACCTGGAACTGTTGTTCTTGATTGGCTGCAATAAATGTGTACTTACGTATTCAACGAATGCAGAACTCCAGTTGGCTGCCAAAGTGTCGTGTAGCTGGTCTAAAGCATCCTCGCTGGTGGCTCTCATCATTTTTTCTACGTCCTCGCAATATACCGCTATGTCGTCGGATCTTCCTCCATGTGATTTAACCCAATGTTTGACGTCTGATTTTATGTGATTCCAGCAAAACACAAGTCGGCAGTTTGAAGCGTATCGTTTGATGGCGTTTGAGAATGCAGTTTCTCTGTCTGTGATGATCACCGGGTTGCCTATGGACATGTTTGGTACGGCTGCTGTTATCTCTCTCCAAAATGTGTCGTGGCACTTCTGATTTTTCCTGTCGTGTAACAGAAAGGCTGCAGGGAAACATACTTTACCTGTGAAGAACGGATGTTTAATTGTCAGCGCCGATAGGAAGAAGTCTCCAAGGTTGAAGGTTGTGTCGTAGGAGAGGATTGGCGGCGTGTCAGATGCTAGCAGTCTGTTTAGTTCCTGTAAAATTTCACTGTTACCAATCACCACACGAAGCTCTGGGTATATACTGAAATCTAGGACGAAGTCAGATAGGTTGTATGCCAGCTCCAGTGTATTATATGCTGCGTCATGGCTAATCTTCCTCGATTTGTTGATTCGGTATCTGACGTTCTCAACTTGCTTCATGTTCTTGGCATTCATGATTCCTTGGGTCGTCGTTGATATGCCTGGTTTGGTCACACTGTCCCTGTATACCGGTGCCGGTTCTCTGTCTACACATTCTTTCCTCAAGGTGGCCATGGTCGACGGCAGCGTTCGTTGATACTTCTGTTCCTTTGTCTTTGCATTGCCATGCGGCCTACTTACGTAAACACTTTCGTCCCCAATATAATGGACGATAACTAACTCTGAAATAAGAGAAGAATACATTACCCGTTTGAAACGTTCGTCGCCAGCCTTGTCACCAATTTCCCCCTTTATCCTGTAGTCACGCCGCAAATACTTTGGTTCATTCTTTGGTATTTTGTTGGCACCTTTATTAACCCAGAAATACTGGTCACACGTAGCGTCTTTTGAGCCTGTTAGAAGGTAAACGGAACCTCCATTTGGCAGTTTTGGTGGCACTGTCGATACTTTGTCTAGGTCGGGTTTCTCGAATATCGAGAGCACTTCTCGATAACCAAGAACAGATTCTTTGTTCATGTAGATTGTAGCTGACATTGTGTACGATGAAGAAGCTAGGATATACTGACCACATTACTACGTGCAGATTATATATGTTCACGAGAGCTGTAACTCACACAAAAATATCGCTCATGTGTGTTTGCATAACACGCATGTATATATACGTGTAAACAACTCTGTGGTAAGTATTCAGTTATAAGTATTCATCTTTTTAAAAACACATTCCTGTGCGTGATATGATCTCACGCGTAACAACAAGTAACTGTATAAACAGTACTTTGATTATATTTCACTATAAGTTGCAAACACTCTTGTCTTAACTCATAAATCCATTGATTTAAGCCGCCAACATATTCCTAACAATAGCAATTAACAGCTAATTAGCGACTCGGCGGCCGGCTCGGCTGATTCCAACTACAACTTTTAGTGTGCTGGAGAACGAAAAAAGTCGATAAAAGTTGAAATATAAGACTTACAAATTTTCTTTTTAGTTTTTTTAATTTGTAAGTGGCATAACTTTCCACAAACCAAAATTCATCACTATTGGAATCATATTAACGACAATAAACGAAATTGAAAGTCCCAACTACACATTTTACTGGGCTCGGGCTCGGACTCGGACTACAACTATTAGTGTGTCCCATTTAATTACGGACGCAAGACAAGACGGGTATCGGAATGCGTTGCACATAATGAACATACCGGATCATTGCACTGAATACAGACAATTAACAATAGAAATATCAACAAAGTCAGATTCAGTCATACCATATGGAGTCACTGCCGTATATAATTTGTCGCCGATAAATATACTGTTGAATTTTGACGGCATGAACTTGGAATCACGCACAGTGTTATAACTTGGACCATTTTCAAGGCACATAAAACAACGGCGATTCACGGAACAACTTCTGAAACGGTATAGGACGTCGGATTTCGACGGTCCGACAATGTCAAACCTACAGTATTTTTTAGACAATGTACGCAAATCCAAAAAGACACCGACCCTAGCTGCCTGACCACGGAATCATGCGGAATGTTTAACCCTTTACCCAACAGAACGGCCCTGTGCCAATGCATTCTCTTATATATGCGAGTCGACCATAGGTCGCCTCGCATATATAAGAGAATGCATTGGCTTAACACATTAAAAATTATAAAATTGTTAAAGAATGTAAGAAAAATGGTAAATAGTGTTAAAAAAAGATTTTTTTTAGGCCAATGCATTCTCTTATATATGCGAGGCGACCTATTGTCGACTCGCATATATAAGAGAATGCATTGGCACAGGGCTTAACTGTAACTATCACAATGTGGTCAAGGAGCCGGTTCCAATGATATCCATATGTGTATGGTTCTATTGAGACAGACCGAAGATATTTTTGGCCGTTGAAGCTTTATTTGGCCGGTTTTGGCCGGTTTGTTGGGTGTTCCATGGTATCATGCAGCGAATACCCATCTGCATTCATGGGCGAGCGGGCAAGTCGCTAGCTGTAGCGGAAGTGAATAAATTAATCCATACGATGTTGTAGAATTGATGTTGGAAAATAACACCGCCGACCGCACCAAGCGAGATTAGGCATGCATTATCGTGCAGGATAGACCTGTTTGTGCCAAAGTCCCAATCCCCAAGTAGATAGCTGGAGCGGAAACGTCACTGTTATTGCTCGGTGGGTGTTATTTTCGGCGCTTTTGCGTTCATTCATAGCGAATTCGACAACAGCGTAATCACTTCCGCTACAGCTAGCGACTTGTCCGATCGCCAGTGAATGCAGAGGGGTATTTGCTGCATGATATGATGTCCCTTTCCGTGGTCAGGCAGTTAGGGTCGTGCGTTCTTTTTTGGGGGAGGGGAGGGTTCGCGTACCTGACGGAACCGGCCGCAAGTTAAGGGTTAAAAGTGCCGTTTCGGCTGAAGCTAGGCTATCGACTTGGGGTTTGGAACTTTGGTACTTACATGTCTATTCGGCACGATAATGCATGCCCTATCTCGCTCGGACCCCTGGGGGAGATGCGGACAGTGCGGTCGGCTGTTAGAAGAACAAGTTGAAACCAATTTTTTTTTAGAAAACGAAATATATATTGATACCCATCATGCAATGATTTTCCCCAGAAATTCGCGATCTTGGTAAGCGAGCCTGCGTGTGATTAAGTCCTTACTTATTTGTCAACAGTTATGGTGTTAAAGTTATTAAATCATACCATATATCTCTACTTGAAATGAAATAAGTGGACTTTCCTGCCATTTTTGCTGAAAATCGCTCTTTTTCACGGAAATATTTTTTTCAAACATTATCCGAGTCATTCACACGAATATTACAATAATGCCAAACTATTTAATCCGAATGGTGTAGTAGTTATGTGAAAATCATATGCATAAAGAAGTCGACAGAAAGTTTGAACGGTTTGCGAGAGTATTGGATTTTTAGATACCCCCCCCCCCCCCCTCCCCAAACACGTCGAAAAATTTGATATTTTTTTAACAATTTAAAACATTTCCTAATTGATCATTTGATTGGATTAAGGTTATCGGCGTATGGCTAATTCGATGATAGCCTATTTTTTTACTGCATTCCGTAAATTGATAGCATATTACTAAATTGTATTCATATACCGGTAGTCGTTTATCAATTAAAAACATACTGTGGATCTTTATAGGTGAATAACACTAATCAGTTATTACCCAAACACTCTTAACTGGAAAAATGCAGCAATAAAATGAGATATCGAAAATTCCGATCACATCAAAAGTGTCATTTCAGCGAGCACAACTGCTGAACAATGCACAAATACAAATACAAATGTTTACTCCTTTATTCGCGACCAATTATTGTTGATAAACATATAAATAAGACAATGATTCCACCAGTTACATTTCGTCGGTGGGCTTCTAAAAGGTCGTATCTGCCATTTTGGCGCGACACTTTTTACTGCATTTTCGGTTACATAAGTTCCTCAGATAATTTGTCGATATTTCAAGTATGAATGCCATTTGTCGATGTTTTTCAGGGAAATTCGTGTTCTAAAATGTCGTATCTGGGTTCTCCCGAACAAATTTCGTTAATTCTGAAATGTCGTAATTTTTATTTTCGAAACTGTCCCTGATGGAATAATTCCGATTGGATTGCTTTGAAGAAGTATGGTAGGAGCGCCTATCCGCCTTATCATGAGTGACAGAGACTAATGAATCCGCGTTATCATGAGTGACAGAGACTATAACGAATCTGCGGAAATCGTCAAAACTAAAATGTCGTATGGACAAGATTTCTATTTTTACTTCTAAACTGTCGTATAACACCATTAAATCATGTTTTCTCATCAACTAGAAGCTAATTGAATATGAAAGTGTATCTACTATAACACCTGTGATTACTATTAAAGATGGATTATCTCTTTAACCCTTTGAGTGCCAGGTCCGATTTTTGTATCAACCCATATACCCTGTGACAATGCATTCTCTTATATATGCGAGTCGACCATAGGTCGCCTCACATATATAAGATAATGCATTGGCCTAACAATTTTTCATCATTTGTTATTATTGTTTACAATTGTTTTAAAAATCTAAAAAACAAAACAAATGTTCTTTATTTTTTTATTTTTTTTAGGGCCGATTTTACAGACCTTAAATTAGGGCCGATGAGATCAGGGGTCATCGGCCCCTGGCACTGAAAGGGTTAAATAACAAATTTGAAATAGTTACTTGAGTATAAAATATATATATATGTATATATCTGCCCATCACAACTACAAATTAAAGGCACGGATGGCCTTCGTTATAATTTAGAAATAACAGTTTACGTGATATTTATCATTGGTATACGATTAAAGTTTGTCTATAATATAATATTCTTTCTGTTGATGGTGATTTTAACGGATGTGACTATTTTAACAGGATTACCCATTGCCAACGCTTACCGTATCGTTAGGGTACGTTCATACACTGGCAAGTTTGCACAATATGGTTTGCAGGCATTTCGTCGTAGAAAACGATATGGTGCCAGAATATGAACGGAAGCAAGCACATAAAGTGCATCTGTACCACAGCTAACTACGTGCGAAGTAAAATCTCTGTAGTTCTACCTGTAGCGATGCTACCGGAATTTGCCTGTAAATATCATGCAATTATCTAGCTAGAACAAATCATACAGGTATTTGATGTATTTGAAGACAAATTCCAGTAGCACCTTAAAAGTGCAACTACATAAATGTTACTTCTCATGTCTTTCACTTTGGTACAGATGCATGTTATGTGCATCTTTCCGTTCATATTCTGGCACCATGACAAAATGCCCGCAAAAACATACCGTGCAAACTTACCTGCGTATGAACGTACCCTTAAGGGGCTCGTGGGCTCGATCTAATTATGTTCTGACATAAACATACCTGTAAATAGTCTAATTATGTTCTGACAAACACACCTGTAAATGATCTAATTATGTTCTGACATAAACAAACCTGTTAATGATCTAATTATGTTCTGACATAAACATACCTGTAAATGATCTAATTATGTTCTGACATAAACATACCTGTAAATAGTCTAATTATGTTCTGACAAACACACCTGTAAATGATCTAATTATGTTCTGACATAAACAAACCTGTTAATGATCTAATTATGTTCTGACATAAACATACCTGTAAATGATCTAATTATGTTCTGACATAAACATACCTGTAAATAGTCTAATTATGTTCTGACAAACACACCTGTAAATGATCTAATTATGTTCTGACATAAACAAACCTGTTAATGATCTAATTATGTTCTGACATAAACATACCTGTAAATAGTCTAATTATGTTCTGACAAACACACCTGTAAATGATCTAATTATGTTCTGACATAAACAAACCTGTTAATGATCTAATTATGTTCTGACATAAACATACCTGTAAATGATCTACTTATGTTCTGACATAAACATACCTGTAAATAGTCTAATTATGTTCTGACAAACACACCTGTAAATGATCTGATTATGTTATGACATAAACAAACCTGTTAATGATCTAATTATGTTCTGACATAAACATACCTGTAAATGATCTAATTATGTTCTGACATAGACATACCTGTAAATGATCTAATTATATTCTGACATAAACATACCTGTAATTGGGCTCGTGGGCTCGATCTAATTATGTTCTGACATAAACATAACTGTACATTATTTTCTGACCTAAACATACCTGTAAATGATCTAATTACATTCTGACATAAACATACCTGTACATGATCTAAAATTATGTTCTGATATAAACATACCTGTAAATGATGGTTTATGGTGTCAGCTCGCACATGGCATGTTTAATCTCATGTTAATATCATGTTCTAGTTCCAGAGTTACATTATCAACGGACGCTGGTGCATGGGTAACAACACAGCTGCACAAACTGGTCACATTACTTCTGTTGGCATTCTTCACAATGGCCATATACTGTGAGTATGAACCGTTAAAATGATAACAACCCTCAGGGACCAGCCTAGATGGTGACATGGGAGACACCATCTCCCTTAAGTGTGCCACTTCTCCTTATTTTATCCCAGGGAGAAGTGACTTTTCTCTAAAAATGAAAAAAAACAGCATATTATAAGTGTATTACTGATTATAATTGTGCACATGTACTTACTCATTATAACGGTATTATAAGTTAGCTCTTGTATTGGGGTGTACCTATATAAAACGCTGAATCAGCTGCTGATCAGCAGGTTGCCACCTAAAATGCTGATCAGCAGATTTCCCGATTTCAGTTTAACTCAATTATAACGACGACAGTCGGTCGTGGGTTGTTCAAATGTCATGCAATATAGGTGTTATATCCCACACAGGAAGGGGTACCTTTTAACCGAGCACCAGAATGTTCAGCAGTTCAAAATCCCATTCAACCGTACAGCTGCTTCTGTTCAGCAGATTCTCTTGAACGCAGTTTAACTCAATTACGACGAAGTTAGTAAAGTTTAGGTTGTGCAAATGATTTGTAATCGATAGGCCATAATCATATATAGTGGGGAAAAACATTTGACCACTTCAGTTCAACACTTCAAAATCCCGTTTAGCACTTCATATTGAGCAGTTCAGCGGATTCCCCGAACGCATTTTAACTAAACTATTATGAAGTTAGTCGGGTATAGGTTATGCAGATAACTTGTAATCGATAGTCCGTCACTAAATATACGGAGAGAAAACCATTTGACCGACGTCCACCCCAGTTCAGCAGAACAAAATCCCGTTCAGCACTTTATTGCATGGGCAGAATTCAGCAGATTCCACCGAACGCAGTTTAACTGATTTTTAACGAAGATAGTCGAGTATATGTTATGCAAATTACTTGTAATCGATGGGCCGTCACTAAATACAGGGATGGAACACCATTTGACCGACGTCCACGCCAGTTCAGCAGTTCAAAATCCCGTTCAGCACTTTTTTGCTTACAGTTCTGCAGATTCCACCGAGCGCAGTTTAACCGACTTTTAACGAAGATAGTCGGGTATATGATTTCCAAATGACTTGTTATCGACGAGCAGTCACTAAATATATGGACGGAACACCATTTGACCGACGTCTAACCCCTCCCAACTTTGCCTGACACAACATTAGTTGGGAATTCGACATCAGATATAGGTTGGAATTATTCTCATTGTATGATTTTCCAACCAGTAATTATCTAGGGTATTTTGGTGTTATTGAAGGGTATAGCGCTGTGTTTGTATTATGTTGTTTTACTGAAGAGTATATCGAGTTTATACGGCAACAGCTCTATACCCTTGAATAAAACACTACCAGACAACACTCAAACGGCAACAGCGACATACATACCATTCAATAAGAAACTCAAACTACTCTCCACTGGCCACATGCAATGCTCTGACCTTCAATATAATCAAATTACCCATGCACCACACCCTATGTCTGTGTCATGCATTCATAACTGTGAATTACTTGGATTGGTGATCGTCAAGCTATCAAATCTAATTAACTAACACGTATCATAACCAAGTGAGTCACAATTTGCTACCTTTTCGGATAACGCAGAGAATAATGTTATATATATATAATGTTATAATGATATATGTATAAAAAATTACTTATTACCAATTTGGTTACCATTTTGGAAGCCCTCTTCATCAATTTGGTCTATAAACACCGTAGTGTGACACATTTAAGATAGACCAATACAATAAACACCTTTCAATCCAAAGATATTACATTTTACTCGAAAAAATGGTCCAAACCTGAAAAGTTAATTTTTGCCGATATTTATGTCAAGTTTTTGAGAGAAAAGTCCAATATTTTTGGTGATGTCAGTGGTGACAACAGTAACAATTAACCGTGATACAGCACATATGTTACTATTCAATGTATAGAAGGCATAATAGCCAATTTTGCACATCAACCACAACTTGTAAGCGATTGCAAGACACCCTAGGGCAATATTTACCATTTTCCATATTTTGGCGGCCATTTTGGCAGCCATTTTGAGCCAAAGTAAGAATTTTGGTTCCAGTGAGTTGGAATATTCATAATTAATGGTATGCCTCACTTAATTGCAACATTATGTTCATTTCTTGTTGAAATATGACTAGAATCCCAGTTGTGATTTTTTGTGAAATTTTATACCGCGTTCTGTAAAATCGAATTTTTGAGGGATCACAAGCGGATAGGACCCAATAATTGCATATTTAATTGCTACAATGATCAGTTAAAATACAAAATACAAAACAAAGTCATATTACTCAACCAGTTCCAAACAGCATGAACTGATCTAGAATATATTTGTGAAAAAATGTCATATTTTCAACTTCCGGCGGCCATTTTGGTGGCCATCTTGGATGGTGAGTTTCAATTTTGACCCAAAATAGTGTCATTATGTCTTAGCTTCATGAAAATATATACATTTGTATACATTTTACTAGATTAGTCATGTGAATTTGCAACAAATTCCAAGTAACTGTGGTTTTACGTCTGGGAAAAAATTTGGGGCGGGGGTACACTTTTTATGGCGCTATAAAAAAATTTGCTCAAGGCTGACAGATGGCCAGCCGATAACATCTTGATGTCGGATACCTGAATTTACAAAATCCGCAGAGAAAAAAACTTTATACGCGAAAACACGCATTCGTGAATTTCGGGGGTTTGGCGACCGGACTTCGTCAAGCTATCAAATTTAGTGTGTCTTGGTTGCTCCGGTATGTTCACAATGACATGCAATAGTTAAACGAGCTCACAACCAACTATAGCCAATACTCACAGCTGAAGACGCGTTGTCCGAGACTGTTAACAGGGACGTGGTTGGAGGGTCTTAATTCGTTTATTCATTGGGGGGGGGGGGGGGGTTGTCGACCTTGGAAATTCCAAATGCACAATCCCCTTGAACCAGACTAAACTCGCCATTCGCGTAAACTGGACTTCAGGCCAATTCAGGGCAAGATTCTATATTGTTTTTAATTGATTAACAGTTTTTTAACTGGCCACTGTCGATAGGTCATGACCAGGGATGTGGCTAGAGGGGGGTGTGGTGGTGTGTCACCCCCCCCCCAACTTTGGTCAAATTTTTCAACAGTTAGAAATTTCATACCTGCCAAAACATTAGTTGGAATGGTCATCAGTTGGAAATTTTCCAACCTTAGGGGGGTGACAGGTTGGAAATTTCCAACACTTGGAAAGCTTGTGTCCTGGTCCTCCCCCGTGGCTAGTCAAAACTGCTACTAAATTTAAGAAAACAATATTGTCATACATTTGGTCAACATTGTCATTGGAATTGTCATCATTTGGAAATTTTCCAACCTAAGTGGGGGGTGTCAGGTTTGAAATTTCCAACTCTAAGAAGACTTGAGGCTAGTCTAGATGCTAGGATTTTGCGATTTTCTTGTTCAGATTTCAAAATTTTCGAACACCGGGCCGAACCATGGTCGGCCCGGTGTGTCACTATCCCTCCCCCGTGACCAATACAAAACTGCTAATTAGTTTAACAAAACAATAGTTTAGGACATTCGGTCAAACTCGTGAACTGAAATGGTCATCAGTTGGAGAATTTTCCAACCTATGCACGTACACCTGACCCATGACCATACAGCGTACACACCACAAATGTCCAAACAGCCACGAGTCATCATGCATGAACATTAGGTCACCTGGCACATGGCCATATATTCGCTCCCTGTATACATATCCACTACATTCGGGATCCTACAGTCACTCCTTGTATACCTATGCATCTCACCATTGACAATACAAACACCACATGTATACATATTCGCCACACCCATAGTCATATATACCAATGCCCGTACAGCCACATCGGGTGCACCCGTACTGGGTACACACAACCATACACAGTGCAGTCACTCCTTGTATACCTATACATCTCACCATGGACATCCCACTCATAACCATATAGTCACTCCTTGTATACCTATTCACATCATTCACGACAATACAATAATTCCCTGTATACCTGTCCACCTCACCTATGATCAGACAGTACGTAATTCACAGAATGGCCAGAATCACAAAAGAGGCTCTCGGCAAAATTCCATACTGCAACCTTAAAATGAATTTTCATGCCTCATACGGAACTGGGAACACCAGAATAGAACATGTAGTTGTCAGTTAATTAACCTACACGTATAATAACCAAGTGAGTCACAATTTCTACCTTTTCGGAAAACGCAGAGAATAATGTTTGGGATATATGTAAAAAATTCACTTTTGGAAGCAGTCTTCAACAATTTGGTCTATAAACAGTGTGAGACATTTAAGATAGACCAAAACAATAAACACCTTTTATACCAAAGATAGTCACATTTTACTTGAAAAAATTGTCCAAACCTGAAATTGATTTTTTGCAGATATTTATGTCAAATTTGTGAGAGAAAAATCCAATATTTCTGGCGATGTCAGTGGTGACAATAGTAACAATTAACCATAGTGCATCAGACATGTTAGTATTCAATGTATAGAAGGTAGAATAGCCAATTGTATGCATCAACCACAACTTGTAAGCGATTGAAGGGCACGCTGGCGCAATATCTACCATTTTCCAAATTTTGGCGGCCATTTTGGCGGCCATTTTGAGTCAAGGTAACAATTTATTGTTCCAGTGAGTTGAAATATTCATAGGTAATGATATGCCTCACCTATATTACAATATTTGGCATATTTCTTGTTGAAATATGACTAGAATCCCAATTGTGATATTTTGTGAAATGTTATACCGCATTCTGTAAACGTCATATTTTCAACTTCCGGCGGCCATTTGGGCGGCCATTTTGGATGGGGAGTTTCAATTTAGTCCTATATAAGTGTCATTATGTCTTAGCTTCACGAAAATGTATACATTTGTATTAAATTTACATGATTTTCCCGCTATAATTTGCATCAAACTGACTTAGGGCCATCTTGTCTGGAGTCTACACGGCCACATTTTTTTTCTTGTTAACATTACTTAATATATATCTTTATTGCCTCCATTAAGGAGAGTGGTTGTTTATACAAAGTTAAGTCCCAGGGGGGTGCAAGGGCACCCATATTAGCTAATTTCCAACTGATGGTAATTTCAGTCCAAGAATTTTACCAAAAAGTACGAAAATATATTAATGTTGGCATAAAAACCAACACTCAAAGGCTCCCAAGTATCTCTCTGAACACTTTACCAGAGTTAGCTCTTACTGCAAATATGAATTAAGATCAGAGCAACAAAAAATCACAATCCCTCATGTAGGTCCTTTTGGATCGGACGGTTTCTGTTATACAGGAATAGTACTCTGGAATGATTTTTCTAACAAAATTGACCCCAAAGGTAACAATACAGTTTGGACCAAGGCTATTCACTCAGAGTGTTTTAATAGATATAACAAATCTGAATGTTATATCTGTAAGTACTATTAACAAAGTAGGTGATTGTGTAGTTTCATGATACACTTAGAAGAGTTTGCTTTGTATATAACTTTTATTTAATGACAAGGGTGAGGGTAGCCTTTGACTGTGGTGTCATCCAGGTCGAAGGGAATAATAATAATAATAATAATAATGTATAGCATTTTTAAAGCGCCTTATCCCATGAGGCCCAAAGCGCTCAATGATACAACAGATGACCGAGCTCCAGCACATTTAAACACATATACGCATGTACACACAAACAATAACTACAATGAAATAAATCAAACAATTCATATACAAATCAGGATGAAGGCTGTGTGTATTGTATAAAACAATGCAGGAAATGTGTGCTCAGCTTTGGTCGTCGTCGTTGCCATAGTGAAGTTTAAACAGATACGTTTTGAGTTCTGTTTTGAAAGAGTCCAAAGTAGCAAAATTCCTAAGTGTAAGCGGGAGTGAATTCCAAAGGTTTGGGCCGTAGCATTCAAAAGATCGACGACCATAATTAACAAGGTCACGTTTGGGGACAGCAAGTAATATTTTATCAGCTGACCTTAAGCCTGGTTTACCAGGTACATAGCATGAAAGAAGAGATTCGATATATACAGGGAGGGGCGAGAGACAGTCAAATTTCTTACAACATAAGACAGCAATTGTATAGTCAATGCGGGCTTGAATTGGTAGCCAGTGCAGTTCTTTGAACATTGGTGTCAGGTCAGAAAATTTAGGCTTCTTAAGAATCACACGAGCAGCAATGTTCATCATACGTTGAAGTTTATCAATTTCTGTCTTTGGTAAGCCAGCCAGAAGTGGGTTACAGTAGTCAATCTTGGAAAGAACAAATGACGAAACAAGAGTTTTAGCAGCATCGGTGGTTATGAATGGCCTGATGTGAGAAATTCTCCTTATATCCAGAAATAGACTTCTGCATAAATTGTTTATGTACACTTCCATTGACAGAGTACTGTCCAGGTGAATGCCCAGATATCTGGCACACGACGATGGCTTTATGTCGGAATCACCTATACGAATGCAGTCCAAATGGGTGTTCTTAATTCTGTGATCAGTTCCAAATAACATTATCTCGGTTTTGTCATCATTTAAACACAGTTGGTTTGCGCCCATCCAGTTCTTCACTGCCGTTATACATTGCTGCATTTCTGAGATATTGTTTGCGAACTCTGATGGTGAGCTGGGCGTATAAATCAGTGTATCGTCTGCGTACATGTGGTATTGTAGATTTCTCTGTGTGATGATTTGCCCCAATGGCTTAGTGTACATGAGATAGAGCACGGGCCCAAGGACTGATCCCTGGGGGACACCAAAGGATAGTTCATATGGTTTGGAACAGAATTCTCCACACTGAACAGTCTGGATTCTGCCTGATAGATATGACTTGAACCATTGGAGAACTTTCCCTGAAATTCCGAATGTTTTGTTAAGGCGTGAAATTATGATGTTGTGATCCAAAGTATCAAAGGCAGCAGAGAGGTCGAGAAATGAGGCTATAGTGACATTGTGGTCATCTGCTGCACAAAGCAAGTCGTTGGTGACGCGGACAAGCGCAGTTTCCGTACTGTGGTGTCGTCGATAAGCTGATTAGAAAGGTTCATTCATGTCATTATCCTCCATATGTTGTCTGAGTTGATAGAGTACCACGCGCTCAAGAAGCTTGGATATAAAAGGAAGGTTAGAAACAGGTCTATAGTTCTTGAGATTGTTCCTATCCATGTTTGGCTTTTTCAGCAGTGGTTTAACCACAGCTTGTTTGAAGCAAGTGGGAACTATACCGTCTTCCAGGGATGTATTCACTATCCTCGTAAGAAAAGTTACTAGTTGGTCGTTATGCTGTTTAAGAATGAGTGATGGTACAGGATCCAGAGAACACGATTTTGATGGCATTGACATGAGAACACGTTTGACCGTCTCTGTTGTAACACTTTCAAACTTAACAAATTTGGTTCCGGTGAATTCCTCAAACTCAGCTTCTCCTGCAGACACTTGTTGTATATTCGCACGAATTTTGGTAACTTTGTCTTGGAAAAATGTGGCAAATGTTTCTGGGAGTGTATCCATGGGAATGTCACTGGGTAGAGTAGAACATTTACCTTTGCCCAGCATAGTGTTGGTAATGTTGAACAGTTTCTTGGTTGATTTGCAATTTGCTAATTGTTCACTATAAAAGTCAGATCTCGCATGCTTTATCAACTCGCTTACACATGTATTCATTTCCTTGAAAATTTCGCGGTGAACAGTTAATTTAGATTTTCTCCACATGCGCTCCACCTTTCTGCGTTCTCGTTTCTTATTCAAAATTTGGGAAGTTAGCCATGGTGCAGATGTCCTGTTGGTAATCTCACGTGTCATCGTGGGTGCATGCTTATTAAGAATAGAAGACAGCTGGTCATTGTAATAAACTGCCAAGTCGTTGCAGGAGTTCAAGTTTGTGGAAGATAGGAATGCTTCACGGATCTCCGATGAGAATTTACTTAACACGATGCTTTTGAGATTCCTTGAAGTGACTTTACGTTTGGGTGCAACAGGTTTCACATTCCGGAAAGAAAATCACATGTCCATGGTGCACTGCGATAAGTTGGTGCTACCCTTATTATCACCACATAGCCACCGAACCTACACAGTTGTCAAAGACACCCTCTCACCTATTTTATTCGATATATCTCTCCAGTGTTTTTTAACTCTAGTGGAATATTTGCCGTTTAGCTCACTGTCACCTATCGTGACTTTAATTTCAACTAACAATATGCATTTCATTTGTTAAATAAAACATAATATATTTTCAATCCAGTGGTTTGTGATGGTAGGAAGCGTATGGGTGTGTTCCGGTCTCTCGTGTGGCTTGAATCCGTTGGGGACCATAATGGAAATAAATGGTCTTAGGACTGTTTTCTTATGCTATCCCCGATGGGTTTTGTCACCTGTTAGTGTCGGACAACTCCTTTACAGTCTCATACCCTGTATAAACGCCATACCCATGCTGGGCATTGGTCAACTGCGGAAGTGGTGATGTACCACATGATACATCACATCCTTCCGCAGGTGACCTATGTCCAGTAATAAATCAAATAATTTGATATTCTACATCTTTACAATTTCTGTTAATCTGTTACTTGTTACATGTATATATCACATATATATAATGTATTCCTGTTTATTTTTATCTGTATATGTAGGTTGTCCTACACCAATATGTGTCTTAAAGACCATCAAAACGTATCTTATCTTATCTTAACGCATTCCCCATTAATAATTCAATATACGAGAACACATTCAACCAATTTTATTATTGTATTATCCAATTCGTGTTTCATAATTTCGTGCACCTATATGTATTGTTGAGTAAAGTTTGGCGGATTTATTGCATGGCACCCCTATTCCGACAAGCGCGCTGTGTATGCGTATTGGCGTATAGTGGTCAGCTTAATCCGACATGAAAAATTCAGTGATGTATTGTCTCACTCCAAACGGTGGGTAATTACCTATTTCTCTGAACGGTATTGATGTTGTGAAACGACCCAAGCGCGCTCATAACACGTACGCGCTTCGCGCGTCGTTGTCATTCACGTGCTGGAGTCTTTCCACAACATCCATAACTCAGTAGGTAATTATTATATCAAAGTCTCAAACTAAATTTGGAATTGACTTATTGAGTATCAGTTGTCACCTGTTGATTTGTATTTGACATATACATGTTTTTACACCAAACAGTCGCCCATACATGTGATCATTTATTACAGATGCATCAATATTAAAGCCAGCGAAATGGAACACGAAGAAGTCGTTGGTATGTATCTGATTGGTCGAAATCACGTGCCGGTCCACAAATTCCATGGTAATCATTCGTCCCATTCCCATCCCTACAAGTAAGAACCCGATAATAGAATCAGGTTGAAGGTAATGGACGAGATCTTATTTTAACGAACCAAAGCCGGACGCTTTGGGTCGTATATAGACCACATCTGATTTTGGGACGTCACCAATTATTACCCGCAATAATATGGGTGTTTACTGCTATGCTGATCTGGCCGTGCTAATGGATGGATGTGGTTATCTCGCAGGACAACACGTTTCAGGTTTCAGGCGATGCGATTTAGTTTAGGAAATTGTAGTATGGCTGCTCTGGCCGTGTCAATGGAGCTATATTGATGGGGATATCTCGCAGGGCAACACATACATTTCGGGGTCCTTTCACTGATGTATCTTCACGGATGTCTCATTGTTGAAGTGTAACTTTTATGACTGCGTTAATTGCTTTCTTCAGGTATGAACAATGGCTGGGCAACTCTTGAAGATTTTATTGTATGCGGAACACAATGAATATTATAATAACTAACTTTGCTGATGACGTATGTCTCAGGTGGAATGTAGATTAATAGAATTTTGGTCCGAATTTAGAAGCTTTCTAGACCAAAATTCTGGTGTGGTGAATGAGAAACCTGCAGTAATAAGCCGTAGTTTTTTAAGTAATTTGAAGGATTAGTTGTTTTATAAACGGAATTGTGAGGCGGTGCATTCATGAAACCAATATATTTATGTTATAATGTATACATATGCCTAATAATATGATCTTGACTGCGTTACCATTTCTGACTATGGTTTTCTTGTTATCCAACACGACGCTGTTATTTTGAATTTATGCCAGCACTTTTGTTATACAGAAGATCGGTGGGTGTAAAGCATTAATGTCGTAATCGGAAAATTTTGTTACTGTGTCTATCGATTACTGTGACACTCCACAGTTTCAACAGGCAGGGGCCCAGCAATGGGAGGGGGCATAGATTCATTGAAATTTATCTGGATTATGATTCCAAACCATATAGACAATATATATGTGCCTGAAATTCGTACAGAATAGGCAAACAGAATTTGATACATAATGCCCATAATATATGGGCTATCAAGAGTTATGGCCTTTGATCTTCTGATCGAAAATGTGATTTTATTCAAAAAATGACAAAAATATTGCATTTTCATACCCAAGGGGCACGAATACCAGATTTTTCGAGCATGGTCACCCATGTTGGTTCAATGGCATCTAGCTTCCAACATCAACGTGAACAAATTTCAAACTTTCGCCGTTTACAATTCCAGAAAATCAATTTTTAATGCAGATGACAAATTTTTGGGTGCTAAAAAATTGACACAGTATCTAGAGCCACTGTTTCGCAGAAAACGCTACTGCTGTCTATGAGTGGGGTCAGGGTCACTTGCACTTAAATTTTTCATCAGTCTAGAACATCTTCTAAACTTACACAAATTCATATCCCACCTTGTCTCAATATACATACCACATGAATTGTGCCAGAAACCACTAGCACTTTATATCTATAAAATAACCCCTACTGATCATTCGAAACTGTGGAGTGTTACCTTAAGAGATATGCAATATCATTTTCCGGTCATCGGGACTACATAACCATATTGCTGATTAAAATTATATACGACACCATGTATTACTTCAATTATTAGAAATTATAACAGTTGGGGTTTTACGGTCACCCCCATGCTTTTGCCCCATTTTGTTAAATTTCAAAGCCAATGACGTCATGTTTAACGTACTGGCTAAATAGGAACGTTCCACCACCAATTCAAGCTTGAAAATGTTTTAAAATGTTAAAAATGCAGATGATAAATTACTTCAGAATGCTTTTTTTTTCTTCAATAATCATGTTACATCATAATAATTCATATGTCACTACTAAGTTAATACATGTATTCCCAAAAACACTGATTGGGTTCAGGTCTGATTCAATATAAAGAGAAAGCCATTTAAATTCTCTAAGACTGTGACATCACATAAACAATATGTTGCCAAGTGAAACACAGCTTGGACAACATAACTTGATCAATCGCAGTCATTGATATGCTTTAAATTGAATATTCTGATAATTTCATTGTGTTGCGTCTTGTTAAATTTAGTTTTATCAACTATAAAACATGATGCAATAAAGACACACATGTAAATGGTGTAGCCTATGCTGTGTCAGCAACTACATTGTCAGTTAGATACCAACATACATGATAGAGAGAGAAATGAAGGAACTTCCGGAATTAGTTGAAGTATTGGGTGGCTCCTCAGTGTGCCTAATGCTGCCTCTGAAGATAAATAGCTGTTATGATTATTAAAAACTGTCAGTTGTATTGTGATTATCTAGGGGTAACAGCATATACTGACAATGACCCCCTCCCATTTCCCCAATATTCTTGACATGGTCTTGGTTAATGCAGATGTCCACCACTCTAACAACACCCCCACCCCACTGGCACTGGGCACAAAATATTATGTTTTGATGAAAACTCAACAAACTTGAATTTGACACTTATATAGATCTTTTTCATAAATACTAAAGTAGATTCACACAGAAAATTGCACCAGAATGTTGAACTTGATTTGTATAATTTTATACGGATTTCACTAAACACACACAAAATCTTGGCAAGTGAGATTGGTCACCCCCCACCCAATAGCCAGTCTACACTAATTTAGTAAAGTTTGCAACTAATATGGGCTATATGGTATTGGATGGGATATTTTACACAAAAGAGCTTTATTTAGTGAATTAAAGTGAAGCAAATGAAAAAATGGTGATATTTTAGGCAGATATTTAAGGTGACACTCCACAGTTTCAACAGGCAGGGGCCCAGCAATAGGAGGGGGGGCATATATTCATTGAAATTTATCTGGATTATGATCCCAAACCATATAGACATAATATACATGCCTGAAATTAGTACAGAATAGGCATTCAGAATTTGATACATAATGCCCACAATATATGGGCTATCAAGAGTTATGGCCCTTGATCTTTTGATCGAAAATGTGATTTGTATTCAAAAAATGACCAAAATATTGCATTTTCATACCAAAGGGGCACGAATACCAGAATATTTCGAGCATGGTCACCTATGTTGGTTCAAATGCCTCTTAGTCCATAAGCCAGGCTCCCCAAAAATGGGAAGTGGTACCAATTTGGAGGGCAAATTCTACCAAAAGTTTTCTGAAATCTCATAGTCTGAAGTTTATGTCAGTGTTGGGGCACACTGGGACAGTGTACCTTAGTGTGGAAAATGTGTGTTTCCATGGCAACGGAGTGTGTTTTTGGCCGGTATAAAACATATGCCTATAATGGTCTATACCAAGAACGTTTAATGCAGTAACTCTATCTTGGCATTGATATGGGGTGCTATCCTTGGTGGGCTTTAATTTGACACTGGAGATTTCATCACCATATGTCAAGGTCAAAAACAAAGGTCAAGGTCATTGACCAAAATATTAGCTTTTTTCATATCGGGTCATACATTTTCTACCCACTGAGTTTATATATCAGTTTTGAGTACGTTATCTTTACTCGGAAATAATCTAGAGCATATAGGCTACACGGAGAACTGTGCTATGGTTGCAACTGGCAAGCCAGTCATGAGATAACGTCCTCTAAACTTTATGGCCATTTTCCAAAATAGGTCAAAATCAGTTATTTCCCAAGATATCGTGCTTTTGTGTATATTATAGAGTTATTTACTTATATGGGGTCCGTTAGGGGTTGAATTGTGAATTTATTGACTAAAGCACGAAACTTATACAAATATTTACTTAGTTATAGGGAAAACTTTTTTGAGGGCGTGCCCAGGTGGGTGGTGTTGTTAATTGTTAACCCTTTGAACCCGATACGCTAAAATATTAGCGTAACTCCTATTTTACGTCAACCCGTTACGCTAATATATTAGCGTAGATAATATTAGCGTAGAGACAAGTGTTTTATTAATCTTTGTTTTCATATCCCAAAAAAACACTCTCAGAGGATGCTATGTTCAATGAAAGCGCTGCTAATTGGCAAATTAGCTATCGCAACACCACGTATTTCATACAAATAAAATAAAACGGCAGTTAGGCGGTTAAATTCACCATTACTATCACATGACAGCCATGTGACTGATATAGGAAGTAAAGAGTCGCTATAAACTTCTCTCTCTCTCTCTCTCTCTCTCTCTCTCTCTATCTCTCTCACACGCACACTCACACACACACACACCCCTCCCCTCTCTCTCTCTCTCTCTCTCTCTCTCACACACACACACACACACACACACCCTCCCTCCCTCCCTCTCACACACATGTCATAAACAGAGAATATATAACACTATTGTAGTATCATTGTTTATGTTGGAAAATGTGTATTCATATGCATGTTCATCAGACAATATATTATGTTCATAAGTCCAATTAATGCCGATTCCATGCAGTTATAAATTCACCCTGCAAGATAATTATACACATTATTTTGTTATTAGAGAACATGTAGCCATACTACTATGTAGATTAAATGCTTCCGATCTGGGCGTGCATGCATGCGTCGGTGTGAGGCTGATACAGACCCTGACACATGCATACGGACCCTGACTTTTATACGGACGACCGAATGTTACGGACCCTGGCTAATACGAACCTCGGCTCATACGGGCCCTGGCTTAAACGGACCCCATACTGATATGGACCTCAATTAAAATATGCAATTTTATTTATATTTTACTTTATTTAAATATATTAACATAACAGTGTAGGCCTGTGATTGAAGGATACAATATAATGACACAGCTGGTTTTATCTAGTATCTGTACATGTTCGAATATTTGTCTGTCTGCATGTCCACTATTTTTAGAAATAATGAGGCCATCTATAAGACTAATATAGGTAATATTTACCAGAAATGTAACGGTGTGGTTTATAGAACTAGCAAATGTGTCTCTATCGTGATGGCGCGGATGGGGTTCGGGGCTCTTTACACAAAATAATAAAAGAAATATTTGACGTCGGTTACCACAAAACATGTATATACACGTCGGGACACAATGAAAGAATACAAGTGTATCAGGCATTTATAAGACATAATACGTTTTACATTTACACTATATATGGATCGATATTTGGTCTCATTCATGGTCCACTTATCAATACCTGCTATTGACGTAGCAGAACACGTGCTGTGCACATGTAATTGCATTGAATTAAACAAAAGACACTAGCGAATTTGCGATACCCGTCTGATAGGACGGGAACGGGTACGGGTAAATCGATGAACATCGTCATGGTTACTTGTGTACTTTCAATGCAGCTCATAAAGCAATAGCGATTTGGAACGGGTAGATGTGTCCTGTTGACCGGTAACCTTTTACTACGATTTTCTCACTCAAAGGTTCATGAATTACATGAAATTCCAGTCAGCAATGCGTTAACCTATTTATTGCAAGATGTCATGGGCACACATCATGCATTGATAAATTTATAAAGTTGTCATTTTAAACCAGGGTTCTATGTTCAAATTCTCGAGGCGGCTTCTAGCACTTTTTTCACTAACAACGTTTTTCACTACATTAATGATAGGTTGTGGTTGATAGAGTTAGTAGATAGTGCTATAGACGCAGTTTCGACCAATTGCAGGGACGTGTCTATAGATTGTATCCGCGTTAGGAGGGGCGTCCACCTTCTAACTACACCCCATTTTCACACACTCCCCATCCCGTTGGGCTTTGATTTTCCCAACTGGTCCCTCACATCGGCCTGGATGGTAGCATATTCTAAATGAATCAGTAGTTTTTTGTTACTAGCCGGGGGTAGGTATAATCCATTAGGCCGACCATTACAAGAAAATGTGCAGATCTGAGCCTGAACAATCCTAGTATGCTAATATTTAGTGGTCTAACGCCATGCAAATTGGCCAGTCAGAAACCGATCATTAATTTAAGAAAAAAAACAAATCGGGGTGAATTTGCATGGCGTTAGACCACTAAATATTAGCATACTAGGATTGTTCAGGCTCAGATCTGCACATTTTCTTGTAATGGTCGGCCTAATGGATTATACCTACCCCCGGCTAGTAACAAAAAACTACTGATTCATTTAGAATATGCTACCATCCAGGCCGATGTGAGGGACCAGTTGGGAAAATCAAAGCCCAACGGGATGGGGAGTGTGTGAAAATGGGGTGTAGTTAGAAGGTGGACGCCCCTCCTAACGCGGATACAATCTATAGACACGTCCCTGCAATTGGTCGAGACTGCGTCTATAGCACTATCTACTAACTCTATCAACCACAACCTATCATTAATGTAGTGAACAACGTTGTTAGTGAAAAAAGTGCTAGAAGCCGCCTCGAGAATTTGAACATAGAACCCTGGTTTAAAATGACAACTTTATAAATTTATCAATGCATGATGTGTGCCCATGAAATCTTGCAATAAATAGGTTAACGCATAGCTGACTGGAATTTCATGTAATTCATGAACCTTTGAGTGAGAAAATCGTAGTAAAAGGTTACCGGTCAACAGGAAACATCTACCCGTTCCAAATCGCTATTGCTTTATGAGCTGCATTGAAAGTACACAAGTAACCATGACGATGTTCATCGATTTACCCGTACCCGTTCCCGTCCTATCAGACGGGTATCGCAAATTCGCTAGTGTCTTTTGTTTAATTCAATGCAATTACATGTGCACAGCACGTGTTCTGCTACGTCAATAGCAGGTATTGATAAGTGGACCATGAATGAGACCAAATATCGATCCATATATAGTGTAAATGTAAAACGTATTATGTCCTATAAATGCCTGATACACTTGTATTCTTTCATTGTGTCCCGACGTGTATATACATGTTTTGTGGTAACCGACGTCAAATATTTCTTTTATTATTTTGTGTAAAGAGCCCCGAACCCCATCCGCACCATCACGATAGAGACACCTTTGCTAATTCTATAAACCACACCGTTACATTTCTGGTAAATATTACTTATATTAGTCTTATAGATGGCCTCATTATTTTCTAAAAATAGTGGACATGCAGACAGACAAATATTCGAACATGTACAGATACTAGATAAAACCAGCTGTGTCATTATATTGTATCCTTCAATCACAGGCCTACACTGTTATGTTAATATATTTAAATAAAGTAAAATATAAATAAAATTGCATATTTTAATTGAGGTCCATATCAGTATGGGGTCCGTTTAAGCCAGGGCCCGTATGAGCCGAGGTTCGTATTAGCCAGGGTCCGTAACATTCGGTCGTCCGTATAAAAGTCAGGGTCCGTATGCATGTGTCAGGGTCTGTATCAGCCTCACACCGACGCATGCATGCACGCCCAGATCGGAAGCATTTAATCTACATAGTAGTATGGCTACATTTTCTCTAATAACAAAATAATGTGTATAATTATCTTGCAGGGTGAATTTATAACTGCATGGAATCGGCATTAATTGGACTTATGAACATAATATATTTTCTGATGAACATGCATATGAATACACATTTTCCAACATAAACAATGATACTACAATAGTGTTATATATTCTCTGTTTATGACATGTGTGTGAGAGGGAGGGAGGGAGGGTGTGTGTGTGTGTGTGTGTGTGTGAGAGAGAGAGAGAGAGAGAGAGAGAGGGGAGGGGTGTGTGTGTGTGTGAGTGTGCGTGTGAGAGAGATAGAGAGAGAGAGAGAGAGAGAGAGAGAGAGAAGTTTATAGCGACTCTTTACTTCCTATATCAGTCACATGGCTGTCATGTGATAGTAATGGTGAATTTAACCGCCTAACTGCCGTTTTATTTTATTTGTATGAAATACGTGGTGTTGCGATAGCTAATTTGCCAATTAGCAGCGCTTTCATTGAACATAGCATCCTCTGAGAGTGTTTTTTTGGGATATGAAAACAAAGATTAATAAAACACTTGTCTCTACGCTAATATTCTCTACGCTAATATATTAGCGTAACGGGTTGACGTAAAATAGGAGTTACGCTAATATTTTAGCGTATCGGGTTCAAAGGGTTAACAATTAACTAGTTTTCTATGCAGGTCCGTGTGGACTTTCCACTTCCTAAGATTCATGTATTACCACAAAGTTATGCATGATGATGGGGATTGCTTTTACGACTAACATACTAGAGGTAGTGGAATATGAGCCAAATTATAAAAAATAGACCAAATATTACCTTTTTCCAATGACATTGACTGTAGCAATTGACCTTGACCCTATAATGCATATAGCCCAGTCCATTGATGGATTCTTAATGGCAATATGAGTTGACATCATTTTTTCAAACAAAATTAGGCTCAGGTTTCCAGCAGTTGGATTTTCAATAATAATATTTGATGCCGTTGTCATGGAAACCAGATTTTATCTCGACAGTTTGTCAGACCTCTCACCGGGCATCCCCAAAAAGTGTCCATTATAACTACGGAACACATACGTGAAGTTTCATGATTTAGTTACTAAAGTCACAAAATTGCAGTTATTTTGGTCTTGATGGTAATGCATCGTCGCTTATGTACTGTCACAATTACCACAACAAGGTAGTACTTAAAATGCAGATTAAAATGTGACTAAAATGTGCCATACAAAAATAAAAAGGTTCGTTGATTCTCAAAAGCGGCATTGTTTTTATTTTTCTTCAAATATATTGTGTCGTTGTCACGGAAACCTGGGTTTATAATGACATTTGACACCACCCACCTGGGCACGCCCTCAAAAAAGTTTTCCCTATAACTAAGTAAATATTTGTATAAGTTTCGTGCTTTAGTCAATAAATTCACAATTCAACCCCTAACGGACCCCATATAAGTAAATAACTCTATAATATACACAAAAGCACGATATCTTGGGAAATAACTGATTTTGACCTATTTTGGAAAATGGCCATAAAGTTTAGAGGACGTTATCTCATGACTGGCTTGTCAGTTGCAACCATAGCACAGTTCTCCGTGTAGCCTATATGCTCCAGATTATTCCCGAGTAAAGATAACGTACTCAAAACTGATATATAAACTCAGTGGGTAGAAAATGTATGACCCGATATGAAAAAAGCTAATATTTTGGTCAATGACCTTGACCTTTGTTTTTGACCTTGACATATGGTGATGACATCTCCAGTGTCAAATTAAAGCCCACCAAGGATAGCACCCCATATCAATGCCAAGATAGAGTTACTGCATTAAACGTTCTTGGTATAGACCATTATAGGCATATGTTTTATACCGGCCAAAAACACACTCCGTTGCCATGGAAACACACATTTTCCACACTAAGGTACACTGTCCCAGTGTTCCCCAGCACTGACATAAACTTCAGACTATGAGATTTCAGAAAACTTTTGGTAGAATTTTCCCTCCAAATTGGTACCACTTCCCATTTTTGGGGAGCCTGGCTTATGGACTAAGAGGCATTTGAACCAACATAGGTGACCATGCTCGAAATATTCTGGTATTCGTGCCCCTTTGGTATGAAAATGCAATATTTTGGTCATTTTTTGAATACAAATCACATTTTCGATCAAAAGATCAAGGGCCATAACTCTTGATAGCCCATATATTGTGGGTATTATGTATCAAATTATGAATGCCTATTCTGTACTAATTTCAGGCATGTATATTATGTCTATATGGTTTGGGATCATAATCCAGATAAATTTCAATGAATATATGCCCCCCTCCTATTGCTGGGCACCTGCCTGTTGAAACTGTGGAGTGTCACCTTAAATATCTGCCTAAAATATCACCATTTTTTCATTTACTTCACTTTAATTCACTAAATAAAGCTCTTTTGTGTAAAATATCCCATCCAATACCATATAGCCCATATTAGTTGCAAACTTTACTAAATTAGTGTAGACTGGCTATTGGGTGGGGGGGTGACCAATCTCACTTGCCAAGATTTTGTGTGTGTTTAGTGAAATCCGTATAAAATTATACAAATCAAGTTCAACATTCTGGTGCAATTTTCTGTGTGAATCTACTTTAGTATTTATGAAAAAGATCTATATAAGTGTCAAATTCAAGTTTGTTGAGTTTTCATCAAAACATAATATTTTGTGCCCAGTGCCAGTGGGTGGGGGTGTTGTTAGAGTGGTGGACATCTGCATTAACCAAGACCATGTCAAGAATATTGGGGAAATGGGAGGGGGTCATTGTCAGTATATGCTGTTACCCCTAGATAATCACAATACAACTGACAGTTTTTAATAATCATAACAGCTATTTATCTTCAGAGGCAGCATTAGGCACACTGAGGAGCCACCCAATACTTCAACTAATTCCGGAAGTTCCTTCATTTCTCTCTCTATCATGTATGTTGGTATCTAACTGACAATGTAGTTGCTGACACAGCATAGGCTACTATCCGAAATCATATCATGACTGTAAGATAATAAATTAGAAAGTCTGCATTTTATTTTGTAGTTTTTTTATAGCCATTTTCACAACTATTTATTGTTTAAGGAAAAGTCATCATAAAACAACATAATGTCTGAAAAAATGAATCGATGTTGAGCGTTTATGTCTGTCAGATTATTGCAAACGTGGTTGAATAATATTTATGTTGTTTTATGTTGTTTTAGTTCCTTCACACGACAAAAAATGTTCTGCAAATGTCCACCAAAAAATTAAAATATGCAATGAAAAATGTTTTATTTATTTTCTCCATGTCATTCATTTCAGAAATTCAGATAGTAGACCGAGTGTAGACCCTAATCGGGATAATAAGCTCGATAATGCAGTTGTTTTGCAGATACTTCCTATCAAACCAGGGGGTGGAAACAAGTTTTTTCCGGGCACGTATGGCGGGGTGGGTGGGTGGATCGATAGGACCAACGATTTTTTTTTTCCGCAACTCAAAAATATTTTTCCTGCAAGTCTTTTTGACTGTTTTTGCAATAAATTTGGCTTAAAACACATCTATATGTCACTATTAACATAAATGACAAATTTCATGATGATCAGACAAAAAGTATTGCCTGTAGCCCATGCTAACGGATTGAATTTTGAAATCCTAGATGGCTGCTGGCAGCCATGTTTTTTTTAACCGAATGACCCCAAAATGACTTGTTCCTATTTACATGTCAATGTTAACATCCATGACTAATAGTATTCACAGAAACTCATATACAGCTGTTTACAGTGAATTTCCCCCCGCAAATCTCTGTTTTAGTGTTAAAAGGGGATGTCAAAAAATGGTGGGAAAAAAACTGCCGAAAACGGAAAAACATTTGGACGCGGGGGTGGGTGGGTCCCAACATGGGTCGATCAGTAAAAAATCAGTATACGTCCCTGCAAATTTTTTCCGACTCCCCCTGATCAAACTCTCTAATGACCTACGTGACAAATGGTTTTTTTTTCGGGAACATTGATGATAATTTTTTGTCTTTGACCATTTTTGGGACAAACCCACCCCTTTACCCAATTTTCCCCCGTTTTTGGTAATGTTTGTCCAGCCATTCTTTGACACCAACCCCCTAGTAGCACACACACACAAGGATTTTCAAGAGAGAAAACAGTGAATGTTTTTCCTGGCATACTATAATGATATAATTGCAGCATGCTGACTAACAAGAAGCAACAGTTGGCCACTTAATAAGACTAAATGATATTTTATTATTATTCTCTTCATTATATGCTTGACTTGAGTTATTAACTTATATAATAACTTTCTTTTCTTTTTTCAACCATATGAAAGTTAAGCATTTAATTACACGCACTAATTAAATTTGAACCTATGTTGTAAATGTGAAATGTCGAGAATGTTTACCACTTCCTCACTGAAATTGTTTGAAATAAATTTTATTACATCCAGAGCCATCAATGCAAAGTGTTGGTATTTCAGTCAATCGCATTGTTGTGTGTGTGTAATAAATACAAAACCGCACAATAGTGTGAATCAAGAGAACGTTATTACACACTCATTTGTCATGCCGTAAGTTGCAACTCCATACATCTAAGGTTAGTATGTTGTGCTACAACAAACGTGTGTGATAACTCACCTCAATCAATGTGTGTTTTTTTTACTCGTATTCGCCTTATGTATACGTAATACTATATTATGAAATATTATAAATATTCACCTTATTTTCATTGATGTGAACTATACTCTCCTGCAATAGTCAGTGTTTCTGTCTACTATTACAGGTTGTATATGTTATTAGTCAGTGTTTCTGTCTACTATTACAGGTTGTATATGTTATTAGTCAGTGTTTCTGTCTACTATTACATGTTGTATATGTTATTAGTCAGTGTTTCTGTCTACTATTACAGGTTGTATATGTTATTAGTCAGTGTTTCTGTCTACTATTACAGGTTGTATATGTTATTAGTCAGTGTTTCTGTCTACTATTACATGTTGTATATGTTATTAGTCAGTGTTTCTGTCTACTATTACAGGTTGTATATGTTATTAGTCAGTGTTTCTGTCTACTATTACATGTTGTATATGTTATTAGTCAGTGTTTCTGTCTACTATTACAGGTTGTATATGTTATTAGTCAGTGTTTCTGTCTACTATTACAGGTTGTATATGTTATTAGTCAGTGTTTCTGTCTACTATTACATGTTGTATATGTTATTAGTCAGTGTTTCTGTCTACTATTACAGGTTGTATATGTTATTAGTCAGTGTTTCTGTCTACTATTACAGGTTGTATATGTTATTAGTCAGTGTTTCTGTCTACTATTACAGGTTGTATATGTTATTAGTCAGTGTTTCTGTCTACTATTACAGGTTGTATATGTTATTAGTCAGTGTTTCTGTCTACTATTACATGTTGTATATGTTATTTGTTCAGTTTGATATGGTAGTGATTGCTTGTGAATTTTTTCCCATGCGTTTTAAGTGTCAATGGACTTATAGTGACAGTAATTTACAAGATACTAAGTACTGACTGTTTGCAAGTAATATGGATCTTAACTGACATTATTTCCAAATATTTAAGACTTAAAAGAGTAAAAAAGAAATTCACTTTGGTATCCCTTGAAACGTCATACGTGCCCGGAAGAAAACATTTTGACCCCCCCCCCCCCCCCCCACCTGACGTTCACCGAATATTTCGGTAGCCAACTTATGGATCAGGCGTCAAATGTCAAACTCGGCGTGTTGGAGTAACGTTGCGATTGGTGGAAACTGTCAGTTCAAGGGTCATGCATAAACCCCTGATGTTCCACGTGCTCTTACACCCTAAATTTGTTATCTTAACCCAGCTGTCAATGGTGACGGTGACATGGTTATTTGAACGTGGCGTTGTAGCCAATCAGATCGATTGTTAAAACCAGTTGTGGGGACAAAATGTTATGTCACAAATATTACAATGCAGAATACGAATATAAAGCAGCCACACATATTCAAGAACGATGGAAATAAAAGGTCAGCAGACCACAGTGTCCCCCGAAAACGTGGCAAGTCGATGCCGCTTTGTTGAAGAAATTAAAATTTGTTTTGAAATTTTCTTAGTTGAAAAGGGTTAATAACTCCGTAAAAAAAAACATTTCCGTCATCTATATACATGTTGCACATCTCCAATATGTGGGTAACAATACTCTGAAGTTTCAAATATCTACGATCAAAACTGTAGGAGGAGTTGATTACACCACGAAGGTACCCTCATACAGAAAATTATAAAAAATGTTGAAAAGGGTTAATAACTCCGTCAAAAAATAATTTTTCCGTCATCTATATACATGTTGCACATCTTCAATAATTGGGCAACAATATTCTGATTTCAAATCTCTGGGATGAAAACTGTAGGAGGAGATGATTACACCATGAAGGTACTCAAAGGTGTGACGGACAAACGGACGGATGTACTGGCCAAAGTATACTTGTGGGGTGACTGCACATACCCATGAATACTTGTGGGGTGCGATCTTTTGTTTGAGTAAATTGTGGGGTGCAACCCACAACTGACGATTTTTTAAAGAGCGTATTTTTAAAGAGCGGCCCCAAACTCTTGGTATCTGAAAACATAATTTTCATTTCATAAACGTATAGTAAATGGGGTTATCCTTTATAATCGGTTGATGGTTCTGAGCCCTTCCGTGACTGGGGCTTCCTGGAATTTTGCGAAAACCCTGTGTCAATGCATTATCTTATATATGCAAGTCTCCCACATGGATCCTCGCATGTATAAGAAAATACATGGGCCTAACAATATTTGCCTTCACCTTGTAAGCCAGTGTATTCACTTATATATATGCGAGGCTCCTTATGGGAGAGTCGCATATATAAGAGAATGCACTGGCACAATCATGCTATTTAAAGGGTTTGATACAGTATCACAACAATCACTTGTATCAAATTTCAAAAAGAAATTCAGGACTGATTTTGAGAAAATTCATTTCAAAATACCAGCAAATATTGGCAATACGTGCATCTGGCCATTCAAGGTACTCAATCCGATCAGACCGTCCCCATATCATCAAGATACAACAACAACAACATTTCTGCAAAATACCCTTTAGTTATCAGAATCGATTTATTACAACAAAAATAATGCTAACCACTGTCAACTATGGTATCAAAACTATGGTATGTTAAAAAAAATATGGCCGTATTATCACAAATGTATCACAAATTTGACCGTACTACCACTTGATTTTATATAGAGTTATCCATCTTCATCCGCAATTTTGTCCTAGATCCTCCGTTTGACAACGTGTTTCTGTGCCCATATTATTACACATCTCGAGAAATAACAAACTTCAAAAATCGATATCTGATCACTCTGAGCTTTGATGGGTGGGTTCCTCGACTCGAATAAAATATTTTTTACCCCCAAAGCCAAAGAAATAGTAATTTTGGAGCGTCTGATCGGATTGAGTACATTTAAGATCATCCAATTCGATTCATTTCAGCTAAAGTTCAGTGCATCCAGTAATCTAAAGCATGATGACATCACTTTTGTGACAGCATTCTTCAACCTCGGGAGCTTCCAGAAAGGACCCAATATTGAGTACGTGTACACACCGGATATGTACTTAAAGTGGATGTCCGGATTCGCCAATATGAAAAATCCTCTCGTTGTGTACACTGATGACGGAGTAACAGCATCCATGATGAGGGATATAAGAAGAAAGTTTCAACATATAACCAGGATTATAAAAATATCACGGAAATCGTTGTGGGCATTTGATATTTCTAAAGAAATTAAAGATATATATTCTCAAGAAAACTATCCAAAGTTTTATCCTAACACCGTGAATGAAAACTATTCTTGCTCTATGCATGCCAAGTATGAGCTGGTTAACAGAGTTGCGCAAGAAAATATGTTCAAGACGAAGTACATCGGATGGATTGACATGGGATATTTGAGAGATATTGTTATCGAAGGGGATGACGTCATGTTTCCGTTAGTACCGCTCGACGCAGACGACACAAAGGTATCCTTTTCCCAGATCGATGAACCGGAAGTAGGTGTGACTAAAGAAGAGATTATTTTAACCAATAAATTTTGGGTAGGTGGCGGAATGTTTTATGGGATACCGGAAGTTGTGATGACGTTTACGAAGGACTACATGCGCGCGATAAACGAACTTATCAAAAGACGACTAATAAACACTGACCAACAGGTTATATACTCCTTATATGCTGGTTGCCTAGATGTGAAACCGAGGGTGCAAATACACGCGCATACTAGCCATAGAGATAATGTCGTCTGGAAATGGTTTTATTTGGGATATCTACTCCGAGAACCGTGGTTGATATCTACAAGGACTAACTTGTCACTCGCATATTACATGCATAGCCAAATGTGATATGGATAATAATCTGGACTCACCCCATTATTTTTGCGCTAACACTGCGCCAATGCATTCTCTTATATATGCGAGTCTTCTAAAGGAGGCATCGCATATATAAGAGATTATATTGGCCTAATGCATTGACAAATATGATATAGATAGTAATCTGGACACACCCCATATGTGACCCGCCATATCAAATCCAGTCGTAAGTCGGGATTTTTTTTACCCTGTGCCAATGCCAATGCATTATTAAAAATTGTTAGGCCAATGCATTCTCTTATATATGCGAGGCGACCTATGGTCGACTCGCATATATAAGAGAATGCATTGGCACAGGGTAAAATAATCCCGACTTACGACTGGATTTGATATGGCGGGTCACAAATAATGAAACTGGGGGTCCACCTTCACGTTTCATTAGGATTAACATGATTGTCATTTCATCCGCATAATGGCTTACTAAAAACAATATGATACCTTGTCTGCCTTCAAATTATCAAGGTATATTCAGCTAGTATATCTATAACTCTGTATGACTATATCGGATACTTTTTACGTGAAATTTTGCGTTAGAGTAATGAATAAATTTATTTAAACAAATGTACATGAGGTCCCATTCAACCATTGAGTAGTTTTGTCTATATGTTTATTTTCTGGAATGGCCTGGAATGGCCTGGAATGGCCGCAATAAAATAAGCTGTGCCTGAGTTTTGTGTCCATTTCAGTAATGAATAAATTTATGTAAACAAATGCATATGAGGTCCCCAGAGGGTGAATTTAGTGATGCTAAGTAGCACAGCGGTCTATAATCACCAAATTCACCCTCTGTTGACCTATATCATTTTCAGTACAACCGTATTTAGATTTTAATGAATAAATTTATTTATACCATAAGTGTCCATGTTAGTGTGTGTTGTAATGTTGTAAATTTCAGCTGTACACCCTATTATGGGTATAAATTTCAGCTGTACACCCTATTATGTGTATAAATTTCAGCTGTACACCCTATTATGGGTATAAATTTCTACTATGGGTGTAAATATTCAAACGTCATTCCATGGGCTAATCGTTTATACATGCTGCGTGTAGGGTACTTTGTGGGTAGGCGCCCCATTATATGGGTGTGTGACTCCTATTCAGTGGGTGATTATATCACGCCTATTGTATACCCTTAAAGGCTCACTAAATTAGTTCTCCTTAATTGACAGGCATCTCCTGCACGGGTTAATAATCTGGGGGCACGTTTCAACTTTCGGGTCTCTCTTCGGATACAGAAAACAGCAATAGGGATCTTATGCAATAAAAGATATCGCAGTCACATAGAGCCGGTGTTTAAAAATCCAACACCACTTAAATTCCATATGACCTGTATCATCTTCAAATCGCACTGTTCATGTACGATGGAAAAACAGAAATCTCCGGCCGTATTTCGAAAATGATTTTAAGAACGTGTATATTCCTATATCAACCACACGACAGTCCGGCAACTTGGCTACTACAATTCCATCTGGACAGTACCTATCTAGAGTCCGGAAGGCGACTTTCGTTTGGTTTTCTTTTTCTTGTCAGTTTATTGGGGTCCAATTTTTCGAAATTATGTTACTGGCACAGCTCAATATTATGTCATCTTGGTTTGGAACACTGTTGGGGACGTGCATAACATTTGCGATGGAATTTTCTTAAAACCTATAGTATTTCCCATTGCTGCAAAGATGTTATCAAACATAAAACACGAGAATAACAGAACACATACTGCTCATGAAAATATAGATGCTTAAATTGAGAATTTGGGCCGACGAATCATCATAGAGAGGGGTCTATTTTGATTCACCGTTATTAATGGATATCTGGAACGCAGGATGTTATGTAAAACTATCATACAAACATTCAGAGATTTTGTTCGTATAATCTAGCTCTTTCCAAAAGATCGATATTACGTTTTTATAACGGAATATAACAATACTTATTATATATGAGCATAAACTTTCGTCTAAAAGTCCCATACTAAATCATACGGAAAATAATTTGATAAATCACGATATCTACTTGATTTAATAGGCAAGATGGGTTAAAGTGATGTGAAACACTCCGGTATGGTGAACAAATATAAATGGAGAATAATTTTGTTCAAAGTAGTAATTTTTACAAATAGTATATTCAAATTGACAACACACACCATCATTCTTATATCTGAATTAAATGCAGTGACTCTCGGTGGCGAAATCGTTTTCGTTAGTTTATCGCCGATATATGCGCCCCGGATCGAGTAGTAAATATTTACAATTGAGCGTAGTTCTGATGATGTTTTCTATGGAGTGGTACCGTCGATTTGCTTCAAATTTTCGTCGATGTTAGTAGAATGTTACATGCCTCCAGTTGCCGTAGCGCCCGAATACTAACTGATCAGTTTCACACACCCGAACAAGTACATAATATGTCTTTAATACCAAGACTTTGTCAGGCGACGTACTGAGTTATTAACCCTTTACCCAACATAAGGGCCCTGTGCCAATGCATTCTCTTATATATGCGAGTCGACCATAGGTCGCCTCGCATATATAAGAGAATGCATTGGCTTAACACATTAAAAATTATAAAATTGTTAAAGAATGTAAGAAAAAATGGTAAAAAGTGTTAAAAAAAGATTTTGTTTAGGCCAATGCATTCTCTTATATATGCGAGGCGACCTATGGTCGACTCGCATATATAAGAGAATGCATTGGCACAGGGCATAACTGTAACTATCACAATGTGGTCAAGGAGCCGGTTCCAATGATATCCATATTTGTATGGTTCTATTGAGACAGACCGAAGATATTTTAGGCTGTTGAAGCTTTATTTGGCCGGTTTTGGCCGGTTTGTTGGGTAAAGGGTTAATGGGAATTGTAAATCACTGGGTTTTTCCAAGGATAAAGTATCTACATTGTTGTTCATTTGATGGATCCATGTATATATACACGAGTCAGTAAGGTGTTTCAGGCCTATATGTGGCTTGGCAACATTGGTAGATATAGAGGATTTCACATGAGTTTCTATTTTATACGGAATTTATCAACCGAGTTCACTAAATTCGATTTGAGCCGAGGTTTACCGAGGCTCAAATAGAATTTAGAGGACGAGGTTGATAACTTACGCATAAAGTAGGACGAGTGTGAGATACCTTTTATCACATGATCAAATAAACCCGAAGCAACGCGAAATATTCATCGAAAACAACAATCATAAACTACAGCGATCGCAAGTTATTTGAAGAACGCCGTGACGTCATCGCACGCGCTGTTATTAAACGTGTCTATTACCGATAATTATGAAACTGCTTTTATGGCCAAATTATGTGATAAAATATAATAAAACACTTATTGAATTGTTTCGAGGTTGACATGAGGATTTGTCAATCCTTGGAAGTTAATATTCACTTCGGCCTGCGGTTGATAAATCCTCATGTCAACCTCGAAACCATGCAATAAATGTATAATAACAAATTTTCACCACCCTGCTTGACACGAGCAGTGTATGTCTGTTATTTCAGCACTGCGTGTAAACTTCGTTTAAAAAGTATTTATTCCATGTAATGTCATTATATATATACAGTTACAACTATAAGAAGAATCAAGATTTCATAGATCGGACCCGACAGCAAGTGTATGTGCTTATATTATTCGTTTCCGTGGATGATTTCGCCCATCCCACCACGCGGCAGCAGCCAATATTAAAGGATGAGTCTGTGTTTGTGTTTTGTGATATCAGGTGTTGATAACGAGCACGTGGATACAAGAGATTACATTTTATCTACCATTTCATACGAAATTCCCTGATACAATTGGCGATAACGAATTGGCGATAAAAACATTCGTATCGTTACTGCAGTTGCGATCCAAGGTGCTCGTGACGTCGTTGACTGGTTCAAAATCATGAATGAACTGACATCACATAAATCGCGTGAAAAATCAAAACGACATTCCAACGTATATTCTTGCGTACTATAAACAAATATTTCCAAGGTTTTAACATTATTTGATTGCCTACCATCATGGGTATTATGGTATAACATATCACAGAGTAACTAATATGTTTTTGTTCAGTATTTATTATAAGTGTAAGAGATTGTGTCCATTGAATACAATTTCCGTTAACTTGCAGGTTGTGAGAATTTAGCAAAGCGAGCTAATCGCGTGACACAGATACATTTGCAGGTTGTGAGAATTTACTCAAGAAAGCTAATCGTCGGACACAAATTCAGCAGTTTTTGGCATTTAAGAAACTCCTAAAATGTAATTTGTGCGGTGGATTCTGTCACACCAATGGTAGATAAATGTGTTATATACACAATGTGTTTGTAACGATTAATGTATCGCGACTCGGCTAGTTTCGTGGCCATATAGCGACTCGGCGACCAAGGTCGCCTCGTCGCTATATGGCCACGAAAACTAGCCTCGTCGCGATACATGAATCGATACAAATACATTGTGTATATAACACATATATATGCATGCGTGGTGGGAAAGGCTGACGATAGGATACTGCAGTTTTCTTGTATAAACTTATAGTGTAGTCGTTGCGGTGATTTTGGAAGGTGAACCTAGAAATAATTGTTATAAAGCCAGTTTTTGTGTCATCTTGACCGGGAATGTTTGGACAATGTAACATAATGATGTCTACTAAACTTAAATTCGCTATCATTCGATAAGTAAGCTGGCAGTTTGAAAAATAAGGCTCAAATTTTGCATATTTCTAGGAAAACTAGGCATCAGCCTAGTACAGTGGAACTGTGGTGTCGGAATTATGCTGAAGTCACATTCTCACGACCAACAGTTAGAATTTAATATATAGAGGTCATGGGTAGTTCGAACTATGTAACAGGGTGCTTTTATGTTAAGTATTGGTATGATAAGCTAATGTGCACCCTGATAAGTTGATCTGATGGTGCTGTTCCTGTCATTCTCAAATTAATCATTAATGTGAGAATGACAGGAACAGCACCATCAGATCAACTTATCAGGGTGCACATTAGCTTATCATACCATTACTTAACATAAAAGCACCGTGTTACCTAGTTCGAACTATCCTGCCTGCCAAGATAGATGACTATTTTGACAGGTTGTGTGCCAACTCTGACACAGGATAGTTGGAACTGGTATGTCTAAAATTTATTATAATATGGGGACTTATGGTTGGTCATTTAAGTCCCAACCCTTTTTCGTATATATGCTCGGTCGGGATTTTAGCCCGGCACTTCTAGTCTACTGCTCTCTCAAAAAGTATCAACTATATATATCGGTGCTGTTCAACTGGCTCGGTGTTTTTCCGAAAGTTAACTATCTCAGATTATTTCTTGAAAATAAAAATACCAAACACAACAACTCGACTACTTTGTGAAGACAACACGCGGTCATACGTCCATATACAACGGGAAGAAGTTCTACTCTATCACAACAACAACATATCCAAAATCCGCTAAAATCCGCTTTGGGGAATTTTTTTTTACAGTCATTTGAATACAGGGCGTTTCGTCATTATGCCACACAATTTCGTATTGCAGATAAATACAAACAGTTTATGTTAGCTCAAAAGTCACTTATGCGTGGCAAGTTCGCATGGATAATTGTCATATGATGATACGATAGCATGAGCCACCACAGTGTAAGCCATATGTTCCCCCACCAATAAGAGCGTTGAGTAAAACGCCAATGCATGCGTGCGCACCATATGGGTGGCACTGTGTAGGAACTGTTAATTCGGAAGTCGTTCTATCGCCGGTTTGTGATGGATCTTGACTGATTTGTGACGGTTCTTTATGATCGAAATTATACATTTTCCCGAGATTTGACAGTTAAAACGTTGAGCTATCTAGCTGATAATTCGATTATTTGTCCATTCCCCTCATAATCCGTGGCCCCATTGGGCAAATTTCATTGTGCGAGTCATAACAACGACGAAAACCGGGAATTTTGATATCTGTTTGGGTTCTCTCCTGATCGAATCGGTTCTCTCCCCATTTCATCGGATCTATACGGATAATACTATGGCTAATATTTGGCAGGATGCATGGTTCAAACTGACCATGTATAGGTGCTAGAATTTGTTATTTCTTGATCGCACTTGTTCTGCTGTCCACGACAATCTGACCGGCAATCACTCAGGGTTTGCTCTAACTTTTAAGCGTCTATATAGACAGTGAAGCCATGCCCACTCAGAGTCATGTTATGAGATACCTGATTACAACCGATCACGCAATTAATTAAATAATTTTGTCATACTAGTAAAGGCTATCTTTTGTAATAATAAATTAATTAAAATTGGATGAAGTGAAATCAAAAAGTATTTGATCACCAGTCATGCTTTGACTTACTAGTATAGTCGCCCCGAACATGCGAGATCACACTCGGTGCAACTGGTCTTGGCCATGAGTAGTCACGCTTCCTCGGGGATATTCCGGAATGTAAATACCGGTACTAATATTACACCTTTAAAAGTGACTCAATCAACCATGGAAGTTTTACAAAGTCATGTGACCATTGGTCAAAAGAGTACAAGTGAAGTCGGGCCCATATAACGATGGCACAATAAGAAGACGACCCGACGCGAAGTCGACCTGAAAGAAGTCGGCCCCGATGATTAGATAGGAATTGAATATTATTCATATTATTTTTAATGAGCGCGGTGGACAATTACACTTTAAACGAACATGTTATTAACGACCCCGCTCGGCGCGCTTGTGCGCCCGAGCTCGGGTCGTGTATAGGTAACAGGCGGGCGTGCGTATTTGTGACGTCACACATAAATTACAGTATACCGTGAAGGAGAAATTTTTATTCACACTTCCGGCAGTGGTTTCACAAAATCGCGGAATCAGATATGAAACGAATTTTCTACTTCACAACTTCTGATATGTGGCAATGGACAACTTATGTATTTATTTATTTATAAACAGTAAGTTGTTATGAATATGTCCTACATAGGTTCATATTAGATCAGTTTCATTTGTTAACAAAATGAAGGCAGTTACGGCGTAATGACGTCAAAGCGTCATTTGTCTCTGCGGGCTAGAATCCAGACATGGCTGAACGTGTCATGTCGTCTTCGCGGACAACTGATGTCACCTCACTATTGATCAGCCATATATTGATTGATGTATTGATTGATCGTTTAATCCGTGCTCATACACACGTAATCTGAGTTAATTATAATATCACATCAAGTTTTACATGTAAATGCAGCGAAGTGTTGATTTTTTCTGAAGTCAGCAGCCAATACGATGTTTATGTTTACTACTTCCCACTTCATATCGGTGTTCATTTATATTAAAGGTTTAACTATATAATAATGATTATGTAAAGCACCCGTATTCAATAACAATAGAATTCTTACTATTATGACGGGGTCGTTCTATATGCCTTGCATATTATCATATTACAATGTATGTATGTAGATAAGTGGAGATTTTCTTCAATCATTGTTCTAAAATCAAACTAAGAGAACAATTTCAACATATCGTTGGTGTGAAATTTCCAACTAATCTAGTGCAAGGTATGAAATTTGTAACAGTTGAAAAATTTGACCAAAGTTGGGAGCAGATACCAATTAAGAACCCCCTCCCTGTACATGCCCCTCCCCGCCCATCACCATATCACACAGGCCACGTCATAACCCATCAATGATTCCGTTGAACGTGATTTCATAAGATATTTCCATGTCTGGGCGACATACATGTGTAAATGTCTCTTAGTTGGGACTTTCGAGGAGGAAATATGTTTGTGCTTGCATCGAAACATTGTCCCACCTGGATCTTTCAACAATGGCACTGTATTAATTAAATGAATATAACATCTCATAATCTCCTGAGAGTAGATTTCTATTACCATTGGTCATTTATATAGGCGGGCATGATTATGATATTATACCCCTCGGGACTTTCAATATTTGGTTTCTGCCAATCTAAAGTCACCTAATCTCCTGTATTGGGTATTTATTGTATTATATCTAAATATACCTTTTGTGTTATGTAAATGGCATATAAGCTACAGTCACTATCTGGTTTAAAATGTCAGATACACAAAACGATATTCGGACCAAAGTGCAGAAATCGTTCGAATAAATCTCATGTATAGAACCGTCACAGCCATGATTGGCTTGAAATAGAACCATGACACGTACACGCGTTGAATACAAGGCTACTGTTCCAAATTCTCAACCCCTACCGTAATATTTATTCAGCTATTTTACAGAAGAATAACTCGGTTATATTTTACACTCAGTGTTCGCCTTTAGAATGCGTTTCATATGGTATACGCCACCAAAACACAAAGGAAATGCGATTACGTGGCTTGATTTTCAGTGAAAACATGTTGATATTTACGCGTTAACTCGCTCATTCCGAGTTAATTGTTATCTAGAGTTCTGGTTTCGATAACACGGCAAGTCTGCAGCCTCTGTTCATTCAGGAAAGTATAATAAATTCAATAGATCTGTAATTATGCGTGATTTTGTCCGGAAAATGATTATTTTTTACTCATAAGCAAACCGTAACAAATAAGTCAAGAACATCACAATACCGGCGATAGAATGACTTCCGATGTAACAGTTCCTACATAGTGATGGGTGGGTTCCTTGACTCGAATCAAATATAATTTACCCCCGAAGCCAAAAAAATAGTAATTTGGGAGCGTTAATTCGGATTATGCATCTTTATCAAAACTTGACGCTAAACATTGGAGACGCATGCACAGGAACGATACATTTGATTCATGTGTAAGTTTTCTAGTTGAGTTCCAGGGTGAGTGGTTGTACATGCAGTGGAGTGATAAATTAACCCTCTGTACGGTTTTTCCTCCACCCATAAATTTGACAGTGTCGTGATATGGACTGGCAGGACAATAAACCCCAATATAAAACCAGACCATGCCATGGCATAAACTTCATGTAGGTATGCTAGTTTACTACACGCAATAGAATAAGGCGACAACGTTAGTACAATCACAAGCGACAGATTAGCCTTTACCTATAAAATACTCATATCTTAAAGATGGATTATCTCTTTAAATAACAAATTTATAATAGTTGCGTGGGTATAACATAATAAAAATGAACTGAAGACCCCTGTCCGGAAAGGCTTCTATCAATTAATATTGATTTTATTTCGAAATATTATATTGGGACCGTTTATTTGTCTATTTTAGAACAGACCATTCGAGTGATACCATATAGCGATAGAGAGCATTATGCTGTCCCTACGTACCGAACCTCAAATGTTCCAGATTGATTGGTTGTATTGTTTTATTCCATAGTTATAAGCGATAATGAGTATACCTTATTATACCTTATGCTGTTAGTGGACGCTGGCTTGTGCCTCTATGTCCACGTCTTCTATGTCTGGTTCCCCGAATTCACCAAATTCAGCCCCTATATTTTTGAGTCTATCCAACGCCCGACTCGTCTGAGAACTTGTCAACCCTAATTTGGCTTAGAAATCAAGTCTCACCTCCTGTTCTTTCCAATAATCGTCGAGTCGATTTTTGAAATGGTTTAATGTATCGGCGTTGACTACCTCTTCTGCTAGTTGGTTCCAGGGCTCCACAACTCTCTGACTAAAAGTATGTTTTCTTGTGTCTCTTGTTGCCCCTTCTAGAAACAGCTTGAAATTGTGGCCTCTGGTTTTGGATTCGGGGTTCCGTGTCAGTATATTTGCTACTTCCGGGTCGTATGTATTGAATATTTGTAGAATTCTATCATATCTCCTCTATGTCGTCTGTAGTGCAGGGTGGGAATCTTTAGTTTTTTCAAATCTGTCTTCGTATGGTAAATGTTTTAAAGTAGGAACTAGTTTTGTTGCTCTGCGTTGGACTTTCTCAAGTTGGGTGATGTGTTTGATCAAATATGGTTTCCATGCCGGCTGAGAGTACTCTAATCTTGGTCGAACCAACCCTTTATACAACTTTGTCATCATGCCTTCATCTAGATGTGTAAACGATCTTCTAATCATCCCCATCACTGATTGAGCGCTCTGTGCTTTTTTCATTTATATGTTGTTCGAAATTCAAGTTTTTATCTGTGGTGATGCCTATATCTTTCTCGCTGTCGACCTGCTTCAGTGTAAAGGTTGTTCCATCAAGTCCTTTCAATGTATAATTTGGGGTATATCCTTCTTTTCCAATGTTCATCATTACACATTTCTCAGGATGAAAACGAAGAAGCCATTTATCAGACCATTTTTGTAGTTCATTTAGATCTTGTTGCAGAATTTCCACGTCATCTGGTGTTGTTATCTCTCTGAATATGTTGGTATCGTCAGCGTACATCATGACATCAGACTTTGTTGATCTTGGTAAGTCATTTATATAGATGACAAATAGGAGGGGTCCAAGTACGCTTCCTGTGGAATCCCACTGATGACATCATAGAATTTCGATTTCTCCCCATTAACAACTGCTCTTTTTCTTCTTCATCTGAGAAAATATTTAATCCACCCTAATATGTTACCTTTGATCCGTATGCTTCTGTTTTGCCTATCAGTCGACGATGTGGCACAGAGTCAAACGCCTTCATGAAGTCCATGTATATTACATGTGTTGGTTGATTATTTTCTATTGACTTTGTCCATCCTTCAAGTGTATTTAGTAACTGTAATGTCGTTGAGCGTCCTTTTATGTATCCGAATTGATTTTTGCTGAATAATTTATTATTCCTCATATGGTCCATGATCCTGTCTCTTATAACTGATTCTAATACTTTGCAGACTACGCTGGTGAGGCTGAGTGTTAGCTTTAGTGGCTCCTCCTTTTTTATATATTGCTGATATGTTTGCATCCTTCCATTCGTTTGGTAATTGTCCCAGTCTGAGGCTGTTATTATATATTATTGCTAATGGCTTGCTTAATTCGTGAGATAATTCATTCAATATTCTCGGATGCATCCCACCTGGTCCTAGAGATTTGTTTCGATTTAGCTTCGATAGTCTGATCTGAATTCCTTCTGCTAACACTTCCAGATCTTCTATTTCATGTTCTATTGTCAGGTCTTCAAGTTGTGGAATCTTTCCTTGTGGCTCGTTTGTGAAGACGCTAGAAAAGAATTCTGCTAGTACATCCGCTTTCTCTGCATCTGTTGTTGTTATGCTAAATGTTTTAAGGATCTCTGCAGAAATATTGACGTAGAAGACCCACAAGAAATAAAAATGATACAGTTGGTGAGGTTGGGAAAGAAGACAGATGACCAAGACAGACCACGTCCCTTGAGAATAACATTTGAAGATGAATCTGCAAATGATAAAATACTGAGAACTGGGCCAAAGTTGAAAGAAAAGGGATTAAAAATCACCTTTGCAAATGATTTATCAAAGAAGGACAGAGAAGACAGGAAGAAATTAATAGATGAAGCAAAGAAGAAGACGAAAGAATCAGATGGGGAGTGGTTATATCAGGTTCGGGGCCCTCCATGGACTCTGAAGAAAGTAAATAAAAAAGAAGCGAGGTAGGCCTCAAAAAGAGGAAATTTGTAAATACGTTAGATGCACCAAATGCACCAAAACATTTGCACAAGGTGGAGGGACTAGACATTTTATCCCTAAATGCAGATAGTCTGTCAAACAAAATGAATGAGCTCAGACACTTAGTTGAAGAAGAGAAGTATGACATAATCTGCATCACAGAGGTTAACCCTTTACCCAACAGAAGGGCCCTGTGCCAATGCATTCTCTTATATATGCGAGTCGACCATAGGTCGCCTCGCATATATAAGAGAATGCATTGGCTTAACACATTAAAAATTATAAAATTGTTAAAGAATGTAAGAAAAAATGGTAAAAAGTGTTAAAAAAAAGATTTTGTTTAGGCCAATGCATTCTCTTATATATGCGATGCGACCTATGGTCGACTCGCATATATAAGAGAATGCATTGGCACAGGGCATAACTGTAACTATCACAATGTGGTCAAGGAGCCGGTTCCAATTATATCCATATTTGTATGGTTCTATTGAGACAGACCGAATATATTTTAGGCTGTTGAAGCTTTATTTGGCCGGTTTTGGCCGGTTTGTTGGGAAAAGGGTTAAGTCGAAGAAAAGTAAGGACATCCTACCTGCGTTATATACCTTAGACGGTTACATCATGATCCACAAGAACTTAACCAGTAACAAAGGAAGAGGAGTCTTGATGTATGTGAAGGCGAATATCTCTGCAGAAGAGCAAATTATAAACGAAGAACTGAGTGAAGCTGTACGGATAACAGTTAAACTAGAAAAAGGGACAAAATGCTGATATGAGTTGTATATAGCAGTCCTAACACAAGTACAGAAGAAAATGATGACAAAATAAACAAAACAATAAAGGAAATATGCAGAAATCGGGATTATTCACACATTCTCCTCGTGGGAGATTTTAACCATCCATCCATTGATTGGAAAGTTCAGACAGCTAAAAACAAGAAAGGAGAAGATTTCATCAATACTGTAAATGAAAGCTTCTTAACGCAACACATCCTAGAGCCAACAAGAGGAAGATTAGGATAGAGGGCAAGTACACTAGATCTGGTACTGACAAATGAAGAAAATATGATTACCAACATAAAGATTTGCAGCCCACTAGGAAAGAGTGACCACTCCATGATTGACTTCAACTTCAAGCAAGTGATACACACAAATAAATAACTTAAAGAAAAAAGTCTACTCGGCTGGAAACTAAACACAGATGAAGAAAGATCTTGACATTGTCTGGAACAATTTTTTAGAGGACTGCAAAGTTGAAAGAAATATACCAGAGAGAACAAAATCAACAAAATCTAAAAACAGAATGCCACTTGACAAAAAAAACCAGGGAGCTTGTGAAGAAGAAACATAGAATGTGTACAAGATACATGGAAAACAGAACAGAAGAGAATTATAAAAAGTACACTCGCCTGAGAAATCAAGTAAGGACAGCAACAAGACAGAAACAGATAGTACACGTGAAAGACATTGCCGACAAGGCGAAAACTAACCCCAAAAAAATCTGGGACTACATAGCGAGACGCTCAAAAACAAGAAATGGTGTGGGAGTATAATTAATGTTTATTTGTGACAAAATTACACCATAAAATTTCTGGTCTCTGTTAACAGTAACCACTATTGTTCGTTGCTAAACAACCACACCTTTTCTTTTAGACCATAAAATATTCGAAATAAAATGAATATTAATCGATAGAAGCATTTCCGGACAGGAATATTCGATTCAGGTCTAATATTTTATACCCCGGTAACTATATAATACATGTTTACAAAGAGATAATCCACATTTAAAAGTGTTGAACTTTTTTAACTGAACATTTCCCGGCAAAGAAAATGTATAATTATTCTCTTGTAGTGTCTGTCGTCCGCTTTATTTCCTGAACACCCCTTGAAATGAATAATAGATCATTCCTATTATTACTTTCATAACTGGGTGGGAGCGTTACCTAGACTCAATGCATTCGATGGGGATTCATGCAAAATAACATAAACGTCTGTAAAAACACTACCAACAAGTATATGAAATGGATGTGTCAATGACACTGTAGCGCACTGTGGAGAGGGGATAAGTTCATACATTAAAGTCACTGGAGCGATCAGAAATGCAGAAATGTTAAATGCTTAAGCTATACTAGAGATCACCCCAAAGATTCATATGATGTTTGTTGAGGGTTGTATCAGGAATCAGAATGTGGCCTGTAGGGTGTGCGTAAGGATTTAGTCATGCAAACAATAAACTCCAGGATGGCTGCCGGTTGCCATGTTTTTTAATAAAAATTTTACTTTGGAAGTTAAATTTTCAGAGATAATAGTAAAAAAAATTATAAAGTCGAATTTCTGAATATGAAAGCGAAAATTTTGAATTTGAAAATCAAAATTTTGACTTTGTTTCTTATCTACCATGTCCATAATACGTCTCCGTAATGTGCGCATGTTCTTCGTAGTGGGTGCTGTTTTTACAGACTTTTATAATTTTTCACATTTACCCACTGCGAGTGCCTTGTGTCCCTTTAATCGCCTTGCATTTATATCGACCGCGAAGGCGGTATCTTGAGAGTACAGTCGTACCCCACCTCCATAAACACGCTTAGTGCAGATATGACGCATAAAACAAACGTAATATGCAAATAAAACCCTCATACATTGTAATTGAGATAAACGTGTTCTCAATGTAATGTACATGTCCCCTCGTTTTATGTCGATTTAACACATCTGCGCATGCGGGTAAGCTTAAGGTGGTGTTGTGGTGATCCAATGCCTTTACCTCTCTGTTTCTCATAGAAGATTGGAAATACAAGATTCGATAATTTATTAAAATGTGTAGCGTCATATAGTACATACTGATCTAATGCTATAAGCGATGTAGCAGTCACATTATTAGCCAGGTTTAGCAGCACGTACATCTAACTTGTACCGTGTGGCCACTGCCAACAAAAGTCACGTGACCATTCCGCGCACATATACACGGTTAAACTGTTAAGTTTTTAGCCATATGTGCAGCATAGGAAACGTGTATAGCACCGAAGAACGACCCAGTCTTCTAATGACAAAACGGTATGCAGGCTGAATGACAATGGGATTTGTCTGAGCTGGAAGAGCTTATTTTAGTTGAAGCATGCTAAGCGCATCGGAGATCACGGCTTGTTTTCACAGCCGACTATTTTTCATATGTGTTGTCCTACAGGTTGTGTTTGGTGACGTAAAATCACGTGACGTTTCCCCACCAAGTATACAGTAATGCCCAAAGTAATTGACCACTTAACCACAGCAGAATTATGGGTAATTTTTCAGGATTTAGTCAGAAATATGGCTTGTTGCCATTCATCAGAGAGAAGTGGTCAATTACTTTGGGCATTACTGTACCTCATTAGCAATACCATATAAACACGTTGGTTATACCACAGTTGTTGAGCAATAATGTCGGTTCTACTATATTTATATATACGTGCTGCATTTTACTTACTCTTCAACTTGTTCTCCCAAAAATCAGCACGTTATCCTCATAATAACTTAGTATAAGTTCATTGTGAATGAATGAGTTTATTGCTAGCCACGAATTGACATGGAACATGCAAACATATCTACATATATACAAAAGCACCAAAATATATCGATGCTCATTAGGGAACATCAGCAAAAATACACATGTGTCCAATATACATTCAAGATATATACACTGGTAACTCAACACCGCTACACACAATTATGAGCAGATGTTGATCTTGCACCGTCCATATACTTCACACCAACATCGAAATTCAAAGGAAATTGTGAGCGGACAATAACGGGAATATGTGACCCGCCATATCAAATCCAGTCGTAAGTCGGGATTTTTTTACCCTGTGCCAATGCATTCTCTTATATATGCGAGTCGACCATAGGTCGCCTCGCATATATAAGAGAATGCATTGGCCTAACAATTTTTTTAAATAAATGTTTCTGACAATTTTTAGGACATAAAATAAAAAACACCCATTACCCTGCAGGGAGCCCCACACATATATAGAAGCATATAGAAGAGTGCCGTCTGCTCATGTTTGTCTGGGGCTCTGAGTGGGTGAAATTATAAAATTGTTAAAGAATACAAGAACAAATTATTAAAATTGTAAAAAATTGTTAGGCCAATGCATTCTCTTATATATGCGAGCCGACCTATGGTCGACTCGCATATATAAGAGAATGCATTGGCACAGGGTAAAACAATCCCGACTTCCGACTGGATTTGATATGGCGGGTCACAATAATTGTGAGCGGACAATAACGGGAATATATCAACTCACGACTTACCAGATGTACGCTATTTAAAATGTGTTTCCATTGTGGCCCGCGCCATAAACGGAATAACGGATAAGAGTCCACTGTCGGCTTAATTCGGAATAAAAAAATCCAATAAGAATCTATGTTAATAGTGTATAGGTCGTTTATTAACCTACGAAGATAAGTTTATATCTTTGCTGGAGCGGCTTTCTTGCCATGTCCCCATTCTACGTCTAGTGCGGCGAAGCGTACTCAGTACCAGTGGCTTTGCTGGGGGATCACAAATTGGCGCGAGATTTCAGTGGCATTCCACTCAGCAGTCACACGCCGCTTAATTCGAAACCTCGCGCTACTGTGGGAACAGGACCACCCGACACAGTGACAACCCGATCCGATCGACCCGAAAATAAATCGATCCGAGACAAACCGACACAGGGACAACCTTACCCAAATAACTTCTGTATTTAATGTATTTAATTTAATTTAAAAAAATGAAACGTGGGATACACCTTACGGTCAGACAACAAACATATGAAGAGATAGTACAAATGCAGAATGATTCACCACGGTCGTATGTTGAACTTATTATCTGAACATTTCCCAAGGGAATTACTCGTCAATTAGTATTTAGTAAAGAGAGGGTTAAATAAATGTTATGCAACGTCAGCTACAGCATTGGCCCTTTCAAAACTAAAGCATCATGTATAGTTATTCCATAGGAAATGCTCAGATAATATATGTGACCCGCCATATCAAATCCAGTCGTAAGTCGGGATTTTGTTACCCTGTGCCAATGCATTCTCTTATATATGCGAGTCGACCATAGCTCGCCTCGCATATATAAGAGAATACATTGGCCTATATAGAAGCATATAGAAGAGTGTCGTCTGCTCATGTTTGTCTGGGGCTCTGTATTGGGTGAAATTATAAAATTGTTAAAGAATACAAGAAAAAATTATTAAAATTGTAAAAAATTGTTAGGCCAATGCATTCTCTTATATATGGTCGACTCGCATATATAAGAGAATGCATTGGCACAGGGTAAAACAAATCCCGACTTACGACTGGATTTGATATGGCGGGTCACATATAAGTTCAACAAACGACCGTTTGTTGAACTATCTAAACATTTCCCTCAATAAATAAATATGGCTCCTTTTGCACTAGTGTTTATCTGTCGTCTGCTTTTACCACATTAACATACCTCCAAAATTAATGACTAATCGACAATTCCAATGTATGCTGTTTATCTGAGTGGGAGAATCTATTTAGTTAGTATAAGAAATGGTTAATAATGAAAGGTATTTTCGTTACTGGTCCCTTCAATTCCGTGATTTCGAAGTCAACATAAATTCTTGCGTGGTCAAGCTGGCGTACCCGGATAAAATAGCTTTTGTTGTGTAATTTTTATAATCAACTTGCCTATTCTACCAGTGATATCATGTCTTAACCCTTTACCCAACAGAAGGGCCCTGTGCCAATGCATTCTCTTATATATGCGAGTCGATCATAGGTCGCCTCGCATATATAAGAGAATGCATTGGCTTAACACATTAAAAATTATAAAATTGTTAAAGAATGTAAGAAAAAATGGTAAAAAGTGTTAAAAAAAGATTTCTTTAGGCCAATGCATTCTCTTATATATGCGAGGCGACCTATGGTCGACTCGCATATATAAGAGAATGCATTGGCACAGGGCATAACTATAACCATCACAATGTGGTCAATGAGCCGGTTCCAATGATATCCATATTTGTATGGTTTTATTGAGACAGACCCAAGATATTTTAGGCTGTTGAAGCTTTATTTGGCCGGTTTTGGCCGGTTTGTTGGGTAAAGGGTTAAGTTAATTGTCGAAAATGAACTAATAACGAACCAAAGCCGGACGCTTTTGTCGTATATAGACTATATCTGATTTTGTGACGTCACCAATTATTATCTAATACGACACTGCTGTTTTGAATTTTTGCGAGCACTTTTGTTGCACAGTAGATCGGTGGGCTTAAAGCATTAATGTCGTAATCTGAAATAAAAGTGTGCGTCTTTCAATGGCCGGCGTTCCAAAATGAGGGGAGTTACTATCGGAATTATGCACAGTGAAGTTCATTCGTAGCTGCGGTTTACATTTTGTTGAGAACATAATTATAACATATTATGGACTGTCAAATATTTGCATTGGACTGGCTTAAAATATAAATGTCGCGTGCAATGGGAAAATCCCAATCATTCTGGCTGGGCTGGAGACAATACTGGAATCGAAATCGAAATTCGTGATGCAAGCAGACGTTATTATATTGCGTTTAAATTATCCTAATATTACATAGTACATACGTGAATATGATAATCCTCAGATATCCTTCTATTTTCATGAATCGACAAGAAACACATACATATGAACAAAGCAGAAGATACATTCAGGTTATCGCAAATTCGGTCGATGGTGAAAGCTACATGCTGACGTTGTTCGTCGAGTTTCGTTGAAATCGACATAATGACATTTTATGAATGAAATGAACATGATGAAATCGACAAGCTTCTTCGTATAGTACACATCTCAATCGGATTGCGCACACAGCGTCAATAATATAATGGTTAATTTCAGTAAAAATACTCCCCTCTAGACAACAACCAACAGTCTTGAATTTTGAATACTTTTAGTTTGATGTTGGTAGTTTATATTCTGTAATAATTCGTACCAAAGGAACGGCTTTTAAAAGTTTTTCATTTAGGTTTTAAGTCTGAGTCGGTGAGCTCGTAGTCTGTTAGCATTGTGAATCTCTGGTTTCTCACATGCCTTGGTGTATGATATGATTGACCTAATTTATACGTGAAATTGCTATAGGACCCACTCTGTCGATGAACCCGTGTGCATGTCTGCATGGAGTGTAATATATCATAATCACACCACGATATAAGGCATAACTTAATATTATTTGATGGGAATACGCATCTATGAAGTTATTATATAGGACTAAAAAGACACATATATATCCTAGCTTATGCGTGTGTTTAGCTGTGGTTCGTTAATTACGCTAGCGTCATATTATCAAAACGATGTCACAGTTTTCGTGAGAATAAAATGAGAATTCCCGTTCTATAGGAATTTCTAAAAGTAAATTTCATCGTGCGCAGATATATATGACCATTTATTAAATTTAAATGCTTCCCCATTAAACAGTGGGAAATTGCCACAACGAAAATATCATATTTGTGACCCGCCATAACAAATCCAGTCGTAAGTCGGGATTTTTTTTACCCTGTGCCAATGCATTCTCTTATATATGCGAGTCGACCATAGGTCGCCTCGCATATATAAGAGAATGCATTGGCCTAACAATTGTTTACAATTTTAATAATTTGTTCTTGTATTCTTTAACAATTTTATAATTTCACCCATACAGAGCCCCAGACAAACATGAGCAGACGACACTCTTCTATATGCTTCTATATAAGTGTGGGGCTCCCTGCAGGGTAATGGATGTTTTTTATTTTATGTCCTAAAAATTGTCAGAAACATTTATTTTTAAAAAATGATAAAAAATTGTTAGGCCAATGCATTCTCTTATATATGCGAGGCGACCTATGGTCGACTCGCATATATAAGAGAATGCATTGGCACAGGGTAAACAAAATCCCGACTTACGACTGGATTTGATATGGCGGGTCACATGTATTGTCTAGACAGACATTAAAGATATCATATTAATATTCAAAAATGATATCTTCACTGTAGCTTTCTTCCGGTATAAGCAGCTGAACTGTAGCTTGCCGAGTGATGTTATGACGTCATCACTTGAAAGCGTTTTGCTACCTATCCGCTGATCAGTTTCCGTGAATTGTTTACTTTGTTGTGCTATTATAATTGAAAATGCTACATAATGTATCAACTTTAACCATTAAAAATAATAATTATCGACATGGTTGAAGCATATAATAAATAGAACACATATGGTGTTTTGAGTGAATCGCATATTATTTCATTCGTGACTATAGTAGTGGAAATATAAATTTTGATATTTTCACTGCTAGTCACGAATGAAATAATTATGGTATTCACTCAAAAACCATATGTATCCTCTATATATCACACCTCCTTAATTCTTACAATACAGACTCGATATCGGATCAGACTGTCACGCAATTAGATGCCGCCAGCCAAGATCTCACAGCGTCGCCACCTCGCGCGGTTTCGATTTAACGCTGTTCAAACACGTATTTTACAACATTCCTGTAAATTGGAGAAACTAAATGTACAATACTAATTTTTGCGCATACAACATCAGTTGGTTACGGTTATGTGAGAAACATGCTAACACAAGCCTTGGCGCATGTATTTTGCCGATAAGTACCAGCTCGATGTGGAACTAGATTTTGTCCAGGTGTCAAATAGTGCCGTTAGCGACAAAGCGGCTTATACACACGTAAACAGTTTAATTAATTTATTTTAATTAAGATTAGTTAATATAATCTGTTCATCTCAGATCTATCGGTGACATTTAAATTGTAATATCACATTCAACGAAAGACAGCTGCTTTACATATCAGAAACTGGAGCTTTTAACCCTTTACCCAACAAACCGGCCAAAACCGGCCAAATAAAGCTTCAACAGCCTAAAATATCTTCGGTCTGTCTCAATAGAACCATACACATATGGATATCATTGGAACCGGCTCCTTGACCACATTGTGATAGTTACAGTTATGCCCTGTGCCAATGCATTCTCTTATATATGCGAGTCGACCATAGGTCGCCTCGCATATATAAGAGAATGCATTGGCCTAAAAAAAATCTTTTTTTAACACTTTTTACCATTTTTTCTTACATTCTTTAACAATTTTATATTTTTTAATGTGTTAAGCCAATGCATTCTCTTATATATGCGAGGCGACCTATGGTCGACTCGCATATATAAGAGAATGCATTGGCACAGGGCCCTTCTGTTGGGTAAAGGGTTAAAACTCGAAACTCTTGTTTGTTATTAATAATACCAGATATTTCGTGTTGTCATTATTGGATTGAATCTATTTTTATTCCCGGGAATTCCACCTGTTTCTGTCTGTGCTTTCACATAGTGAGTTACCATGGTTACGGCGAACAGAGGGATTATTCTGGTATAGATTGGCCACCAGATGCCTATAACAATATAGTTCAAACAGGATATATTTATTCTCAATGGACTGATTCGCAAAGGGAAGGAATCATTATAACTTAGTGATATATTCTTAGGTCCGTTCAACCACACAGTGTCAGTTACACCGCACACTTCTTCGAATTCCATATAGCAGATTGGATCTGATTATTGATCGGGCGGTTGTGCGATGCAATTCATAATTTCTGTTTCGCCAATGATGTAGTTATCATGTGGTGTGCATTCTGACCAAGGATTTTTTTTAATGAATGTTGTGATGTATGAGTTGGCATGAAAATATCATTCTGGCAGCGACACACTGCCTTACGTTCAATTATTTTACGCAGCAGAGAAACATTCTTTCAAATAATCTGTTTAAAGCGGCTCATAGTCTTCATCCTCGGATTGAAGCAGATATAGTAATATCTAGTTGTGTGATATTCAGGGTATTAACGTGCAATACCTACATACTGGGATTTACTATTTCGAGTAACAGGAACGGAACGAGGAACAGGAACAACTTCCGAGTAACATGCAGAATGACTATTTCGAGTAACAGGAACGAGGAACAGATATATAAGCTCATATTTCTCGCGTTTTACGCTATGAAACAATCCATATTATACATAAATCGAAAGGATAGCCCCTCCACTTCATGATTAATGCAATATTTAAACACTACTTTTGATAATTATGCGTATAATTGGCCAGGAACGTCGAGCGGTGAATCGGAAATTAGCTAAAAACGAAAAAAATCCGATTACCGGGAATGAGGAACAGAGATATAAGCTCATATTTCTCACGTTTTACGCTATGTAACAATACATATTATACATCATTCGAAAGGATAGCATCTCCCATTCGTTAATATTGCAACATGTAGACACTACTTATGCGAACAAAGCGTATAATTGGCCAGGAACGGCGAGCATTGAATCAGAAATTAGTTCAAAACGGGAAAAAATCCGAGTAACAGGAATCAGGAACAGAGATATAAGCTCATATTTCTCGCGTTTTACAAATAGTCAAGGCAACACATAAGATGGTGTGTCACCCGATCATCGAATTTATGGGACCATATTTTTCTTGAGGCTGAACTATTCCCTTTTGAGAATCCCGATTGGCCGATCTCTAACAGGACGCAAAATAAATTTATTACCACTTTACCCACCCCCTATTTGAGGGTATCACCCCCCCCCCCTTTGCGGTACGCGGGATTCAGGGTGTTTTGAAGCCGTACGCGGGATTCATACCCCCGAATTAACTGGTATTCAGGTTCAAGCAAAACATCTTGGACGCAGGTTTTGATGGCGCAAAATAATATTTTTGTGCTAGTTATCTGTATGAATGAGTGGGTAGAATAGTAGCTTCTTGGGCATATTCAACCACTATGCCATCATAAAGTATCATTAATCATATCATAACGGCCTCATAACGCCCATAACGTGACCGGCGTCAATTTGTATGTCATTTATCGCATATTATTTCTTAACATGTATTCAGGATTCACCCCCCAATATTAACTGGTATTCAGGATTCACCCCCAAAATTAACTGGTATTCAGGATTCATGGGGGAGGGGGTGATACCCTCCTATTTCGGCAATTTGTAACGAAACACCCACGTCCCTGCGTATATGTGTTTCTATGTATTTATCGACCCATTCTGATTCCCGGATTATATCAAATAGTTATTATGTTTAATTCGATGTTTTAAAATTATGAGTCGGTTAAACTATGCAGATCATATATAAGTATGTACAAACTTCACTGCTGATAGGAACATGGAGAGAAATAGATAAACTTCTTATATTCATTATTGATAGTTCTCCAATAACGAAATTTCGCGTGTTTAAACAATTGTTATGTAAACTAAACTGGTACATTGATTTGACAACAAACATCGCTTAAAATTCAAATATTTTATTCAGAATATGGATGATTTTCATAATATTGTTCAATGTTTACCGTAAACTTTCGATTATACATTGGTATCGTATTGAATAAATTTGACTTTTTCTGTAATTCCACCGTACCAGTTATGTTTACATAACAATGGTTTTTAAATGAGAAATCTCATTATTGGACTGAAATCAATAATGAAAATAAGAACAACGTCAGTTATTTTGTTCATGTACTTATTGATGATATTACAGATTTGTATGTTATTTCGTATGAACCCACTTCGAATACCTTGAGTCCCTTTAAGAGTGCCACCAGATGCTTCTCTTGTCGTCGTGTAATTTCTTGTAACTATGGAAACGGAAACCGGAGATTGTGAGAAAATATGCCCGACTTCATTCATGCAAAAACGACGGAGAATGACGGATGCGGATGCACAATGGCTACGATAACGATTCACATTGGATATTTGTAGAAAACCTGTTACATGTTGTCCAGATAACTGGATAATTCAGTGCACTATTGTGTGAAAGTCACAATAACACTTTGAAAGAACTATTGAGGTATCGATGCACGTTGGTTATTGTTACGGATTGGTAATTCATACTGATCATAAGGACATCAGAATTTCAGGAAGGGCTTGAGAAATGTTTTGTCTTAACATATTATGCATCAAATACCAGATTGATATATCAAGTGCCCTCTAGTTGTAGTAATTTCTTGCGCATGTCACAAACTTTAGAGAGTTCGGAAATAAAGGAATAAAAATAATTTCAATTGGATATTTGATCAATTTACCGCCGTCATCATCTAGCGAAATCTCTTCAGAAGAAACTAGAAAAGTTGCCGTGTTCGATAATGAACAAATAGTGCACTAAATTACATGTGTATCGTTACCATACCAGTGTGCATCGTTACCATACCAGCGTGCATCGTTACCATACCAGTGTGCATCGTTACCATACCAGCGTGCATCGTTACCATACCAGTGTGCATCTACTCGGTCATCCTCTGTGAAAACTAATTCTACTCATTCCTGTTTTATGTGACGGACGAGGATTGTTCGTGAAAATTAGTTTGTAATATAGGAGCGGACATGGAAGCGTATCTTCTGCCACTTGTGCTATTTTGTCATTTCCACGCCACATTTGGCGCGAACGTACTATTAATGACGCCCCCACTCTACAGTCATTGTATGAAATTTGGACACATTGCTGACTCTCTAACAGAACTCGGTCACAATGTATATGCCTACATCCCGACGAACTGGGACTCGTCGAAATGTTTGGACAATAAGAACATCAAGATTATAACATACCGATATAATCATGAAGTTGTCGAAAACATATTAACTGATTTTAGTAAGAGTGGGACAGGAGTTGGACCACGGAAAATGTTGACAACATTGAGAGCATCAAGTAAAGAGCTGTGTTCTGGATTACTGGGCGATGGTGAAAGTTTAATTAAAGTTCGGGAATCTAACATTGACTTCGTTATAGTGGATGCTTTTCCTGGATCGCGTTGCTTTTTCCTGGTTCCTTATAGACTAGGAATCAGATACGCATCATTGTCGATGACTTTCAACTGGTTCGAATCTGGAAAACCTTTTCTGCCAAGCGTTGAACGTTTGTTCATGTCTACATACCCACCGCACATGACGTTCTTCCAACGCTTCAATAACGCCATCGGGACTCTTCTGAAGCCGTTCGTCTTTCCATATATTATAATGAACACAGAAGAATTTGAATTCGCACCGGAACTCTCATATCTTCAGTACATATCCCTGATAAGGGATTCCCAACTATTTATTCAAGACGATGACGTCATTCTGTCAGGGCCGACAACTGTGATGCCAAATACTGTTCATACCGGTGGATTCTCCCCGCGCGATGGCGGAAATCTGTCTGCAGAATTCAAACATTTCATCGATTCTTCGTCTAATGGTGTTGTTGTCGTGTCGTTCGGCAGTATGCTTGACCTTGCTGGCGACACGAAATTTGACATTTTCAAGCATGTCTTCGGCAAACTCAAGGTCAAGGTCATATGGAGGACGAATGCTCCCATTAACTCACCAAACATTCTCGCTACATCGTGGATGCCACAAAACGCTATTCTTGCGCACCCAAACGTCAAATTGCTGATATTCCACTGCGGGAGGAATAGTTTCTATGAAGCTCTGTACCACGCCATCCCCATGTTATGTCTGCCGATCGTTGCCGACGAGCTTTCAGTTGCAATTAACGTGGAGTATCGCGAGATTGGGCGTTGGATCCAAACAGACCATCTCACAAACGAAACTTTCGAGGCCACAATGAAAGACGTTCTAAGTAGACCTTCTTTCAAAAGGAATATACAGAGGTTTTCTCGGATATATAGAGACTTGCATAAAGAATCTGCTGGACGAATCGCCGCTCATGCATTAGATCACGTGATTTCTCACGGATCCGCTCATTTGCGACCACATTCACTTGATATGTCGGCGTCAGCGGCCCTTCAGATAGATATTTTATTATCAATGTTCGTCATTGTGTTCCTGCTAGCAATTGTATCGTGCTATCTTTGCTGTTACTGTTGCAAAAGATTGATGGGACACAAATATAAAAACGACTAGGTACATACAGATGTACATGTATAGTGTATTAACCCTTTCTTTATGGTATGGTTTCTCCTATTCAGTAATAAATGTATAGACATTGGAATGGTCTATTATTCATCTCGAGGAATGTTCAGGCGACAGCAGACGACAAGCAGATGGACAGGTGCTAAAAATGCAAAAGAATTCATATTAATTGGTGGTAAATGTTCAGATAATAAGTTCAACAAATGGGCTATGGTTGAACTTATTATCTGAACATTTCCTAATGGAACCACTCGTCGATGGGTATTCAGTAAAGGAAGAGTTAAAGGTCCATCGCGGTTTGAAGCCTTAAATTACTCTTTTGTTACAACTATGTACATGTAAATATGATAGAATAAAATAGACACTGGGTTCTGATTTGTTAACAGCTATTGTCACCTTTCGCTAATTGAACTACTGCTGATAATAATTACGAATAGGGTACTACGTCAATAGAATTTGTGTTCTTTCTATCAGTTGTCGTTTTGCAATTTCCGTGGTTACGATTGCGGGTTCGAGAAGCCAATCATGGGCACGTGACCATTGCTTGCAATCATCAATCCAACCACTGACCTGATAACAACATTTATTAAGCTGTCATGTTAGATTGACCAATCAGAATATAGATCTAATGACAGGAGATAAGGGCATGATATGTTCACCTTGATTGATACCGACTCCATATTGAACAAATTTGACTTACTAGATTACTGAATTTCGTACAAGTAATTAAAATAATTCTCACCTGGAAAGCATGATAAAATCGTTGCAGGACTCTTTGAATCCATATAGTACAGTGTCGTGAAGTTTGAACGGTACTATTTTCTCATAAACTGACTCGTAGTCGTCAATTCTACGGACAGATTTTTGGGCCGTCCGAAAAAATTACGACTACTATTATAGCTATTCACAATTCTGATTAGTAGTAATTCATTGTGCGAAAAATGTCCTTTGTCTGTTTTATATATATACGAAATAAAACACTATACACCTCTCCTCTGTAAATTATCATGGCCAAATAACCTTTTGTATTGAAGTTTGATTTGTGTGGTGTGATGTGTGTGACGAATGTCAAAACATTTAGTACAGTTCTTTGGCTAGATACGAATATACAAAATTTCAAGGCAGATTCGAGCTACACAATATTAATTAATTGTTTACATAAAATGTTACCCCAAATCTCAACCTTTCTTATTTTAAAGGCACGAATGACCTTGGTTGTATGTTATAATTTAAGGAAAAAAGTTAACAAATTAAAGTGATATGAAACACTCCGGTAGAGTGACCAAATAGAAGTGGAAAATAATCTTGCTCAAAGTAGTAAATTTTACAGATATTATATCCATTTTGACAACACAGGCCGTCATTCTCATATATCAATTAAATGCTGTGCCGCTCGATGGCGAAATCGTTTTAGTAGTAAATCGTCCCGAATCGAGTAGTAAATATTTACAATTGAGCGCAGTTCAGACGATGTTTTCAGACGATGGTACGGTTGATTTGCTTCAAATTTTCAGCTATATTAGTAGAATGTTCCATTCATCCAGTTGGCATAGCGCCTGAATACTAACTTATCAGTTTCACGCACCCGAACAAGTACATAATATATATTTAAGCATTTCCTCAAGAATATACTAACAGTATATAGTATCGTGATAGTATGAATCTGATATTACTCACAAAACACACTTTGTGTGAACCTATCATTTGTGTTTATATGCAACACACAAAGCGTGTGTGTTAAGCAAAACATTCAACACCGTGGCTATTTATTTTGGGAGAGTGAATCACGATGATCCATTAGTGTGTGCTATATCGGTATGTTGTAAACAATATGGTGTCAATTTTAACCACAATTCCGTTATTGGTGTCTCTCCGGTATTCAGTGTTTTGCGCAATCGCACACTCTTTAAGCACTGCACTGCAATATGGCTTGTGTTTACTAACAAGACGTACGATCTTGTCAATAACACGCTATTTACGCGATATATATGATCGGTATAAGAACAAAATATGTCTATATTCTAATATGCTTTATGTTTATGGCGGTTTAACGGGTGTGACTTTTTAACAAGAATACACATCGCGAATGCCATCCGTATCATTAAGTAGATTCAGGACCTGAGCTGCATGCTGAAAACAGTATACACTAAGGGTACGTAACACATCTGGCAATTATTCATGAAATTCCGCATAGATGTCCATCAATTGCACACTTCTGAATGATCAATTTTGAAAATACAGAATATGTGTATTGGATTAATTTACCGCTTATTAGACTATTGAAATGCAACGAGTTATTGCACAATTAATTCTTGTCATATATCTGAAGGTTAATTTTGGGCAAATATCAGTTGCATAAGATACTAAGGAATTACATATATATTACTGAGCATGTAGTAAGTTACCTATTTGGGCATGCGCATTTTATAAATTGCTTGACGTTGATAACCTATCAGATTAAATCGATCTATATGACGAATTTGTAAAATTTTCAGGCATATTGTCTAGCGTCTGAACGCATCCTATAAACGTTTACACTGAGGCATATGAACATTATTTACATTATTGTACTCTAAACTTCTAAAGGAAATTTTTCAGATTTTGATTTAAAAAAAACTAATGAGAGCGACCAATTGAGCCATGCATAGTAATCGGTGATGCACGGTTATTTTATAAGCAGATTATTTAAATTGCATCCTACATGTACCATAGCTCTCTGTGGTGGATTACATAAATAGATGTTAGTTGGTTACTTAGTTGGCTCGGGTTTAGCGCCGTTTTACCACCTAATTACACGTGTGATAAGTCAGGAATATCTGAAACAAATATAATCAACAAGTACAATTAGTATATGTAAACATATATATAATTATCAATTCTGTTCTTATGGTACGTTTACATTGTTAAATTGTTACTCGGGCTTCTCGTGCGACTTTCATTCTTTCTTCGAACCATTATCAACTGGTGTAAGAATAAACTGCTTTGGTCTGCTGGTAGTTGATTATTTTTTTTGTCTGGCCTAAACTGACATGACTCATAGTGAATTGTCAATTGCCAGAGTACTGATAAGAGCGCGTTCACTATCAGTAATCATGTTGTGATCACAGCAATCTGCGACACATGACTTCACACAGATCTGTATAAAGATCTACAGCAATGTTAAAGTACCTAATATTCATTATCATTATATAACTCTGCAAAAACGAGATAAACAAAAACATGACGGTGAGCATTGGAAACGGTCAAAGCTTTGCAGGATATTCTGAAAAACAGATTTAAATTAAAATATTTGAATTTACCTGCGCAATCAGCGATATTTATTGGCAAATCAACCGGGGGGGGGGGGTCAGGTAGAAAATGGTGCAAAAACAAATATTTGTTTCCGCACGGTTTATGGGAGCCACCCCCAAACTCATTTCAATTGACTCTACCAAGCTTTTCCAATTAATTTCCAGACTGTTCTGGTATATTATATTATACTGTTCCGTTCCCTAGATGAATATTTAATCCATATCCACTATCCACTCTGATCCTACCTAGATACATGTACATTTATAAATCGCTAGTAGGAAGTTCAAAGTTCAACATGACTGAAAAAAATGTCCCAACAGCTTGTCAAAATTAATTTTATCCTCCTAATTCAGCTTGATTGAATATATATATAAGCTTCTCACATGCTCAGGTATGCCCATATGCACATGCAGTACCTGTCTAATATACCTGGAAATACGAATATACCTGAACATACCAGAATATAACATGAATAAATGTGCTGGTGGTTTGCAGAGATGTCTCAGCCAAAGATTAATGTTGTTGAATATTGTTCATCGGGTCCAGCACATCTACTGAATGGGCTGAATGTCTCAAATCATGATAAGATAAATGTGCCCAAGCGACGTAATGAAACATAAACAAACCCACATATATCTGCACATATGCGTTTACGGAAAATATACATATATGACTGCGAAAATGGGTCACATAAATTGCTGCTAAAAATAAATATATTAAAACAAATTATTAAAAATAAATGACGTTGCTCACTGCTGAATTTCCCATATTACGAAGTCGAGACCGATATATCCGTCTGCCATGGTCAACCGGGTAGCAGTTTTATCCTATTGGTTACAATACACCAAATACAAATTAATAGAGTGATTTCCCCTGGCACTACCAAGCTAGGATCAGCATAAATCAAATTCTGGCAGCTGAATGGTCAATGATACATGGATGAAAAGTGCACGAAAAAATGCACAAAAATGTGTTTCCCGTCGAGAAACATCAAATATAACCACATGGTAAACGGTTATGGCTGTGCAAGTGGCGAATAATTTATGGGAGGTGTTTGTGTTTTTTTCGATGTCATTTTTTTCTCAATTTTAAGGGTAGTGTGACGTTACACTGTACCACGCTAACAAGTACTTTTGGGCACATTGCTGTGTGTCTAAAAGGACGTTCTTTAATTTCAAATACTCGTGCAGGGTCAAAGCTTGCCTGCGAATATAGGCCAGCGGGATTTGTTAACACTGAGGCCTATGTAAATCATTTGGTGTATTGTAACCTTTTATCCCACTGCTGCGGTAAAAGGATTCGTAAAATTTCAAAATGGGAACAACTGGCTATCTGCGTAAATTAACGTAAGTGAAATTGCACGGTGACACGCGCTTCGCATCAGACGATTGAAGTTAAGCAACGCCGAGCCTACATAGTATTTTGATTGGGACATTTTCCCCAATCGGTAAATGTAATGCCAAACATGGGCAATGCCATTGTCATTAAGAACATGTTTAGCTGTGATACCACATACCGATGTAGATCACATATAGATGTGTACATATATGCTTTGAATGCATGATAGAGTCACGACACAGTTCAACTTACTTTGGTCAACCTGATCACTGGGACCTGTAACTAATATAGTTAGTATGTCATATAATTATGTGTTATATATAAGGATTAACTGTCATGTGGACTGTTTTTATGGAGATGTAACCGTGAGGTAAGTGGACATAACTTGTGTAAAACCCGAAGGGTTTTACATACAAGTTATGACCACTTACCTCCCGGTTACATCTCCATAAATATAGTCCACATGACAGTTAATCCTTATATTTATATACATTTAGCGAAAAAGCCACTTTTGTAAATGTATTTAAATCGAAAAGTGTATTGTGACAAAAACAGCTCAAAATACCCATAGCACCCTTGGCAAAAGTTAATAGGAACAATTTCTCTTAATATTGAAACCCGATGATGTATTAAGTCAATCCTGCGCGAGTCCAAATGCGCCCAAAACATTACGCGTTCGTCTTTCCAAACCCAATGGCGTATCGATGGTGTTATGAGCTTGGTGTTATGAGCCGTTGCGCATTCACCGAGAAATAACTGCAACTAGCCACGTGGGCGCTCTTTAAAACACTTCTCCAAATATGTCCGTTATTTCGTCAAAGACACCTTTTCAAATATCTCCGTTATTTCGTTTATTAAAATAATTTCATATTTATATATTTCGTTCTATATTTCTCCCTATTTCGCTATTTCGCTGTATGTTCCTATTTCGAGTTTTCGTTCTATTTCGCTATTTCGCTATTTCGCTGTATTTTCCTATTTCGATTTTCGATGTATTTTCCTATTTCGCTTTTTCGTTTTATTTTATATTTCGATATTTCGCTATATTTGACATATTATGGGATATGGTATTATATGATACCCAACATTCTGATATTCAATCGAACATCACGTGCCTCCCGTGGTCGCGATTGTATACCAAGAGCCATCATATCGTGGACTCCGATAAGATATCTCTTGGTAGTCAAGCTTGTGCGTATTGCCTGCTTTCAACATATACAAAAATGGGATAATTATTTATAGTGAAAATAAAAGTCAACCTATTTGCCCACGTTTCGTGGTGATTATGGATTTACATACTATATATTATAATTTCTCACATCTATACCCGCGACGAATGCCTCACGTCCCTTTAGCAATCGGCGACATGTTCCTTGTGGGTGTGTGTAATGAGCTGGATTGTGTAGATAAGCTGATAACACGCACCCAATATACGGTAGAACTGATTATTGCATCGCTGATCGGGCTACGCGGTGATGATGTAGTTACGACCTGCCCGATACATGTACAGCTACCGCACAAGTAAGTGGAGTGCTATGTTTCGTTGAAAAAGGACAATGTCGTCGGAGGATGGATGTTGCCGTCAGTTCATTCGCAAGCGAGGTGAAGTCACGGTTAGTTTATGTGTTACCAGCAAATAAAATAATTGAAATTATGCCCCTTAATTGGTATTTGTGTAGGGAAACTAGAGTCACCATAAAAAATTAGTTTATGCTGACTCGAGTTTCCCTACACAAATGTCAATAAAGGGGCATAATTTCAATTATTTTATGAACGAATTATTATTTCAATTATTTTATGAACGAAAAAAGAAATGCATAGATTGTTAATTCCGCGACCATTTGTGTGCGATTGTTCGCCAATCATATACGTTGGTCGCCAACTTGGGGAGGGTTGGTGTTACGCCGAGTTTTTGAATAACTGACGAGTTATGTCGTACATGTAGCTCACGATTTCTGAAATAACAATCGCTGAATTCTGTGGGAGCTCACGAGTTCTGTAGTAAATTCAACGAGTTATTTAGTAATATGAGGTCATGATTTCTGTACTTTTTTTTTCAAAAGACGCGTTTGGGCTTTATACATTATTATATAGTAAATTCAATGTTTATTTGTGTAAGATTGTACGTGGCGGATGTTAACCCTTTACCCAACAAACCGGCCAAACCCGGCCAAATAAAGCTTCAACAGCCTAAAATATCTTCGGTCTGTCTCAATAAAACCATACAAATATGGATATCATTGGAACCGGCTCCTTGACCACATTGTGATAGTTACAGTTATACCCTGTGCCAATGCATTCTCTTATATATGCGAGTCGACCATAGGTCGCCTCGCATATATAAGAGAATGCATTGGCCTAAAAAAAATCTTTTTTTAACACTTTTTACCATTTTTTCTTACATTCTTTAACAATATTATAATTTTTAATGTGTTAAGCCAATGCATTCTCTTATATATGCGAGGCGACCTATGGTCGACTCGCATATATAAGAGAATGCATTGGCACAGGGCCCTTCTGTTGGGTAAAGGGTTAATGTTGTTGTATATATAGCTCAACTTGATGGTGGTCATTCGGCACCCCGCCGTTTCTCGACTGATCGGGTCGTTGAAAACAATTGATATACAGGGATAAATTGTACCGATTGTTGTCACGGGATAAGTGCCGTTTACCTCAGACGTCTTAAGTAGGCACTAATAAATGAATCATATAAAGAGCGTTCCTTGTCAGCTTAGAAAATATAAATACACAGGAGAACACGCGTGTGGCAGTTGGTTTGGTGATACGACACGAGTGTTCGCGTGGACGGGTAGAACGAGAAGCCGAGTCTCGAGTTGTATCCTTCCGTCATGGCACAAGTGACGCGTCGACAAACCTTATTAACTCACGCTTCGTACTGTTTGGTAACACAACACCTGTCCTTGAATCTGAGAATTAAAAACAAACAGACTAACAATGTGTATTTAGGTAGATACACGACGTGTTTTGGCATGTGTGCTGAGATAAGATAAGATAAGATGATTTATTGCAATAGACCAATGGAGGCAGTTGCAAATAACAGTTAGTACATGAAAAGTTACACATTAAAATAAAATACATGTAATAGGCATATGTACGATATATAATCCTTAGTATTATAAATTAATACTTTCAACGTGTATTTCCCCATATTGCCATTCTGTCTTTTTAGAAAGAATAACCGGATCATGTTACACAAGGAATTGATTATTTGTTTGTCCTTGTTTTTCATTATGAAGATGAACTTATCATCATCACTCATGTTTATGAAATCTATGCTGTGCAATATTAAACAAGTCTATTCTAAAATCAGCGTACGCACTGCAATCCATAATAAAATGTTTTTATGTCACGGTTCATCTCACATGTGACAAATTCTGTCTTTTAATGGCATTTTCGGTTGCGTTGTGTCGACCCTTTTCTATAGCTAAAATATGATTGCTAACACGTAGTCGAGTGAACATCTCTCTTGCCTCTGACGATCGAACGTGCCTGAGGTACGGTTCTATATCATAATTGTGTGATGATGCTTATTTGTATAGGTGTGTCATAATAAGTAATATACTGCTGTATTGTATTCGCTTTCATCGATAAATACATACTGGTTTTGACATCACACCTAATTGCTGTTATATATCGATGAAATGAAAAAAATTAGAATTTTATTTTTTTTAATAATAATGATTGCAGCAGCCTCTTATTGGATCACAGAACCGAAGACAGAGACCACTCCCCCGCAAAGATTACGAAGTAAGTGTATCATCCTATGGATCATATTGTAACACTCTTGGTGCCTACATATTATGCACCAAGCTGTAAGTGCTATGGCAGCCTATACATTCTGAAACATTGGTTTATTGAAAACCACATTTCAAGTAACAAGGACCAGCCAATCCTGTTATGAATATTAGTTATCTCACACGTCTGACAAATTCGCTTTTTTTTTGCAGAATCGATGGACAAACTGTTCCAAAATCATTTAAAATAAGTATCTTTTTCCCGTATAACACCCCACCCCAATAATACATAACCGTGAATTGATTACAGGTTTGACCTCCTGGTCAAGTGGTCATTGATATGATACGTTATATTTTAGTCATTTTTGCGGTGTTCGGATAATCTGAACATATCTAGGAAAAGGCATGTTCGTGCATGTATCAAACATTTAACATCATATATATATTGCGAACTATTTTAATACTGGTTGCATTAGTTGTTCCAAAATCGAGTTCAATAGAGATGTCTATTCGTGTAGTTTTGCAAACACCAGCGCAGCCATTATTGATTTTCTTTTAACCCTTTACCCAACAGAACGGCCCTGTGCCAATGCATTCTCTTATATATGCGAGTCGACCATATGTCGCCTCGCATATATAAGAGAATGCATTGGCTTAACACATATTAAAACTGATAAAATTGTCAAAGAATGTAGAAAAAGATTATAAAAAATGTTAAAAAATGTAAGAAAAAATTATAAAATTGTTAAAGAATGTAAGAAAAAAATGGCAATTTTTTTTTTTAGGCCAATGCATTCTCTTATATATGCGAGGCGACATATGGTCGACTCGCATATATAAGAGAATGCATTGGTACTGGGCATAACTGTAACCATCACAATATGGTCAATGAACCGGTTCCAATGATATCCATATTTGTATGGTGTTATTGAGACAGACCGAATATATTTTAGGCTGTTGAAGCTTTATTTGGGCGTTTTTGGCCGTTTTGTTGGGTAAAGGGTTAAATAATTATGTTCTTGAATGATTCATACAGGCAATGGCTTTTCACCCAAATCGCTCGGATTAGTCAAACACCACAAAAATGACAACTTAATTAAACATAACGGTACTTTTTTCGTAACGGCATCAGTTTGCCCTACCATCATTATAGCTAGTATGCAAGACCACAGCATCATAACAGACTAGCAGGATCACTTGATCAGGGTGTACTAGTTATTTTCCTTTGTTTCAGAGTCTCAATTACGATCAGGGACACAACAAGCCGTACGAGATTTACGCACAGAAGCAAGCTGAAGAACTGGTAAGAACTACCAGGCAGGCATTGTTTGGGTCAAAATGAGTACCGAACGCTGTCGTAACCCCATAGTCAGTTACCGAGGTGCATGGCTACGGGTTGTTTCTGAGAATACAAGTGTTTTATAATTCCTACAAGAGCGTTTGGTAGGGCTTTAATTATTCATCGCGAATTCAATGTATCGCGATACCCTTTCAAACAATGTGCGTATCGTATCGTGTCATGTGCATCGCGATGCATAAAATTAACTAATTCCTGAAGATGGGCGTATGCATAAGCAATGTACTCTCAAGTGTACATGTTTATTATGTGTATTTGAATCATCTAGCTAACTCCATCTCCAATTACTATACTAATCTGATCATTCAGGTCGTATTTATCTGGAAGCACTAATTTAGTGTATCGTGATATGTCTTGGACAAAAACAAGGTACATGGCTATAAAAACGTATCGTTGGTCATGTATCATGTGTCGTATCGTATAGTGACCAAGTTACAGCCCTAGCGTTTGGCTCTTGTCGATTTTGTGAATAGTGGACAAGTGATTGACTCCAGTAAGTCAGACATGGGCATGTGGAGTAATTATGTAAGTACTGCACATAGTTAACGACATATTTTGACCCCATAATATGACAACGTAAGAGTGTACTAGTCTTATTTGAAGTTTTTAGGCGTCGTGTCGCTTTAGGCAGTCATTACGGAAACAACCCTGTCATATGGACCAGGACAGTTGATATGACCGATTTATAACAACACTTATCTTCGATAAACAAAGCTAAATAAACATATTCAATTGGACATCGGCAAATATTTGTTAATAATGAGCCGTTGACCCCAGATGAGCAACCATCTTACCGATATGTTGAGGTGATGATATCCCCCCCCCCTTTGGCGAGGAAGAGGCGGAATAGCACCAAGGAGTGTTAACATAATGTCTGTACCAAATTACAAATAGGATCGCTCAACGTAGGTGGTATTCTGATAAAAGTGATTGACCCTGAATTCCATGATTTTCTTTCCTCGTATTATGATATATTTGATATATTATGATATATGTTTTCAGGAAAACAAAAAACCAATATACCTGGTTTTCAAATATTATTCATCCAGAATAGAAAAACTATTTCTAGATATAGATCAGGCGGAATTGCACTTTTAGCGAAAAGAGAACTACATGGATTAGTCCAGACAGTAGACGGTTTCTGTGATTATGTTGCTTGGTTCATAATTAATGGAACTAACCCCGTTGTTGTCGGTAACGCGTTCATCCTACCAGAATGTAGTTTCTATAGCTCATCGGATTGCTTTCAGAAAATGTACAGCTCCATTGTGGATGTTTAGTTGAAATGGAATACACTAATTATGATTGGAGATTTCAACCCCAGAACTGCTAAACTTATTGACCATATTCCTTCAGAAAATGAATTTGCCAAATCACTCGAGCCAAGAGCCTCACAAGACAAAAAAAAACGAATAAATTCGGATACCAGTTGATTGATTTATACGAACCCGCCGACCTATATATTGGAAATGGTAGACTGGGATCAGATAAAGGTATCGGCCATGTGACATGTAGGAATGTGAGTGTTGTGGATTACCTCCTATTCAACGAGAGCTCTCTGACCCATAGCACAGATTGTTCGGTCCAAGACCATAACAATCTCCTGGCTTATGTACATGGATCAATCACATTCATAGTGTCTGTGTCCCAGAATTCTGGCGATTGCGGAAATGTCCCTGATGAAATAGCCGCATCTGACCATATAAAAAATATATCGCCTAATCAAATTACCCAAGGGAACCCGGAATGTCTGGTAATTTTGTAAGCTTTCTTGATTACGAAGCCATAGATAGACTGGTAGTTAATCTAGATGACCTTGAGGATAGATATTGTGTTGTACCATCGGACATTTCTGATGTAAATGATAGACTTAAATGTTTATACATCAATGCCGCCTCTTCCACACTTGGCACACGAATTTCATCAAGCAAGAGATCTAAAACTAAAGGGCGTAATCATTTACCATGGTTCTCAAAAGATTATAACAATTCCAGCCGACAGTATCGAAAAACGCGGAAACAGTTTAGAACTAACCCAACCGCCAATAATAACCATAATATGATTGAAGCCAGAAATAATTGCAAACGAATTTTGCGTCTAAATAAACGTAAGTTTGACTCGAGTATGACAAATAAGATAAAACAGTCAAAATCCGAAAATGTCCGCAACTACTGGAAACTGATCAATTCCGTTATTGGCAAAAATAGAAAATCAGAGAAAATGCCATCATTAACAGAGTTCTATGACTACTTTAAACATAAGAATAAGGCTGCCCCAGTCGTGAATGTAGGACATAGCCTGAACTCACAATCACTATATTCCGGGAGCTAATAGGGGTACCCTTGCACCCCCCCCCCCTCTGGGACTTAACTTCACCCCACTCATTTTGTTCCTTATTATGTCCTTCAACTTTTAAGCAATGTTAACAAGAAAAAAAAGTGGCCGTGTAGACTCCAGACAAAATGGCATCCATCATGGCCGCCGTTTTTCAGCCCAGACCCTAAGTCAGTTTATGCAAATTATAGCGGGAAAATCTTGTAAAATGTATACAAATGTATATATTTTCGTGACGCTGAGACATAATGACACATTTTTTAGCCAAAATTTAAACTCACCATCCAAGATGGCCGCCAAAATGGCCACCGGAAGTTGAAAATATAACATTTTTTCACAAATATCTTCTAGATCAATTCATACTGTTTGGAACTGGTTGAGTAATGCAACTTAATTTTGTGTTTTGTATATTAACTGAGCATTGGAGCAACGAAATATGCAATTATTGGGGTCCTAACCCATTCCGATCCCTCAACAATTCGATTTTACAGAATGCGGTATAAAATTTCACAAACAATCCCAATTGGGATTCTAGTCATATTTCAACAATAAATGAACAGAACTTTGTAATGTAAGTGAGGCATATCATTAACTATTAATATTCCAAATCACTGGAACCAAAATTCTTATTTTGGCTCAAAATGGCTGCCAATATGGCCGCCAAAATATGGAAAATGGTAAATATTACACCAGCGTGTCCTGCAATCGCTTACAAGTTGTGGTTGATGTATAAAATTGGCTATTCGGCATTCTATACATTGAATACTAACATGTATGATGCACCATGGTTAATTGTTACTATTGTCACCCCTGACATCGTCAAAAATATTGGACTTTTCTCTCAAAAAATTGACATAAATATGGGAAAAAATTCACTTTTCAGGTTTGGACCATTTTTTCAGGTAAAATATAACTATCTTTGGATTGAAAGGTGTTTATTGTTTTGGTCTATTTTAAATGTATCACACTACAGTGTTTATAGACTGAATTGCTCAAGATGGCTTCCAAAATGGCAACCAAATTTGTAGAATGTTAATTTTTTTTACATATATCCCGAACATTCTCTGCATTATCCGAAAAGGTAGCATATTGTGACTCACTTGGTTATTATACATGTTATCTAATTAACTGACAACTACATGTTCTATTCTGGTTGTCGCAGTTCCTTTTGGAGCATGACAAATTCATTTTAAAGTATGCAATTTTGCTGAGAACCTCTTTTGTAATTTTGGCCACATTTATTGAAAGGAAATGGGCAGAACTTTGATACAGAACTGAGATGGACCATAATCTTTGGCTATTCTGGTCCATTATGATAAAAAAAAATGTCAACATGATACAGTGTGGATGCCAAGATCATAGCCAGGGAGTTACTCTATGCTCATATGTGAGGTGAATAGGTATACAGGGAGTTATTGTATGTCATGACTGATGTGAGTAGGTATACAATGCGTGACTATATGGTTATTAGTGGGTTGTCCATGGTAAGATGCATCTATGTATACAGGGAGAGGTCATGGTCAGGTGTGAGGTCAATCGGTATGCATGGAGTGACTCTATGGTGGATGATTGTGTATATTCAGTACGGGTGCAACCGGTGTACCTGTATGGTCATTGGTGTGGTGTATGGATATAGCTACATGGTCATCTATGTGTTGATTATGTGTATATGGAGTGACTGTAAGGTCCTGGGAGGTATGTGCGTGTGTTGTCTGTATGGTCATGGATGGGGTGTGTGGATAAATAGGGAGTGATTTTATGGTTACGGGTAATGTGTACAGGTATACATGGAATAACTGTACGGTCATGATTGAATATGAATACCTGGAGTAAGCTGGTGGACATTATCGAGGGTGTGGTTATATAGGGAGTGTCCGTGTGGTAATGGTGGGATGTATATTTATATATCTCGTGGATGTATTATCATTTGTGGGTGTATAAGGCTTAGCTGTATTATCATGGATGGCGTGTATGATTATGCAGTGAATTGCTGAATTGTCATGTGTGAGGTGTATATGCAAGTATGGAGTGTTTGAGTGGTCGTGTGTGCGGTTTTTTGTATATCTGGAAGGGCTGAATGGCCATTAGTGAGGTTTACATGTATACCTGGAGTAAATCTATAGTCTAGGGTGAGCTGCATATGTATATCGAGTGGTTATATGACTATGTGTGTCAAATAGGTATACAAGTAGTGACTGTATGGTTAATAGTGAGATGAGAACATGTAGGTATACAAGACAGTAGTGACTGTATGATCACAACTGTAATGAACATCTATACAGGGGGTGACTAAATGGTCATGTGTCAGGCGTATGAGTATACCTGGTGCTCCTGTTTGGTGACTCGTGGCGGTATGGTCATGTGTAGGTTATACCAGTATAACACGTGTTGCTTTATTGTCATGGGCGAGGGATATGTGTATATAGCGAGTGGCTATATGGCCATGGATGAGGTGCACATGCATACAAGGAGTGACTATAGTGACATGGATGGGGTGTATTAGTATATCTTGAGTGGCTATTCGGCTATGGTGTGACAAATAGGGATACAAGGAGTGACATGGCCAATGTTGAGGCGAATATGTATACAAGGATTGACCATGATCATGTATGAATGTTTTGAATAGGTTCACACGGGGTGACTATATGGCCATAGGTCAGATGAAGGAGTATACCAGGTGACATGGGTGAGGGTATGAGTATGAAGCGAGTGGCTATATGGCCATTGGTGAGGTGCATATGTATACAGGAATGACTTTATGGCCATTGTTGTGGTGTTGATGTAGATATTGATTGTCTATTTGACCATGCGTTTGGAGAATAGGTATTCAGGGGGTGACCTTATGGCCAATGGTGAGATGAATGGGTATACAAGGAGTGACTATATGGTTATGGGTCATGTTTAGGAGTATACCCGGTGTGCCTGCAATTGTGACGCATGGCTGTATGGTCATCCGTGGTCATGGATCAAGTGTACATGTATACAGTGGGTCACTATATTGTTATGTCTGTGGTGTGTATGTATATATGTAATGACTGTGTGCTAATGGGTGGCTATCGCTTTCCACGCTTAACACCCCCATCTACATAAACATCATCAAGATGGAGAACTCTCTGACATGACCTCTTTATTGATTAACATACCCTTGAGTTATTGTAGAAAGCGATAGCCACCCAAGATACAACCCACACATTACCCAAGTCACTCCATATGTACATAAACACCACACAAATAACAACATAGTAACCCACTTTATACACATACACCTGAGCATGCAGCCATACTTGGTTATACCCGTACATACCACAAATGACGATACAGCCACGAGTCACCATGCATGAACACCAGGTATACACCTACACCCGACGCATGACAAAAAGTCACTCTATGTATACATATTCACTACATTCACGATCATACAGTCACTCATTGTATACATATTCACCTCACCATGGACCATACAGCCGCTACATGTATACCTATTCGCCATACACATGACCATAGCGTCAATCCAGGTAAACATATTAATCTCAGTTCCGTCTCAAAGTTCTGCTCATTTCCTTTCAATAATATGGCCAGAATCACAAAAGAGGTTCTCCGCAAAATTCCATACTGCAACTTTAAAATGAATTTGTCATGCCCCATACGGAACTGGAACAAATATAATAGAACATATGTGTCAGTTAATTAACTAATACGTAAAATAACCAAGTGAGTCACAATTTGCTATCTTTTTCGGATAACGCAGAGAATAATGTTCTGAATATGTTAACTTTTTACAAATTTGGTTGCCATTTTGGAAGCCATCTTGAGCATTTCAGTCTTTAAACATCACAGTGTGACACACTTAAGATAGACCAAAACAATAAACACCTTTGATACCAAAGATAGTTGCAGTTTACTTGAACAAATGGTCGAACCCTGAAAAGTGAATTTTTGCCAATATTTTTGTCAAGTTTGTGAGAGAAAAATCCCATATTTCTGGTGATGTCAGTGGTGACAATAGTAAAAATGATCCATGGTGCATTAGACATGTTAGTATGCAATGTATAGAATACAGATTAGCCAATTGTATACATCAACCACAACTTGTAAGTGATTGCAGGACACGCTGGTGTAATATTTACCATTTTCCATATTTTGGCGGCCATATTGGCAGCCATTTTGAGCCAAAGTAAGAATTTTGGTCCCAGTGATTTGGAACATTAATAGTTAATGATATGCCTCACTTACATTACAAAGTTCTGTTCATTTCTTGTTGAAATATGACAAGAATCCCAATTGTGATTGTTTGTGAAATTTTATACCGCATTCTGTAAAATCTAATTTTTGAGGGATCGGACCCCAATAATTGCATATTTCGTTGCTCCAATGATCAGTTAATATACAAAACACAAATTAAAGTTGCATTACTCAACCAGTTCCAAACAGCATGAATTGATCTAGAAGATATTTGTCAAAAAAGGTTATATTTTCAACTTCCGGTGGCCATTTTGGCGGCCATCTTGGATGGTGAGTTTAAATTTTGGCTAAAAAATGTGTCATTATGTCTCAGCTTCACGAAAATATATACATTTGTATACGTTTTACAAGATTTTTCCGCTATAATTTGCATAAAACTGACTTAGGGTCTGGGCTGAAAAACGGCGGCCATGATGGACGCCATCTTGTCTGGAGTCTACACGGCCACTTTTTTTTCTTGTTAACATTGCTTAAAAGTTGAAGGACATAATAAGAAACAAAATGAGTGGGGTGAAGTTAAGTCCCAGGGGGGGTGCAAGGGTACCCCTATTAGCTCCCGGACTACTAGACATATCACTTGACATATCACCACTTAACACTGATTTCGTGTTACAAAAACTAGAAGATGTGGTTAAATGCCTAAAAATCGGTAAGTGACCAGGTGTGGGTGGTGCATGTCAGATTATAATAAGATAACATTCGATCACTTGGCCCCAGTTTATTTTCGACTCTTCAACCTGATACTCAGGACCGGGGCGATTCCAGAAGAATGGGGTACCGGTATTATTCACCCAATTTTCAAATCAAAGGTCGCAAAACAACCCGATAATTTCAGACCCATAACACTAATTAAATGTAGTTGTATTTCAAAGCTATTATCGGTTATCTTAAGCAAACGAATATATTCATTCCTCCAACTAAATGACCTTTTATCGGAAAATCATGCAAGTCAGCTTTCGAGAAAACTACTCCACTACGGATCACATTTTACACTTCATTGCTTGATGGTTCGGAAGAAATCAAAACAAAGCCTATACTGCGAATTTATAGACCTTTCGAGCGCATCCGATGGTGTCTGGTGAGTAGGTCTATGGACAAAGCTTCTTGATATTGGAATAAACGGCCGTATCCTCAGAGTGATCATGAATATATACAATGGAATAAAGTATTGTGTCTCCGTTGGCAATCAGTTTTCATCCCCCTTACCATGTGATACTGGAGAAAGACAAGGTGGAAACCTCTCCCCTATCCTGTCCTCGATCTACCTCAACGGTCTTGAAATATTTCTGTCCCGTTCGAAACATTTCCAGCCATAGAATATGAATCACTCTGCTCTTGTATTATCTGTTTTTTCTGCCTTTTGTCTGCATTTTTCACGTGAACACTCCTCTAAATTAAAAATAGACCGTTCTCATCAATACTTTTATAACTGAATGGAAGATTACATTCAGTATAGAAAGGGTAAATTAAGAGTACTGTGTCAAAGCGCCACCTCAATAAGAAATAAATTACTTCCGAATGCTTTGGACAAATAATTTGTTGATCCGTTTCATTTTCTTTCAGTCAGAGTTCAGGTTGGAAGTAATAAAATGGGTTGTGACTTTCGCCGTCGGATTCCTGACAGCAATGGTCAGTTCCACGATGATTATTTATCCCTCTCTCTCTATATATCTCTATCCCTTTCCTCTTTTCTCTCTTTCTTTCACTCTCTCTCTCTCTCTCTCTCTCTGGAGAGTGTTTGGTGGTTTATGTGCCAACCGGTCCTGAAACAGTGATGTGGGGACACTACTTTCCAGTGGCGTTAGAAGCACGTGCCAAATTAATAGTAATGCCCCGACGCACTGTCTATCGGTAGCCCTTTTCAGAATATGAACTCTCTCCACGCAACCAGAATAATCTTGAATCATATCCACGAATGAGATACAGGTTTATGGGAACAACATTCGGGGAAGATATGGTTTATGGGCCAGAGAGACATTCCTTATATGGGGACCTGATTTTCAGAGAGCAGGTTTGTGGGACTGGAAAACTATATATATGGGGACGTGATTATGAGAGTAGGGTTTATGGGCCAGAAGATAATCGTTTTATGGGACTGATCACTGATTGTGATAGGCCTAGTACACTCTGTACACTCTGTCTATATAATATATGCTGTCCGTCGTGTTAAGCGTGTTTAGCAGGTTTATCGGGCCATGTGAGGGCCAGTAGGTTCTGAGGCGCCGGAAGAATGGGGGCAGAGCGGGGGGCAGCTGACCCCCTGCCCTTGGTCAAGGGGCGAGCGGGACAGGACACGCCATTTTTCTGGTGACTGAAAATAGTTTTATGTGTTAAATCTTGTATTTTTGACTAGTTGTGTGATGGCCAAATCAAAAATCTAATTAAAAGACAAACTAATGGAAATCATCTTTCTCCGAGAAGTCTGAATAAACAAAAAACGAAATGGAATTCCTGACAATACTGAATAAATCAGCGCGACCGTTGTTTCAATTTTATTATCTTATTTATCAAAATAATCGTTGACAATTTCTGCAAGCGACCTATATTCAGCATTTTCAGAAATTCCATAAGTTTTTCTTTTAATTAGACTTGTGATTTGACCATCACAGATGTCGACCAGATTTTGTGTTTAGCAATCTCTAGCTGAGCAAACGATGGATGGATTTTCATAATTATAGTATGTGTCGGAGAGCAGGTTTATGTGGCCCCTGGGTGAGAGTGTAGTTTTATGGGGACGCCATATCAGAGGTTTATCGGGCACACCGTGTGGGAGAGTAGGTATATGGGGGCCCAAAATATAGGTAAGGCAGTAGTTTTATGAGGACACCGTATCGGGGAGTAGGTTTATCGGGAACGCTGTGTCACATGGGCCCACATGCGATTAACATGACGTATATACCAGAGCGGGGGGGGGGCAACCGACCCCCCTGCCCTTGGCCAAGGGGCGAGCGGGACAGGACATGCCATTTTTCTGGCGACTGAAAATAGTTTTATGTGTTAAATCTTGTATTTTTACAGCACAATCTGACTATTTGGGTTCAAAAACCAGCAATATCATTATATCACAAGGTTTAGTAATTTTGTGAAAATTTTATAACACAAATGGTCGCACAAATAGACGTCACAAAAAATATGACCGATTAAGATTTAATTATCTGGTTGACATATATTGTGTGATGGCCAAATCAAAAATCTAATTAAAAGAAAAACCAAAGGAAATCATCTTTCTCCAAGAAGTCTGAATAAACAAAAAACTATATGGAATTCCTGACAATACGGAATAAATCAGCGCGACCATTGTTTCAATTTTCAATTTATTATCTTATTTATCAAAATAATCGTTGACAATTTCTGCAAGCGACCTATATTCAGCATTGGCAGAAATTCCATAAGTTTTTCTTTTAATTAGACTTGTGATTTGGCCATCACAGATGTCGACCAGATTTTGGGGAGGGAATTTTGTGTTTAGCAATCTCCAGCTGAGCAAACGATGGATGGATCGATTTTCATAATTATAGTATGTGTCGGAGAGCAGGTGTATGTGGCCCCTGAGTGAGAGTGTAGTTTTATGGGGACGCCATATCAGAGGTTTTTCGGGCACACCATGTGGGAGAGTAGGTATATGGGGACCCAAAATATAGGTGAGAGAGTAGTTTTATGAGGACACCGTATCGGGGAGTGGGTTTGTCGGTAACGCTGTGTCACAGGGGCCCACATGCGTGTAACATGACGTATATACCAGAGTGGGGGGCAGCTGCCCTTGGCCAAGGGGCGAGCGGGACAGGACATGCCATTTTTCTGGCGACTGAAAATAGTTTTATGTGTTAAATCTTGTATTTTTACAGCACAATATGACTATTTGGGTTCAAAAACCAGCAATATCATTATATCACAAGGTTTAGTAATTTTGTGAAAATTTTATCACAAAAATGGTCGCACAAATAGACTTCACTAAAAATATGACCGATTAAGATTTAATTATCTGGTTGACATATTGTGTGATGGCCAAATCAAAAATCTAATTAAAAGAAAAACCAATAGAAATCATCTTTCTCCGAGAAGTCTGAATAAACAAAAAACTAAATGGAATTCCTGACAATATGGAATAAATCAGCGAGACCGTTGTTTCAATTTTCAATTTATTATCTTATTTATCAAAATAATCGTTGACAATTTCTGCAAGCGACCTATATTCAGCATTGGCAGAAATTCCATAAGTTTTTCTTTTAATTAGACTTGTGATTTGGCCATCACAGATGTCGACCAGATTTTGTGTTTAGCAATCTCTAGCTGATCAAACGATGGATGGACTTTCATAATTATAGTATATGTGTCGGAGAGCAGGTTTATGTGGCCCCTGAGTGAGAGTGTAGTTTTATGGGGACGCCATATCAGAGGTTTATCGGACACACCGTGTGGGAGAGTAGGTATATGGGGACCCAAAATATAGGTGAGAGAGTAGTTTTATGAGGACACCGTATCGGGGGGTATAGGTTTATCGGGAACGCTGTGTCACAGGGGCCCACATGCGTGTAACATGACGTATATACCAGAGCGGGGGGGTGGGGCAGCTGACCCTCTGCCCTTGGCCAAGGGGCGAGCGGGACAGGACATGCCATTTTTCTGGCGACTGAAAGTAGTTTTATGTGTTAAATCTTGTATTTTTACAGCACAATCTGACTATTTGGGTTCAAAAACCAGCAATATCATTATATCACAAGGTTTAGTAATTTTGTGAAAATTTTATCATAAAAATGGTCGCACAAATAGACGTCACTAAAAATATGACCGATTATGATTTAATTATCTGGTTGACATATTGTGTGATGGCCAAATCAAAAATCTATTTAAAAGACAAACTAATGGAAATCATCTTTCTCCGAGAAGTCTGAATAAACAAAAAACTAAATGGAATTCCCGACAATACGGAATAAATCAGCGCGACCGTTGTTTCAATTTTATTATCTTATTTATCAAAATAATCGTTGACAATTTCTGCAAGCGACCTATATTCAGCATTGTCAGAAATTCCATAAGTTTTTCTTTTAATTAGACTTGTGATTTGGCCATCACAGATGTCGACCAGATTTTGTGCTTAGCAATTTCTAGCTGAGCAAACGATGGATGGATTTTCATAATTATAGTATGTGTCGAAGAGCAGGTTTATGTGGACCCAAAATATAGGTGAGAGAGTAGTTTTATGAGGACACCGTATCCGGGAGTGGGTTTATCGGTAACGCTGTGTCACAGGGGCCCACATGCGTGTAACATGACGTATATACCAGAGTGGGGGGGGGGCAGCTGACCCCCTGCCCTTGGCCAAGGGGTGAGCGGGACAGGACATGCCATTTTTCTGGCGACTGAAAATAGTTTTGTGTGTTAAATCTTGTATTTTTACAGCACAATCTGACTATTTGGGTTCAAAAACCAGCAATATCATTATATCACAAGGCTTAGTAATTTTGTGAAAAGTTTATCACAAAAATGGTCGCACAAATAGACGTCACTAAAAATATGACCGATTAACATTTAATTATCTGGTTGACATATTGTGATATGGCCAAATCAAAAATCTAATTAAAAGAAAAACTAATGGAAATCATCTTTCTCCGAGAAGTCTGAATAAACAAAAAACTAAATGGAATTCCTGACAATACTGAATAAATCAGCGCGACCGTTGTTTCAATTTCATTATCTTATTTATCAAAATAATCGTTGACAATTTCTGCAAGCGACCTATTTTCAGCATTGTCAGAAATTCCATAAGTTTTTCTTTTAATTAGACTTGTGATTTGGCCATCACAGATGTCGACCAGATTTTGTGTTTAGCAATCTCTAGCTGAGCAAACGATGGATGGATTTTCATAATTATAGTATGTGTCGGAGAGCAGGTTTATGTGGTCCCTGGGTGAGAGTGTAGTTTTATGGGGACGCCATATCAGAGGTTTATCGGACACACCGTGTGGGAGAGTAGATATATGGGGGCCCAAAATATAGGTGAGAGAGTAGTTTTATGAGGACACCGTATCGGGGAGTAGGTTTATCGGGAACGCTGTGTCACAGGGGCCCACATGCGTGTAACATGACGTATATACCAGAGCGGGGGGGGCAACTGACCCCGTGCCCTTGGCCAAGGGGCGAGCGGGACAGGACATGCCATTTTTCTGGCGAATGAAAATAGTTTTATGTGTTATATCTTGTATTTTTACAGCACAATCTGACTATTTGGGTTCAAAAACCAGCAATATCATTATATCACAAGGTTTAGTAATTTTGTGAAAATTTTATCACAAAAATGGTCGCACAAATAGACGTCACTAAAAATATGACCGATTAACATTTAATTATCTGGTTGACATATTGTGTGATGGCCAAATCAAAAATCTAATTAAAAGAAAAACTAATGGAAATCATCTTTCTCCGAGAAGTCTGAATAAACAAAAAACTAAATGGAATTCCTGACAATACTGAATAAATCAGCGCGACCGTTGTTTCAATTTTATTATCTTATTTATCAAAATAATCGTTGACAATTTCTGCAAGCGACCTATATTCAGCATTGTCAGAAATTCCATAAGTTTTTCTTTTAATTAGACTTGTGATTTGGCCATCACAGATGTCGACCAGATTTTGTGTTTAGCAATCTCTAGCTGAGCAAACGATGGATGGATTTTCATAATTATAGTATGTGTCGGAGAGCAGGTTTATGTGGCCCCTGGGTGCGAGTCTAGTTTTATGGGGACGCCATATCAGAGGTTTATCGGGCACACCGTGTGGGAGAGTAGGTATATGGGGGCCCAACATATAGGTGAGAGAGTAGTTTTATGAGGACACCGTATCGGGGAGTAGGTTTATCGGGAACGCTGTGTCACAGGGGCCCGCATGCGTGTAACATGACGTATATACCAGAGCGGGGGAGGGGGGCAGCTGACCCCGTACCCTTGGCCAAGGGGCGAGCGGGACAGGACATGCCATTTTTCTGGCGACTGAAAATAGTTTTATGTGTTATATCTTGTATTTTTACAGCACAATCTGACTATTTGGGTTCAAAAACCAGCAATATCATTATATCACAAGGTTTAGTAATTTTGTGAAAATTTTATCACAAAAATGGTCGCACAAATAGACGTCACTAAAAATATGACCGATTAACATTTAATTATCTGGTTGACATATTGTGTGATGGCCAAATCAAAAATCTAATTAAAAGAAAAACTAATGGAAATCATCTTTCTCCCATAAGTCTGAATAAACAAAAAACTAAATGGAATTCCTGACAATACTGAATAAATCAGCGCGACCGTTGTTTCAATTTTATTATCTTATTTATCAAAATAATCGTTGACAATTTCTGCAAGCGACCTATTTTCAGCATTGTCAGAAATTCCATAAGTTTTTCTTTTAATTAGACTTGTGATTTGGCCATCACAGATGTCGACCAGATTTTGTGTTTAGCAATGTCTAGCTGAGCAAACGATGGATGGATTTTCATAATTATAGTATTTGTCGGAGAGCAGGTTTATGTGGCCCCTGGGTGAGAGTGTAGTTTTATGGGGACGCCATATCAGAGGTTTATCGGGCACACCGTGTGGGAGAGTAGGTATATGGGGGCCCAAAATATAGGTGAGAGAGTAGTTTTATGAGGACACCGTATCGGGAAGTAGGTTTATCGGGAACGCTGTGTCACAGGGGGCCACATGCGTGTAACATGACGTATATACCAGAGCGGGGGGGGGGCAGCTGACCCCCTGCCTTTGGCCATGGGGCGAGCGGGACAGGACATGCCATTTTTCTGCCGACTGAAAATAGTTTTATGTGTTAAATCTTGTATTTTTACAGCACAATCTGACTATTTGGGTTCAAAAACCAGCAATATCATTATATCACAAGGTTTAGTAATTTTGTGAAAATTTTATCACAAAAATGGTCGCACAAATAGACGTCACTAAAAATATGACCGATTAAAATTTAATTATCTGGTTGACATATTGTGTGATGGCCAAATCAAAAATATAATTAAAAGACAAACAAATGGAAATAATCTTTCTCCGTGAAGTCTGAATAAACAAAAAACTAAATGGAATTCCTGACAATACTGAATAAATCAGCGCGACCGTTGTTTCAATTTTATTATCTTATTTATCAAAATAATCGTTGACAATTTCTGCAAGCAACCTATTTTCAGCATTGTCAGAAATTCCATAAGTTTTTCTTTTAATTAGACTTGTGATTTGGCCATCACAGATGTCGACCAGATTTTGTGTTTAGCAATCTCTAGCTGAGCAAACGTTGGATGGATTTTCATAATTATAGTATGTGTCGGAGAGCAGGTTTATGTGGTCCCTGGGTGAGAGTGTAGTTTTATGGGGACGCCATATCAGAGGTTTATCGGACACACCGTGTGGGAGAGTAGGTATATGGGGGCCCAAAATATAGGTGAGAGAGTAGTTTTATGAGGACACCGTATCGGGGAGTAGGTTTATCGGGAACGCTGTGTCACAGGGGCCCACATGCGTGTAACATGACGTATATACCAGAGCGGGGGAGGGGGCAGCTGACCCCGTGCCCTTGGCCAAGGGGCGAGCGGGACAGGACATGCCATTTTTCTGGCGACTGAAAATAGTTTTATGTGTTATATCTTGTATTTTTACAGCACAATCTGACTATTTGGGTTCAAAAACCAGCAATATCATTATATCACAAGGTTTAGTAATTTTGTGAAAATTTTATCACAAAAATGGTCGCACAAATAGACGTCACTAAAAATATGACCGATTAAGATTTAATTATCTGGTTGACATATTGTGTGATGGCCAAATCAAAAATCTAATTAAAAGAAAAACTAATGGAAATCATCTTTCTCCGAGAAGTCTGAATAAACAAAAAACTAAATGGAATTCCTGACAATACTGAATAAATCAGCGCGACCGTTGTTTCAATTTTATTATCTTATTTATCAAAATAATCGTTGACAATTTCTGCAAGCGACCTATATTCAGCATTGTCAGAAATTCCATAAGTTTTTCTTTTAATTAGACTTGTGATTTGGCCATCACAGATGTCGACCAGATTTTGTGTTTAGCAATCTCTAGCTGAGCAAACGATGGATGGATTTTCATAATTATAGTATGTGTCGGAGAGCAGGTTTATGTGGCCCCTGAGTGAGAGTGTAGTTTTATGGGGACGCCATATCAGAGGTTTATCGGGCACACCGTGTGGGAGAGTAGGTATATGGGGGCCCAAAATATAGGTGAGAGAGTAGTTTTATGAGGACACCGTATCGGGAAGTAGGTTTATCGGGAACGCTGTGTCACAGGGGGCCACATGCGTGTAACATGACGTATATACCAGGGGGGGGGGGGGCAGCTGACCCCCTGCCCTTGGCCAAGGGGCGAGCGGGACAGGACATGCCATTTTTCTGGCGATTGAAAATAGTTTTATGTATTAAATCTTGTATTTTTACAGCACAATCTGACTATTTGGGTTCAAAAACCAGCAATATCATTATATCACAAGGTTTAGTAATTTTGTGAAAATTTTATCACAAAAATGGTCGCACAAATAGACGTCACTAAAAATATGACCGATTAACATTTAATTATCTGGTTGACATATTGTGTGATGGCCAAATCAAAAATCTAATTAAAAGAAAAACTAATGGAAATCATCTTTCTCCGAGAAGTCTGAATAAACAAAAAACTAAATGGAATTCCTGACAATACTGAATAAATCAGCGCGACCGTTGTTTCAATTTTCAATTTATTATCTTATTTATCAAAATAATCGTTGACAATTTCTGCAAGCGACCTATATTCAGCATTGTCAGAAATTCCATAAGTTTTTCTTTTAATTAGACTTGTGATTTGGCCATCACAGATGTCGACCAGATTTTGGGGAGGGCATTTTGTGTTTAGCAATCTCTATAGCTGAGCAAACGATGGATGGATTTTCATAATTATAGTATGTGTCGGAGAGCAGGTTTATGTGGCCCCTGTGTGAGAGTGTAGTTTTATGGGGACGCCATATCAGAGGTTTATCGGGCACACCGTGTGGGAGAGTAGGTATATGGGGGCACAAAATATAGGTGAGAGAGTAGTTTTATGAGGACACCGTATCGGGGAGTAGGTTTATCGGGAACGCTGCGTCACAGGGGCCCACATGCGTGTAACATGACGTATATACCAGAGCGGGGGGGGCAGCTGACCCCCTGCCCTTGGCCAAGGGGCGAGCGGGACAGGACATGCCATTTTTCTGGCGACTGAAAATAGTTTTATGTGTTAAATCTTGTATTTTTACAGCACAATCTGACTATTTGGGTTCAAAAACCAGCAATATCATTATATCACAAGGTTTAGTAATTTTGTGAAAATTTTATCACAAAAATGGTCGCACAAATAGACGTCACTAAAAATATGACCGATTAACATTTAATTATCTGGTTGACATATTGTGTGATGGCCAAATCAAAAATCTAATTAAAAGACAAACTAATGGAAATCATCTTTCTCCGAGAAGTCTGAATAAACAAAAAACTAAATGGAATTCCTGACAATACTGAATAAATCAGCGCTGGGATAAGGCCTTAAATAAATAACCCATTCCTATCCCATTTCGGATATCGGTCATACGACCTCCCTATGTTATCTGGGATGACCGTCCGATCTCCGTATGGTCCATGGGAAGACCTTGTGATGCCTGATGACGACATCCATCTGGTCCCTGGGATTGTCATACGACCTCTATATGGTCACTGTGACGACGTTACGACCTCAATGTGGTCACGTGGTCGAAGGTACGACCTTCAGATGGCCCATGGGACGACCCTCCGACACCCCAATGATCCCTGGGGCGATCATAGTACATCCCTGTATGGTACATCATGCATGGGATGATCATACAACCTCCCATTTTGCCTGTCATTTTAGTAAAATATTATGACATTTTCTTGTGATACGGACATATCAGTCATATTTTGTTATATATAGCACTATTAAATGATCTCCACAACTCAATTTTACTTTTTGTTGAAAAATATTGAAAAAAGTCTCTTTTTTTTTATATTTTTTTTTTTATAAACATTTCAGTAAATTTTTGGCAAATTTCGAGATTTTTAAAATTATGAATGACAAATGTCGGATTATCAAATCATTATATTGTTTAAAATCAATTTTGAAGGAGCATATGTGTTGAATGGGTACACTATTGAAAATTTAAAAAATTGGATTAAATTATTAAAAAATAGGGGGTAGGGGTAGCTTTTTCATAGTAAGTCGAAAATACGGAATGAATCACATTCTAGTTTTTCGAACATGTGGAATATACCCTTGCGAAGTTTTTAAAACCTTAATATCCGCATGTTTCACTGAAATCCGGAACTTATATCATTTTATATTAGACAACATTTTGGAAAAAGTACCCAAACAATCACTCTTTTTATCACACTTTTCACTATAACTCAATTTATTTTCAATATTTTCAAAAAATGACAATTGTGTCCATTGACGGTATATATGAGGCATGTTATCAACTATAAATGGTTCTTCTGAAGTTTTTAAGATTCGCGTAGGGGCTTAATGATTCAGAACAGCTACATGTAATGTTTTCAACTGGGGTAGGGTTAATCATCCTCATTTTTCGAAACTTTTGGACACATTTCTGAAGTGGAAATTTACACCACCCTGACGGCTATATAATTACCTATAATTTGGTATAACAAACATTTGTTCGGAGGGGGGTGCAACGAAAGCGAAAACTAGGCGTCTTTTTGGAATTGGCCCACGGACTAGGATGGATGCGATTAAAGTCCATAAATGCCAAGCATTTAATGACGGTCCCATTAATGTCTTTGGATTTCTATACAACCCTTCCACATTTCCCAACTTTCCACAACAACTAGATCATTTCAAATACCATGTGCCATGTACATGATACTGTTATGTCCATTAATTGGTGCCAGCAATGGCTTGAAAGAAATGGGTAACATTCCCCCACTCTGGGGCTAGCTCTCCAGGATTGTCCATAAATCTTTGTATCTTTAATATATATTAGTTGTTAACCAAATCTGACTGGGTATTTTATGGTGCACTCCGTTTACTACATATAATAAGCTGATACAGTTAGATGGCATGGTACAGGGCCCTATTAGCATGTGTCTTCTTGGTAAACTAACAGCCTGGGATCATTAAATGCTTGACTTTCTTCTGTTTTATGTTCCAAATACTAATAAAACGGCTAGCTGCTATGTGTGTAATGAAAAAGATTAAATTGTGTGGACCCTGATATTGGTACGACCAAAACCGTCCAGCTACTACACCACTGCCCTTACATATATACGCCCATGTCAGAGCGGCTTAACATCAGACCCAGAATTTGTATTTAAGTGGCAAACTTGGCCCATGTGCAAACTCTGAATAATATATGGAGTTCACCAAACCCGGATAATAGAGAATGTCCGTAGTTTCTACAATAATGAGTCCAGATGCTAATAAATCTAATCTTACTATCCACGGGGCACATTGGCGGGAGCCAATGTTTTCGCTCAAGCAAGGACTTGTATAGCAAAAATTAAAAAACCTTGGCTCAAGGAAACGAAAGCATTTATTGCCAACACAACCTTATACATTTCCTGATATCCTGCTGTGATGTCAGACCAGACCAGTTAGAAATCCCATGTCTGTTATGTAATGCCTTTGATACAATCAATCAATCAATTTTATTGTACTTTTACATCATACAAAGATTGACACACATGTCCATCACGGCGATGAGCGGTAGATAGATAGATAACATTTATTGCAAGAAATATATATTACAGACATGTTGCAAAGTAGTATATAAAAACACATATATAAGAATATTCATTGTATCAACACATATTTTGAACACAGATAATTAAAATTACGTACGAATGTTTCCCTTCCAGCTTCCCTTTTTCATTTGTTGTGAACAACATTTTCCCGTATTATGAAGAATCCATATAATATTATGTTATTGCAAATCATATCGCACACTGTGGGATTGTTATTTTTCATAATACTAATAAATGTTTCCTTGTTTGATAGTTTGATGAACCCCGGATTTACAGTTTCTAATTTTTCAAATAGCTTTGTTCGTGCTATATCATATAATTTTGTTGTTGTATGCTTTATTTTTGTCACTAAATTAATGTGATACAAAATATTGAATATATGTACACTATATACACATATATATATATCCCACATTCCATAATAAAATCTCCCCGGACTAACCAAAAGCTATCTTGATCCTATCATGTAAAGCGAAAACCCTGTGGTCTGCAAAATCGGTTTATGTGGTGAAATATAGATGCGGTGAGTGTGTACAAAATTACCTATGGGCTAACCTGTCATAAAACAAAAACAAGCCTAAATTGTGTGGGTACCACCTGTGCGCCAGAAATGACCCCTCGTCGAGCAAACTTCCCGACCTTGGTCGAGTTTCGCTAATTTTTCATAAACAGTTGAACTCATGCTCCGGAAAATGTGTGTTTTTCTGATTTAACGCAGGTAAGTATAATATTTAAATGTTGAAACATGTAGAGATATGATCTAAATATAATTTTGTGAAGCAGGTGACCAAAATTTATGTCGCATTTATACAGAAATACGTAACTACTCTGCAACTTTGGGTCTAGTTTTCTCGCCGATGAATGAGAAAAGGAACCAATTTTATTATAGTCAAAATTCACAACGTAACAATGAACAAATGTGGTCGATACAATAAAGGATATCTCCTCCAAATGATATATAAAACTCAGTTTGCCCAGTGATCGATGTCGCGCGAAAACAGCGTTATCCGATTTAAAAAGTTCAAACTTCGTGAAATGGTCACATCAGATCTGGAGGTTTGTTTCAAATTAAGCAGAAATGATTATTCTATCCGTATCACCAAACGTAACTATGATGGCAAAGCCGTGGTATTAGTTACATCGACTAAAACGACCGACATATGAGCGTGATAATTAGTTTACGCTAAGGGTTTGATTGATTGATTGATTGATTTATTGCATAAGTCACATAACTGTGAAACAAGCAAAACATATATATATATACACTATGTACACAACTTTGAATTTCACATTAATCATTGTTCATTTCATATACACAGCAGTAATTAAATTAGATTACACAATAATAGGCGATAAACTTAACAAGTATGATAACTACATGTGTTCACCCATAACAATAAATGATTTCGATTATATAGTATAAGACACCTTCTTAAAGGCACACCTTAGGAATATGCATAGTCTTTTTATGAGGCTTATATTTTGAAGAGATAGGAGACCATGGAATTTCTCTCTCGTAGGGTTCTTCCAAAAGTACGCAGGGATATATTGTTTTCTGATTTCATCCAAATGACTGCATATAATAACTAAATGGTATTCGTCTCCTAAATATTTTCCACATATGGTGCATATCCTATTGTCATTATCATTCTGAGATTTCTTCCATCTTGAGCACTCTATAGGCAGTTTATGATTTGCAGTTCTGAGCTTCAAGAGGTATATCGATAGATTAGACGGCAAAATCTTCAAGTAATTTGGGTAACCGTAGTCAGTTTTAATAAAACTATAAAATTGGGCCCTCGATGAAGCAGATGTGTTTATGTCAACGAGTAGTGCGTCCCAATGACGTTGTTTGAGAACAGTTTTTGCATTTCTCAGTTCAATAGCGGTCAGGCCCGTCTGTGTGATCCACTTTGATTGCAATTTCAAATCATAAAGAGCATTTTTGACAAAACATAACCATTTGGAGTTATTTTTGTCTGCTGTCTGTGAGTTCATCTCATGAGTCTGATAAATTAAGGTATAAATATTCTTAGCTAGCTCAGAGCCGTTACTCGATACGAGCTTTGACCAATATGTCAGAGCTCGGCATGTTATTTCTATAGAGACGGGGTGTCGTGCGAATTCTGCATAAACTATGTAATTGGGGGTACTCATTTTGATGGACGCAACCATCTTACAAAATTTTAGATGTAGTGTCTCTACACTTTGAATACGTTCAAAACACCATATCTCACTCCCATACAGTAAAATAGGTAAAATCATCTTATCGAATAAATCAAGCATAATATCAATGGGTAAGTTTAGTTTTCGGACCTTATTAAGCAGTCCGTACATGGCTCTCGTTGCAGAGTTAACTGTTTTCTTTATGTTCTGGCAGAAGCGACCATTATAAAATAATTTAACCCCTAAATAAGTGAATTCTTTAACTATATCTGACTATATGTGCAATCAGTATAGGCATATAGTCCGAGGGGAAATCGGATTAACAATTTACCTGACAATATTATGTGAAATTTCAATTTGATATATTTATGTTCTCTGTTAATTGTTGTATTTATACCGCTCTGTCACAATCATGGGCCGGGGGGGGGGGGCTGGAGGCTGCAGCCCCCCCCCAAATCGGGTAGAAAGTTCAACATTCGGGCAAACTGGAGATTTTTTATGGTCCTATTCCAGCCTATTCGGGCAATTTTCTGGCAAATTGAATGATATTTCAGGGAAAATTGTTGCACATTACAATAGTTTCCACATTTCTGCCCGAATTATTCTTATTTGAGGCTAATTTGGACACTTTTGTTATATTTGTGTGTGTATATATTGTATATTCGCTAGTTTGGCTATGTAACTTGCAAGCTGAGTCGTTTACCCGTGATTTGTTTTGGGTCGAACAAGTCGCGAATGAGTACCGATCACGGCCCCAAATTTAACGTTTTCATTGGAGCCATATATTGGTGTGGGTGTGGTCGTGAAGGTGTATCGAGGCATATGTAAAATAATTAGTTGTTTGTAACCTGTTATTATTATATTTTTTTCTCCTCCAGATATTGAAGATTTTACAAAGAATATAACATTGTTATGCACAACACAATGAATAGATATCATAATTAAATTTTATAGAAACAACACAAATAAATATGATAAGCAAGACGTATTTACATTTCTACAATGGTGGATATACTGACGATGATGATGATGATTGGGATGATGTTGAGAACGACGACGTTGATCGATGCTGACGATGTTAATGTTGAACGTGAGGAAGAAGATGACTATATTGATGATGATGATAATGATAATGATGACGATGATGATGATGTACATGATGATGAAAATGATGTTGAAGATGAGGAAATTAGATTATGACGATGACGTCAATGATGACGGTGGCGATGACGACGATTAAGATTATGATGATGACATGGACGACGGCGATGATGATTACGATGATTATGTCGATGGTGGTGACGACGATGATGATGATAATGATGATGATGACGATGATGATGATGGGCTGACTGATTTGTATTATTCAATGATGGACTAGGAAATATTTCCCTGCAAGAGTGCATTGTATCACATCCATAATTTGGCAGTAATCGTTACCATGAAGTCCAGAAAGACGTATACATCATCAACTGCTGTACACATATCACCAGTAATGTGAGTCAAATGAAGCAAGATCATTTCGTCCAATGAAAGATCATCAATCTTGATAAAACATTCTACGCCATAACGATCAATAATATCAAAAAAACATATTATTCCGTAGTGATGTCAGGGAACTGCATTCAATGAGAACGTGCTGTACTTTATCAAGGTACATTTTATAGCAGTTAGGACACTGGATAAGTGCTTCGTTTAAGTACGTTGTTGCATCGATCACAAGAGCTGTGGTTAGATAGGAATGTTTATTATGTGAAAATTTTCGACAGAGTCGCCAAAGATCAGACATGTTTAGGTTGTCATGTACATTCCGAAACCGATTGAATGATGGGTCAATTTCCGTTCTAATTTTCCAATCTGACTCGGTTGTGTTTCGAATATTATTTCTCGTTAGCGCCTTCCACGACTCTTTCGAGAGAAATACGCCATACCTGATGTACTCATATACTCCATCAGTCAAGTTGTATTTCACGAGTAATGAAAATACTTCGCCAATAAAAGTTGTTGTCGGGTTCTGTGAGTAAACGTAATCAAACAGCCTAGTTTCAAAGATTGTTTTACAAGCCTTTCCAAGCGTTAGTCGACAAAGGGCTCCAAAGAGTGAAATTTTTCTGGCATCAATACTAACTTGAAGTGGATATGTTCCTAGCAGGGCAGTAACGACATCGGTCCTGCATCGGGCAGGTAGGCCCTGAATACGCTTCAAGCAAAATCTGTGAACTCTTTCGAGCTTGATCAAGTTAGAGGCTGATAAGCCACAGAGAAATTCTGAACCGTAAAGTCCACGAGAAAGTACCACTGATTTATACATTACCATTGAACTCTGAGGTGTTATGCCTCCTGCGTACATACCGGCAGTGCTTAACATAAGATATGTCGACCGAATTTTTGAGCTGACACTTTCTGTAAGAGTGTTTGGAAAGTCACTTTTGTGTAATGGTATGCCCAGGTGCGTGACTGAATCCGTTTTATTAACTGCTATGCCATTTAGCATCCATGTGCGATTGATAGAGGCGTATTTAGATTTCTCATTGAAGATAATTACCTGACATTTCTGTTGGTTATACATAAATCGCCATTTTTTACTGTAATTGCCACATATATTACACATTTTTTGTATTCCATATGATGAAAGCGAGAGGATGGTCATATCATCTGCCTGTGTGGGAGACGAGCAGTTGATATTTAGCAGCCTGAAACCAAAGTTCGAGTGTTCGAGCTCACTGAGCAAACTGTCTATGTAGATGGCGTAGAAAATCGGAGCGAGGGTTCTTCCCTGCCTTGTTCCCTGGCTAATAGATATTATACGTGATGTAAGATTTTCATTGGAGCCATAGATTGGTGTGGGCGTGGTCGTGAAGGTGTATCGAGGCATATGTAAAATAATTAGTTGTTTGTAACCTATAGGTCTCGCGAGATCATGGACACCACGTGGTAAAACTGGTAATAGGAGGGGGTATTTTTTACCGGTCATATTAAGTAATTGCTGTATGCCCTAACAGCGTGTTACAGTTAGTTGGTTACTCTTTGTAGCACACATGTAAGGTCGGCTCCTTAGAGTAGGGATATGTACTATGTCACTAAGTCATTTAAGGCCACACTTGGATTGCCACTTCACGAAAACGAAAATATATCATCTCTTAAAGTGATATAATTCATTCTCAGATTTGACACTTTTCACGAATTAGATATCTTCGCATGTAAAAAGTTATTTTGGGCATATCCAGCATTATTATTGATAACTATTCACATCTAGCTAACACATGTGATTTAAGATGTTTTATTAAATCAATCAATCTACCAACACTCCAGTAATTTACTCAATTAATCAATTTATTTGTACTTTTGCATCAAACGATCAAGCGTACACATACATGAAATAATAGGTAATAAAAGACAATAGGTAACAACAGAGCATACTTAAATATAATACATGAGATAAGCAGGTACATAATTAGTTTATGGTGATGACTGGTAGTATTTTAGGTCATTAATTAAGGGGTGCTTATTCTCGTATGGTTTCCTATTCTTTGTAGTAGTTCTGGACTAGGTTGCCATATTCCCTTTTTTTTCTAATCCGTGATGAATAAAACGGGCAAGGGCATTTATGAAAAGCGGATCAGTACATTGCAGTATGCGATTGAACTGATCTAACCCCGATAGTTGTTGTATATTATATGGTAGTTTGTTAAAGTGATGGGTTCGTTCTTGTGCGAGTAATGAACAGCTCGTAATAAGATGTAATTCGTCATCCTTCTCATTGCACAGTTCGCAAATGCGATATTGTTCGTCAACATTTTGATGACGACCTCGTTCAATTCCCAACGACTGCATGGGAACCGATTCGTAGCCGTGTAAGTGATTCCCAAGGTTTTGTTATTTTACATTCATTTAAGTAGTCTTCTAATTTCGTCTCAGTCTTAAATTGTCTGTATGTTTTTAATTTGTAACAGGGTGGAGTTCGTCCGTCATTCATTTCGTCCGTTAATCACCAAAATTATTTCCATTAAATTAATTAAACATGCTATTTTGGACCATTAATTAATACCGCCCTGTACCGAAAATTCGGGAAATTTCAGAAATTCCCTGATTCGGACCACATTTTTCGACGGAACTTCCTAAACCATCTAGGATTCCGATTTACCAACTAAAATAAAATGTACAGGTAAGAACTTAGTGATCTCTTGCCAAATTCATCTTGTTCACAGTCTAAAAATTCCAAAATTTAGATTGTTTTCCTCGGAATTGCCAAAAGTTGAAATTTTGCCAAATATTGGGGGTGTCACACCCCTACATCCACCTGTAGCTACGTCCCTGACATCATGCTATTTAATACACGCTGAATAAGTCAACTGTGGACGTTGTAGATGCGTTGTTGATCCGTTGGCAATGCAGTTATATGGATTACACCTTGAACCAATTATAGGTCGTAGTCCAATATCATGCATTTGAACGCCGGTATAACAACAATAAATGTGTCTAGGTATGGTATGGAATCGATAGAATAGAATAGAATAGATTTATTAGCAATGAACACCCTTCCGGGCAGAATGCTTTTACAATGAACATAATAGTACATTTTCATTTCACATACATCATATTATATAATGTATACATTCATTGTGATTATTGAAGTATAGTTATTTCAAGGAAAATATAACAACATAAAAAATTAAATAGATCAATTGTTGCATCCAATTTGACATTCTGATCTTAACTGAAAGTACTGTCGGATCAAGCTGCAGACTTTCGCACAATTTGATCTGTTATCGTTCCTCAATATCATCTTAAACTTATGTATATCATCCAAGTTATTATATGCCTTTGAATGCTTTGTCATTATTTTATTGATCTCTGATCGCAAGGTACTATATATTTGACATTCCATTAAAAAGTGAAATTCATCCTCGATCGTTGATGTACTACATTTGCATACTCGTTTTCAAGAGGTATTTTAGGTTGACAATGTCTTCCTTTTTCAATTGCAAGATTGTGATTACTTATGCGTAGTCTAGTGAACATATTTCGATCCTTAGCAGAGTGCGTGCATTCCAAATATAATTCTAAACTAATATTTCGTTTCACAACCCGATAAGTCCTTAATTTGTTTTTCTTATCTTTTTCGGTATTATCGGCCATACTGTCTATAAACTTACATACATGCATTTCCTTCAGTTTGTTTTTTCAAATTAATCATAAATGTCAATGGGTTTGTCTGGTTTGTGATATTGGACATATCAATAATTTGCGGAAATGAAAAGATAGACATATCAGCGGGAAGTAGGTGTTGATCTTTAATAGCTTGCGATAAAAGACCGCCAACATCTGACCTACTGGTCATCCGAACGAGCCAAGACAACTGACCTAGACTCTATTTTCTCATGTCTAGAGACAAAGCTTATTGAATTAAACGACTCGGACATGGTTATATTAGGCGGTGACTTTAATGCTCGCACCGCGGAGCGACCTGATTTCGTTATTTCGGAAAATGATCGATCCGATAGGGAGCCCCGAAATAGTATTGACAAGGTAGTGAACTCCTTTGGTGAACAACTTCTATCTCTATGTCGCACCGCCGAGTTACGAATTGTGAACGGACGATGTAGTGGAGATCGCCTTGGGAGCCTCACATCTTACCAATACAACGGTGCTAGTGTAGTCGATTACATAATAATATCAGATAGATACTTGGCGGATGTAGATTATCTATGTGTTCAATCACCTAATGTACTTTCTGATCACTGCCAACTTTCAGCTCATATTGAATATAAAGTACCAATCCGAAACCCATCGGACATAGAACCAAAATACAAATATATCAGACCAACATATAAATTGAAATGGACCCCTGAAAGTGACCAATTGGCATACCAAAAGATAAATCAACCATACATCAAATGGAAACTAAATAACTTTATGAATCATAATTATGCCCCCACTATGGCGGACATAGAACAGTCTACGGATGATCTTATGACAGTTATAACTGAAATAAACGAATCAGCTGCTTCAAAGGTAGTTTATAGACGCAAAAATGGAACCCCGAAAAAGCATCCATGGTTCGACGATCGTTGTCGAACACTTAAACAGGACTTAGATAAAGCCATAACAACTATGAGGAAGAACCCACATGATAAGTTAATATACGTCAAATTTTTCACACTAAAGAAACAATACAAGCGGCAATTAAAACAGAAAACAAGAACTTACTATCAGAATTTATGTGAAAAATTGGACAAACTATCTACAGGCAACCCATCGGAATATTGGAAATTAGTGAAACAATTTACCGATGGCCCAAAAGAGGGAACTTCACTAGACCCGGATGTAGCAGTTAATTTTGTTAACACGCTACTTTGCAGACCACAAAGTCAGACAAATGCAGAAATAACAAATTATAATTTACCACCACCAAAACAACTTATAAGTAATACAATAATCTCGGCACAAGAAATTTTGACAGCAACTAAGAATTTGAAACGCAACAAAGCACCAGGACCAGATAACGTTTCTAATGAACTATTAAAGGTACTGGTTCCTAACATGGTAGGCTGCTTCGCAAAATTATTTAACCGCATCCTGTCATCGGGACATTACCCAACGGATTGGAGCAAATCTGTACTCACACTTTTATACAAGAAAGGGAACCGTTTTGACCCAAATAATTACCGGCCTATTGCTTTGAGTTCGGCCGTTGGCAAACTTTTCAACAAGGTAATAAACTCCCGGATTAATTCATTTCTTGAGGACCATAATCTGATAAGTGACAATCAATTTGGATTTCGCGAGGGTAGAAGCACGGTTGATAGTGCCTTTGTTTTAAAAACTATCGTTGATAAATAGGTAAAGAGGGTTAAAAAACCACTATATGCAGTTTTCGTCGATTTCAGGAAAGCATTTGATACAGTAGACAGATGCACGCTTTTCAATAAAATGAGGCGGCTTGGTATAGATGGCCAGATTCTCCGAGTAATTAAATCTATTTATCATAAAAGTACATATCAACTGAAAACTAGCAATGGTGTGGGCCCGCCGCTACTTTCTACAATTGGAGTCAGACAGGGGTGTTCAATTTCACCTACGTTATTCAAAATATACATAGACGGTATATCATCCATCTTCGATACAGAATGCAAACCAGCTTTTATAAATGAAAACCCAATTAATCACCTGTTATTCGCGGACGATCTGGTATTGCTATCCACATCCCCCAGAGGCATGCAAAGATGTCTTGATAATTTACAACACTTCGCAGAATCGAACGCACTTCAAATAAATACCGACAAAACCAAATCTATCTTATTCACAAATAAACGAACAGTAACAACTCCCACGTTTAACTTGGCTCATGATATAATTTCACCCGTGGATCATTACTCATACCTAGGTATCGTATTTCACAAGAAAGGCAAATTTGCTATGGCACAAGCGGAAATGATTAATAAAGCATGTAGAGCAATGCATAGCCTCAAGCGATCACTTCAAAGCAAACATGCGCCATCACCACAGATTCTCGTTAAACTTTTCGATCAGTTAATAAAGCCTATTCTATTATATGGCTCGGAACTGTGGATAAATGAACATCATATATTCAATAGAAAAGATTTGGACGGAGAGAAGCTGCACGTTGAATATTGTAAAATGGCTCTTGGAATAGGCAACAAGGCGTCAAATTACGCAGCGATGGCGGAGCTGGGCAGATATCCTATTACAATAGATGCCACCATCAAATTCTTCGCATTCAATGTCAAATTACAACGGCACGAGCGTCACACGTTACTTAATGATGCGTACACCGATAATAAACTTATCAAAGGGAACGTACAATTAGATGACATAATACGGAAGAAATGCCCAAAAGATGCGAAGATTCGGCCCGCGGCGATAAACTTATGTAGCCAACTGAAAGAGGCATACCGATCGGAATTCACCAAAGTGCTTACGGCAACTACCGCAATCAGAGGAGATGGTGGTAATAAATTGAGAACCTATGCGCTTGTCAAACATGGATATTATATAGAACCCTATCTCAAATATACAATCAACAATGAGGCAAGAAGTATGTTTACACGTTTGCGAATCAGTAATCATAACCTTGCTATTGAAAAACTAAGACATATATATCCTGTTAAATCCGAAGCAGCTAGAATATGCTTATTTTGCAAAGAAGGAAAGTCTATAGAAAATGAGATTCACTTTATTACCGAATGTAACGCATATAAGTCCATAAGAAATGATCTCTACTCACAGTTAGAATTATATAAGCCGGGATTTTTACAATGGAAAGAAACTGACAAATTTATATTTTTTATGAGTAACAATGACCCGAATGTCTGTTCGTTAATATGCCGTAAGATTAACTTATGTTTTAAACAAAGATCAATGTTATCAGCCATGAATACATAAAGGCTCACACCCGCGAAATTATCACCCGATCTGCTACCAAGGGTGTCATATCATAACATATTGTTGTATCTATCTTGTGTATATGTATTTTTGTGTTCTCTTATTTCATGTTTCAATGTCATTATGTACATGTATTTCTGCAACCTGTCCACATTTGGATGTCTATATTGCAATAAAGTTATCTTATCTGGTGAGAGTAATTTCGTTGCGTAAGACGCTGTTCTTAAGATGGCATCATGTGTTAAAGGGAATCTCCCAAGCTCCGCGCGAACGGCTTGGTTTGAGGCGAATTTTCCGACACCTAGTACTTGTTTGCAGAATTTAATATGTAACTGTTCCAACTCTGATTTGTCCGCATTACTTTTTAACATATAAGATCCCCATAGTTCGCTACCGTAGAGCTGAATTGGTTTGATTAGTTTATCATATAACTTCAACATTATTTTAATTGGTTGTAATGAGGTTGTTTTGAACGCGTCAAACAAGGAATACATAGCTTTCCTTCCTTTCGCATTTAGGTCAGACATTGCATTTTTAAAAGAACCTGTTCTGGTAAAATTTATTCCCAAAAAAGTGTAGTTACATGTTTGTACCAGACACACTTTCGCTTGTATAAGAAATACCAGCCTGGCCCCATGAAATCAGCACATAGTGGCCTCAATGATTTTTCCTTTTCAGCCCATAAAGCTTATTTGTGTCTCGTGTTCATCTCTACACGCTATACGAGACTTTTTGGTGTCATCGTTTTCAGCACCATTATGGAATATTTCAAAATGAATTAGTACCATATAGTGATATAGAGCTGAAAATATATAATTAAAATTAAGCACGAATCTAGTGAATTAACGGAATGTTTTGATGTTATGAATTACGCCGAATACGGGCTCATCGCAACAATATGGTATATATGATATTATTTCAGGAGAATATGTTGAAAATACACACGCAGTATCCTAGCCTGTTTCGTGAAAATAAGTTCATATGAAATATATATAATATTTGTTTTTCGCTTTCAGCCCATATATAGAGCTAATTTTTTTTTTCTTTTCATTCTTATATACGAGAGTATTTGGGGTCATCGTTTTCAGCACTATATGCGATTATATCAATATGAAATTGTCCCACATAACGCTGAAAATAAACATTCAATTTAAGCTTGAAACCATCTTTTACTAAGTAACGGAAAAGTCTGATTATGGTGTTCTGAATTATAAATCCAATACGGGCTTATTGCAATAATAGGGACTTTTTCGTGTAATTTTCGGCCAAATTGAATGGTGGTATATCAGGGGGAATTCTATAAATAATACCCAAATCTTACGCATTTCAATTATTTACACGGTGGTGCAAGATCGGTGGCGCAACGGTGGCGAAAACGGTGGTGATTTTGAAGATGGCGACGGGCGATGTTTTGATGAGTATGTATGTCAGAAATCACGTTTTACATCACATGTGTTACGTTTGTGTTTACTGATATTTCATCCGATTGCTTTGGAATATAATAATGTACGCTGGGACATACGATATGTGGTGATTGAATTTGTTATTACGCGTGATTGTTTATATTTATTAACCCATTTCACCACTTATACTGTTGTATTCGAGCATACATGAAGCCACCAACCCGCCCGACCCCAATATCCATTACAATTAAACAATACATTAAGCCTTTACAACGGGAAGGACGGGCCGGCGTATATCTATATGGTACATGATTGAAGGTTCGAATAGTGAACTTGTTCAATCGACCTAATTTGATGTGAAAGCCATGGGTATTTTCGTGATTTCTCTTAGTTTATGCATTCTAAATTAATATGTAATGACGCGTGGGTACTTATATTATTAAATTTGACATAAGGGAAGTCAATCGGGAGATCTGTATTGCCTATATAGATATTAATTATTTTTTTTATGCCGGTGACGACTATTGCGGTGGCGACGAATTTATGCCGGCGGCGACTAAATTTATTAACATTTCTTACATCGCCACCGTTTTCGCCACCGATATTGCACCACTGTGATTTAGGGTCCTGTGAATAATCGAGATTCGATGAAAAACGAATCGACTAATATTCTTCATAAGTGCACATCTATCGCTTTATTGTTGTTTAAGTTCTTGGTTCACTAATTCCAAAATGAAATAGGTTCAGTTTGGGCTCGTTAGTTAATAACTTCACCCGTTGTTATAGTCTGGGTTCCAAATTGAATCAATTGAATTCAAGGGAGCAATTTTCGATTCGACGTTTCGGAATTTCCGATATTCACAGGACCCTAACAGTAACTGTTCCTCCATACAAACCAATGTAAAATTTACAAATTTGCATGCTATAACCATTCAATTCATCGGTCAATATTTACACTCCAATATGTCAGTGGCTATGGAACGCGAATTTAAACTCGGGATTGGTGTAGAGTCCACCACGTGACGCTCGGGAACCGGTTGCAACACGTGCCGACCAGAGCACGTGTTATATTGACCAGCGATATTACTAGTAAGTGCAGACCACACAACTTCGGGTCTGTGATAACTTGCACATAATGTTGCTTCCGACTTATTGCTATTTCACAACGAATGACACAATAACTCACGCCTATTATAATAGGCATGTTACTATGAACAACATGCGAAGCCTTGAAGGCCATCGCTCAATTCAGCTGTCTTGAGACAGTCTGTATCTACCATGCACACATACCTATATGTGTTGATCCCTCAGTTACTTTGAGGAATCTTAATTCCGCTCTCTCCTGATGAGACCTTAATTGGTTGACAAAATAGGTCGAAACACTAAAAGGCAGTGTAGAGTGCTACATAGAATGTCCCGTCCATAGATCGGATGGGATGTTGGTATTTATCCAATTTTATATAAAAACCGAATTTTAGATGTCATTATGTCGACGTATTTCCATAATTATATTATACGCGGAAAACCAGGGGGGGGGGTGGGGAAAAAACTCCAGGAACGTATGCTTATTTTCTGCGTTCGGGAACTTTTGGGACCCACCCAAATCCGCAAATTTTGTACTACCAAAATTTAGGTACCCACCCCCATACTGCTTTATTTTATGTGAAATTTAATACAGATTTATGCCCCAATATCTAAAATTTCCCTCATGTTCTGTTTCTGAAAATTTTAGATTGGCGGGGATGGGGGGGGGGCTTCACGCAGCCGCCTGGCTTACCCTCATGCATGCAGCTCGTACGACCATGACGAGATAATAATAGTATGTGCGGTCATTTATATGTGAAAGCAATTTAATTGTATATATAGCTGTCGAAATCTATAATCTTTAATGGATGACCCTTCGTGTTCAGTTCCCAACATCCCAGATGGTGCCAATTGATAGCGCACATAAAACGCACATAAAACGTGTTGACCCTAAATGAACCCATGCCAGTATTAGTCAAATCTGGTCAGTGGCCGAAGGGGGATAACTCAATCTGGTAAATTGTCACCCAATACTATTCTTAAAAATGCATTTTATTCCCAACTGATACTAATTTCATAATATTTCTGACTGGGAATATCATTATTTGTATCACAGTAGTCACAATGAATCCACTTACGTAGTTTTAGACACAGAAAACACCATCCGGTTTATGGGCCAGGAGAGTAGGTCCCCATAACACATAAGTCCCCACAGGCCAGGTCTAAAGACGGCGCGGTTTCCCCGTAAACCATGTTTAAACATCCCTCTCTCTCTCTCTCTCTCGATCTCTCTCTCTCTCTCTCTCTATCTCTCGAATCTCCATATCTCTGCTTTCCCCTTTCGCACTTTCTCTCTTTCTCTCTCCTCTATCTCTCTCTCTTTTTATCTCCATCTCTCTCGAATATCCCTATATATCGATACTTTCCCCTTCCTCTCCCCTCTCTCATCTATCTCTTTCCCCGCACTGTCTCCCTCTTTCTCTGTGTGTATGTCTCTCTCTCTCTCTCTCTCTCTCTCTCGCTTTATATCGCAATCTCACATTGCTCCCTCATTTGCAATATCACATTCGCTCACTATTTCTCTCTCCTTCGCACTCTCTCCTCTCACTTTTTCTCTCTCATTTTATTGCAATCTTTCTTCCAGTTTATATTGATATTTCCATATCGCTCTCCGTCTACCTTCTCTCCAACACTCAACTCTTTGTTCCTCGCTTCACAGTCTCTTTGAAAGGCGAAGAAAATCCTATATCGGATATACGTCTCTAGAACTCTCTATTAAAATTAGGTTCTGTATTGAAGGGATTCCCTCCATTTCATTGGAGAGTAGCACAGACTGCGCGTTATTTCATTGGTTTATGGCATAGCAGATCACGTCAGAGGTCAGAGGTCAATGACTTGTTGACAATTTTTCCACGCATTGTCAAACTCAACTACTGTTGGAAAACTGAACAGGCGATATATCCATGATTTGTTTTATTCATCGCAATATAGTAGACATCATCTTCGATTTTTATTTATCAGTCAACGATATTAATGACTGATTAGCCTTTCGCATCTAGTTGTATTTATGACTACTTCTAAATACTACCATTCTCACAAACATTTACTAGCCAAGAATGCACTCCATATTTGGAAACGGTTTATTAGGTCATATTCGGAATGCCGCGTCGTCGTAGAAATGAAACATTATGAACACTTCTAGAGACATATTTCCGATATAGGATTTTCGTCGGCTTTTCAAAGAGACTGTTCGCTTCCTCGCACTGTTTCGCCCAACTGTTAAATTCAAATAGCGTCTGATCACGAGCTCTAATTGGGGGGGGGCGGCTCCACCCTGGACAAGTGGTCATGCTAATGATGGTGAGTCCTGCCGAATTGCTTTGATGATGCTATGAAAAACTGATGCTGTTAATAAAAAGTAATGTAATTTTTCTAAAGTTGTCACTTTCGCGGTGTTCGGATAATCTGAACATATCCAGGAAAAGCCATTATGTTTATAAAACATTCCAAAACATATATATTGGGGAAATATATAAATATGATTCTTTTTTTTCTTTTTAGCTGTTACAAATAGACTATAATCAAGAGACATATTCACATAGTTTTCCAAACTCTAGCGCAGCCATTATTTGTGTTCTTGAATGTTTCATACGGACAATGGCTTTTTCTCAAATCGCTCTGATTTGTCAAACGCCGCGAAATTAAAACTTTTGAAGAAATAACGATACTTTTCGTAAATGTACAGCACCATAGCAATTCTGCAGGACCCACAAACATCATAGAAAATTAGCTGACCCATCAATATCATAGCAATTCTGCAGGACCCACTAATATCATAGCAAATTAGCACGACCACTTATAGCCAGGGGTGCGCTCGTCATCATCAGTCGTTCTGTGTGAATACTTGTCAGATTTTTTTTTCAGGTTGCCTTGTTCATAGATTCCATCGTGAAGATATTTTCGAAGGCCAAGTACAACACAGTCGAGAATTGTATCCTAATCTGAATATTTTAGTTGTCTTATTTCACGTTATATCTTATGTCTGGGGTGGGCGCGGACCGTCGCTCTATCCACATCGTATTTGTGATTTCGCCAAATTCGGTCCCATCTCTAGAAAAGTTTCCTTGGTAACCTAAAGTATATTCAGCTGGATAATCGGTCTATTTTGAATTGGCTTATCTTCTCAGCATACACTATATCCTTTGAAACATTGTTTCAAGTAGTGGCTTTTAAGTGTATATTTCGGGAACATTGTGATTGGACCCTTCTTTGTAGAGCTGTGTGGACTCGTGTTCGAGATTCTGTATCTCTTGGTCGACATTTATTAATTTTGAAGCATTCGAACATGTCAATATATCTTCGTAATCCATAATTATTCTCCAATCCTGATATATATGCTTTATTTTCTCGTATCAAATAAGTGTACATGATATTGAGAATGTATATACAAAAGATATGTACAATATGAGATAATTGTAGCATATGGACATATAAACATTCCGGCTCCTCTTAAGTTGTGTTGCATTTGACTCTAGCTGTTGTGCTTTTACAGTGGCCGGATATGTGTCGTGTCAAATTCCTTACAGGATCATAGATTATCTGTTGTCTAAAGTTGTCTCTCGTATAGTTTTAATATACGTTGATATAAAAAAGACTCACCTTCTACTAACAATGCATCGGGGTATACCCATGTGTGTGCACCCTTTATCTGCTCTATATAATACAGAATATATCGTCATTACCTTAACGTTGCTGAAGACATAACATCGGATTCAGGAGGTGAACTGATCCTACCTCTCCTGTGGCTACTGCTGTTTAATGTCGGATTCGTGTTCATCTCAGCCTGCTTAACAGCTATGGACGTGAGTCTAGCTGTTTTTTGCCCGTGAAAGACATCTTTATTTACCAAAATCATATGTCAGAAATCACAATGAAAAGAAATTCAAAATTCTGTTAGCTAATAGTAAGACACATATTATGAGAAAGTTATGTAAGTTTATCCGACTTATTAATGAAACTGCAAACTGCTCTCCTGGATAACTTAATCATTGCACTCCACGTCACTTTATTTTCTATTTCAAAACTATTGTTGTGTACTGACCGTTATACTTATGATTATATATATTCTAATACCATTACATGTATATATCACTTATGTATGTACAATGGTGAATGAATAAAGACTTACTGCTAACTAAACCTCCATATCGTTAAAGATTCCCTTACTCTTCTTGACAGCACTTCCTACAACAACATTTTACGAAATTCCTTTTCAATGGACGTTTCAATTAGTACTACCAAAACACTAGCGGGGTTCAGATGGTATAGACAACGTTAGCTGGCCCGAGCTTGTTCGGGCATTTTTCAAGATTAAAATATTTCAATTACGAGGTGGAACGTTTCACGTTAGTAATGGAGAGGACAATTCCAACAATTTGGAGTCTGTGCACTGGGGGACTATTTCCTCAAATGGGTGGTGCGTCAGATCAGTGTTGATGGCGAATACTGTGGTGGTTTTTTTGTCTGGGAACTAGATACTCTTAAGATTAGCGAAAAGAACACAGCTCACTTGAGACAAAGAGTAAAGTACTTTTAATAGCTTGTCATCGTTGATCGTCATGTATATACAGGTCAGCAAGCCTTGAAATAGTGTGTCTGTCATTTGCAGAATGAGGTCCCCAGAGGGTGAATTTAGTGATGCTACTCCGCATAGCGGGCTAGCATCACCAAATTCACCATATGGGGACCTCATTCTGCTTACACCTCAGCAGAATGAGGTCCCCAGATGGTGAATTTGGTGATGCTAGCCCGCTATGCGGGGTAGCATCACTAAATTCACCCTCTGGGGACCTCATTCTGCAAATGACAGACACGCTATTCAAGGCTTGCAGGTCAGGCACATCCTGCATTTAACTATTATAATTATATTTAACTATTATTTTTTTAATTTGGCGGTGCTAAATCCACAATTTCTCTGTTCTTTTGTTTTTGCTTTTTTTTTGTGTGTGGAAACTATGGGATCGCGCATTCTAGTGCAAAGCCAAATTGCACTCGTATCAACAATACAGCAAAATTTCAGTTTCCCGAAAAAATTTGTTTTGCAACTTTTTGCGCTGGCTTATTTTAGTTAATAATGACACAAGGTTGCACTCAAGTTAAAACACCATTAAAAACAAACAATATGGTTTAAAAGGGGAAAACACTTGATTCAAAATAAATACTCTGACCCCTCTAACCCCTCTAAACAAAAGACGAATTGAAAAACTTTTATTCACCACCAATTGCAATTTGTGACAACCCTTATAATATGTATTGATATAACATGTATGCTATATTTCCATGTTTATGACCGAATAAATTTTTTTTTTTTTAAATGACACAATGATGCCTTTCTGAATGACATTAACATGATCACTCAATCGCTCATTCATAACATAATTTATACCACATGAATGTTAGTTGACTTCGTTATAATGTGTCATCGTGACTATTTTCACTGTTATTTCGTCACATATACATGTAAGCATACGTGGTATCGATTTAGTATGACACTGTTTTAAATATATTGTTTTTAAATATGGTATTGGGTTACGCCTTTTGTATAGAATTCACAAAACGACGAGATTCATATTTACCTACTATAGTGGAATATAACTATAATAGTTGAACGCCCGATCTGATATAAGCGGATACCGTGCGAGCGCGTATTAAGAATTTAAGCACGACATTCCTTGGAATAACCTGGACAGAATAGCCAGTAGTCTTAATTCTTAACTCTTAATTCTTGTAATTTCAGCCAATAGCAGCTGGTTCTGGAATCCCGGAAATCAAGTGCTACCTCAACGGGGTTAAAATCCCCAAGGTTGTGAGGCTACGCACGGTTGTTGCTAAAGCTGTAGGTGTCCTCTTTAGTGTATCAGGAGGTAAGACCAAACTACATTCGCCGAGTTATGAACCACGTCGTGAGTAATTTCCTCATCTGACACCAGAGTGTAAATGGACAAATGAAAACTAAGTATCAGTCAGCATGGGGAACCCAGTATGAATCTTGAATACTGTATATATCTCATACTGTATATATCTCGTAAATGTCCTCATTCAAGTCAATGCCTGGTAACAATAAGTTGGGGTGGGACCATCCTCACAACAAGACCGACATATCATTTACCGCATGTTACTCCTCCCCTGATCACCCCCCCCCCCCGCCTGGATTTTTTCCCGAAATTTGGAGGAGACTATAAAATATCAGCGGTATCCGTCCGTATATACGTCCGTCCCAGGTTGTTTCCGGAAGATAACTTTAGTTTTAGTTATCGCATTGTTTTCAAATGTCGGATGTGCATGGACTAGCCTCGTGAAAATAGAAGTCAAGTTCGAATTTGGGATCCATCTCCGTAAGAGGTGTCCAACCTACAATTGCGAACTGCTTCCCTTGAACCAGATCCAATTTAACCTAAATTCCCATTTCCAGGTAAACTTCCATTTGCATCCCCATTGGAATTTTCAACTGCACTTCACAGGGTTAGAAATTTCTAACCTGACACACCCATTAGCTGGAAAGTTTCCATTTAATGGGCCAATTTAATCCACACAAACATTATAGGAAGTATGAAAGTTTATTTTTTGTTTATATAAAAACAAGAAATACATAGATTCTTGTTGGATATTCAAACTATTTGAACGGTTTTAACCTATATATGATCTGGAATTTCAAAATGATTTTGAGTCAGGCATAAATGTTCGCACTGTTAAAAATGTGAGAGGTTTCAGTCCCTGCCTGAAATACTCGTTTGAACGTCATGGGGATTAGGGAGCCTATGGTCTCAAAATTTCATGGAAATCCAACTGTGTAAACAATATTCGCCCGAAATGTTCTGGATAGCGTAATAATGCTCTCGGAACATTATCTGCATCGTGATTCCGGTGACTCACATATTGTCACCCCAAACAACAAGGCAGTGTTCAATCCCCTCTACAAATACAAATACTTTTATTTCTCATCACCATTATACAATTGTATTTCAAGAAGAGTACAGCATGATTATACACTGGCTGCCCTTCCCAACAATAACAAAACGTGTTTATTGATTTACTTCTGGCGATACAGTATATACGTTGTCATGTGCATGTACACTATGTCGGCTGAATACGGACAGTTTTGTTTCTCAGATAATCTCGACTAAAAACTAGCTAAAAGAGTTAAATGTTATAAAGGTTTGAATACAAAAGCTAAATAAAACTTTGGTTTAAAATTATTGGTCTCATTAAGGTAAACCAAACTATCGAAATTAAAACAATGTTCGCCTTGGTTCATGCACCGGAAGACTCAGATTGCAGAATGAATTGACAAAACATATTTGTCTACAATGGTAATAAAATAATTCATATATACGTTGTGGCAGTGCTCAGATCACCATACCAATGGGGTTATTCGTTTCATGTATGCCATGTCACAGTGTTATTAACGGAGATACGAAATTTGCCCAAATATGGATATCATTGGAACCGGCTCATTGACCACATTGTGATGGTTACAGTTATGCCCTGTGCCAATGCATTCTCTTATATATGCGAGTCGACCATAGGTCGCCTCGCATATATAAGAGAATGCATTGGCCTAAAAAATATATTTTTTTAACACTTTTTACCATTTTTTCTTACAATCTTTAACAATTTTATGATTTTTAATGTGTTAAGCCAATGCATTCTCTTATATATGCGAGGCGACCTATGGTCGACTCGCATATATAAGAGAATGCATTGGCACAGGGCCCTTCTGTTGGGTAAAGTGTTAATCAAATTAGGGGAGCCATGTAAATTTGATATAGAATACAAGTTTTAAGTGTCTGTCAGACCACTGATCGTGTCGCCAATGGTCACCAAGGTATGCATATGTCAGCTAGTAAATTGAGTAATTAAAATATCAAGATTTAATCAAGAGGGTTAACTTCATTAAGCAAAACAGCTAAGTCAGTAATAAATGTAGTCTGCCAATCAGTATAATTACAAGTGTAACGCCAATCGTAGCGTATATATGTGTCACTGATAGGTCAGGCACAACCTGCATTCAACTATAATAGGTAAATATGAATATCGTCGTGTTGTAAATTCGATACAAGAGGCATAACCCAACACCTTATTTAAAAACAAAATATTAAAAATAGTGTCATACTAAATAGGTACCATGTTTGCTTATGTGACGAAATAACATGTGTCGATCCGTGCAAACAATTAGTCATGATGTTACATGATAAGGAAGTCAACTAACATTCAATTGGTCTAATAATGTTATGAATGACGGATTGAGTGATCATGTTAATGTCATTTACAAAGGCAACCTTGTTTCGTTGTTAACTAAAATAAGGCAGCGCAAAAAGTTGCAAAACCAACTTTATCGGGATACTGAAATTTTGCTGTGTTACCGTCATTTGTCAGGTAAATGTTTTGTCCGGTAACGCAAATCCCGTTAAAACAATACCCATATATTAAATACGGACACGTTATATAAATAAAACTTTAAGTTAATATTTGTTTCGTAGTATATACTGTCAGAATTATATAAGCATTGACAATAAAAGTTAATGATTTCTCTCACCCCTACACATTTTAGCACAGGCAGCCCGTGTGAGATAGCTGGGTGAGATTTCCCTGTCTCACCCAACACGTGACCAGATGTCTCACTCTACCCACGTGACTGCTTTATCTATTTAATTAAAAGCCGGAACTAATTTAACAATCCGTCATTATGTTTTGTATGAACTAAAACAATGGCGACCAACCAGTTACGCTTCACGTTTCAAGTAAATAAATACGGAAGAATTCGTGAACGCTAATACACATGGAGATAAGCTTCGAACATGTTAATCACGAAGAACCTTCAACATAACCTCACTTGCAGACCAGTGTTGCACAACATGCAATGCAAGAAAACTAAGATGCATGCATCAGGTCGGCCGTGAACTATCTACCATAGAATTGTTGTAGCTATCGATTATACATTTTGGAACACCTGTCTGTATGTATGTGTGTATGCATGGATGCATGTGTGTATGTGTTATAGACTCTAACACTGCTCGACTGATCCGACTCGGATTTGGTATTAAACGTGTCAACTTGACATCGCTCATAGGCATGTTTCTGGACCTTGACCGATCCGACTAAAATTTTGTGTGTAGGACTACTTCGATCCCGTGAGCAATATGGACGGGTCCAATTTCACGTGGGATCATGTTCTCGAACGTGCTGATATAGGCATGTTTCTGGACCAATTGAACAATAGTTTGGCCAGACGCTGTATATACTGGGTACTGTCCAGATGGAGGCGATCACAAAAAAATCCCTAAATAGCCCGAACGAAGTCGAGTACATCAGCTAGTTTAATATATATTTTGGACATTTGTCTGTCTGCTTGTCTGTTAGCTATGGCCGGGAAAACTGTCGGACAGATTTGACGAAATTTGATACCTAGGGGAAATTATTTCCAGGGAGTATTTTGGACGGGTCAAATCTTGATCCCGACCTGACTTTGACATTCAAAAAGATCAATTCAAGGTCAAATCTGGTAAAACGGAAGTATTTCAACGAAATTTAATACCTACTGTTACTTTTGTCCCAGGAGTGTTTCGGGTGGGTCAAATCATGACCCTGACCTGATCTTGACATTCAAAATTGTCAATTCAAGGTCAAATTGGGTAAAGCCGGATTTCGACGGGTACTTTTGTCGTGACTTTTGTCCGGGGAGTGTTTTGGACGGGTCAAATCGTGACCCGACATGACGTTCACCTTTAAAATTGTCAATTCAAGGTTAAATCGCGCAATTCTCCGAAAATCAGAGGGGAACATCCCGGACGAAGTCGGGTCCACCCGCTACTATTATATATTTCTAGATTTAGTTACAAACTAAATACCTGTATATTGTACAAAGAAATGTTTGACAAATATATCTGTATCAATATTACCATACGGGTTATTAAAATAGATACGACGAAACAAATTTTTAAGGGTGCATGTATCAGGTAATTTTTTATATTTCAAATGATGACAGGAATGCGGAAAGTTGAAGTACCTACGTAATACTGGCTATCCGAATGAAGAGATATTCATGTATATAAAAACCAAAATAGAAGATGACTGCTGGCGACAATGTTTTCCAAAAAAATTAAAAGCATTCGATAGCTCACATCTAGTTGTCAGCCCGAAGATCAATATGAAGGTTGGTGACTATCAGATGAGGGATATGTCTGTACAGTTGCTAAACAATTCAGTCATGCAAAAGAGGATCAAACAGTAACATACCAAATTGCTGCCTGTGGTAATGTTTTTTAACGAAATTCGGGAAAATTAGATAACTCTCACCCTGGTTATCCAGAAGACCATTGTGGAATCTGGTGACGATCGGACAAGGGGTGTCGTCTGTAGGATCAACCAAATTATTTAGCCATAAAAATAGTAAAATTCAAGATCACCGCTGGCAGTGATGTCTTCACAAGGACAGTTTGAGAACAAAATATGGCTCACATCTAGTGGTAACCCAAAATATCCACATGAGAAAAAGTTCTCCAATAAAAGCTGGCTGCAGGGTGCGCCAATTGATTCAAATTCGAAATTTAGCAGGGTGTACTGCTTGTGGCCATGTTTTCCCCGCAAATTTGATAGACTGATGGACAAAACCACTGAATCCGTTGAATCAATATACATGTATACAAGGATTAATTTATATGCATTGTTATACACAGTACTGGTATATAAAGGTACTGAAAATAACAATATTACTAGTATACACAAAATAAACCATATATCATGGCTATGGGTTCTAATATCCGAATATGACAGCTGAGAACTTGGTGTGAATTGCAGAGTGGTGGTGTCTCAAGCATATCTAACCCTCCACGTTAGAAACATGCCATTAAATGTCATAAGTATAATCTAGCTTGAGGACAGAAGTTATCCATAAAACCCCCTTAGTTCAACCAGATCCTCGCGCGATGTATGGTCGATCACATGATGATCTAGGGGGGATTAGAATTGTTGTATAAAAACAGCACTGCATGTAAATATAAAATAAAATAGTGCTACATCTTATTACAGATTATTGCCATATATAATCAGTGACTATAGAGACAGTCTGACAAAATAAAGTTTCAGTGACACTCTATCCGAAGAGGGGAATAATTCCATCTGTTACAGTCAATGGAGCAATTATGAATCTGGAAACGTGAAATTTCTAAGTAATACTAGATATCGACATGACGCGATAACATATAACGTAAATGCAATATTGCCGCTGGCGACCATTTTTTCCTATAAAATTAAAAACAATATTTGATAGCTCTCATCTGATAGATCAATATCAAGATAAATATGAAGTTTGGTGATGATCGGATGAGTGAAGTGGACTGTGCTAAACGGTTTAGTAATGCTTAAAAAGATTTTTACCTTAATATTTTTATGTTCACTTTATAAACTTCACTGAGTCATCTTTGTCATGTATTGAGTTTGATATCTTTTGTTAACAGTTTATAAATCATGTATGTCTCATGTTTGTTATTTTAATTTATGTGTTTAGTATCATTAAATAAAGTTGCATTCCTTAAAAAGATTCTTACCTCAATGTTTTTATGTTCACTTTATAAACTCCACTGAGTCATCTTTGTCATGTATTGATTTTGATATCTTTTGTTAACAGTTTATAAATTATGTATGCCTCGTGTTCGTTATTATATTATATACACTTTATAGTGTGTTTCAGAACGAAAAAAAAATGAATAAATTCAACAAATTTGTAAATTTAAAAACAATTCAAACGTTGTTGTATTCCATGTCCCAGCCCGGACATATACACCAAATTTCAATAATATTCACTGATAAACAACGGACCAAACGCCATATAACACCCGTATACATCTTTTATTCCGAGCTGGCCTTTTATTCCGAGTTGGCACACGTCGATTGGGGTGAGTTAGCCCTGGGGCGAGTACGCCGATTCCGGCACCTTCTCTATTTGCAGCAGGTATACGTTTACGCTGGTTTACGCGTAATTTAATTTACAAAGTTCCCCAATTGGTATCGTAAATAGAGCGACCTTATTTGACAGATAATGCCTCTGTTATTGATTATCAAGTTGCTATACATTAAAAACGACAAATTCACATGCTCGTTCAAGCGCAGTAGTCTATTTTCCCCATGTTAAAGGACATCCACAAATACTAAATAACGCTAACCTACTGCGAATGTTTGACACGACAACTGTTAACATATTTGGGCTGAATTCATCTGACGCGGTATTATTCCTCAAAATAAACAACAAAACCATCGTTACTTGGAAATGTAGTTTGGGGTAACATTTACATAAATCCTCCACATCATTTATCCCGACACACACGTCAGATGAAAAACAGCCATGAAGTAAACGGCCAAATTGGCCGAAATAAACGATTAATTGTGCGAACACATTCCATCAAAAACAGAAGGCCCCACCAAAGCGAAACTGGCATGCACATTTCGTAACTCGTAAACAATAGCCGATTCACAAATGACGAACGAAATAGTTCTACATTCGAACAGTTGTCACCGTTGCAATAAATCGTCGAACGCGTCTAACTAACATTTGTCTGTCATATATTCACATGTTTCTTTTCTAATGGTACCGATATGGACATTTCCCATGACAAAAACGATTAGTCTAGTTGTTTATACTTCATATCAATACGCGCGTTTCCCGGAATCTGTGCAGGTGCAACGATGTGACGTATTCATGTCGATTTCACAAGACCATGTCAATTTCACTCTAACGTATTAACCCTGCGAGCTCCACAAGTGACAAGTGCACCACAATCCTGCCTCGTAGACGGCTCATTTCATATGCTGTATTAGGGCGCCTTTTGTTCGACAAGTTTTGGAGAATTCTCTTCATGCCTCGTTAATCAGCAACCTTTGACAACCTTTATTATAATTAATGATAATGAAACGTTCGAGTTCTTTGAAAATATTTGAGGACAAATCTAGTTGAATAAAATGTTGATTCGCCAATAGAAGAAATGTACATGTATCTGTGATCGCGGGTTAATATTTCAATGACATCCAAAAACTGTTTCTGTACTTTCCATGCAGAAGGAAGTGGTATAACAACCAGACATCGAATGAAAATGGGTAGAGATAAACAATTCTCGTCGCCCAGAGCGGAACATGGTACAACGTTTTATTTTGCCTGTTCCTAGAGAAACCCATATATCAGCACCACTGTTAGCATCGGTAAACTTTGAAAACTGACCGAGGAGAATTACCAAGACATCTGTGTCAACAATCCGAACATGGATTGTCGTCAGTCCATAAGAAAGCGCGCGAATAACGTGCGGCACAATTCTAATATCAGCTTCCTCCTGACAACAGTTTCTCAAGATGTACTCGGAAGAATTTGCTATTTTGAGAGTTGACGAACCTTCTGTTTTGTTTATCACTTTATCATCACCTATAACATATTTTGACGCATTATTTATCAGGAATTCAAATAGTTCCAGCTTATTGTCTGATTCACGGAGGAAGTCGTTCAATTTGTTCGGAATCTTAGTTTGGCCACCAACTTTTCGTCCAAGACGTGTACCACGATTCTCATGAGTGCTGCCTTTTGTGTTGCCTTCAAAATAACTGTCCACACAACATATATGACATTAACAGTTCTTTGTTCGTAGACTTGAAACTTAATTAGTGACTGTGTCATCAAAAGTAGATCCTATCGCAGATTCAATTATATGCACAAGAGCGCTTCCATCGAATATCTTGCACGTACGTCCAATATGTTATTTCTGGTAGTAGTGTGTTCGAACAATATAGGGCAGTTCAAAAAACCCGAAATTGCTTCTCCGCTATTCCAATCGATCAAATGCACGGACAGGAGAACATCAAATTGAAAGGAAATGGAGGGTTGATGTGTTTAACAGAGAGTTCAGCAATAACAACGAGATGGCTAGTTGTTTACCCGAACCAATTGCGTGATGGGGACCCAGACATGTTTTTCTCTCATGAGAATCAGCTATTTCCCCCTGCCTTGTCAACGGGAGGTAAATTCTAGAAGGGGACAACATCTGATTTCCTGGAATGTATCCGAGTAGCAACTGGAGATATATCGGACCCACCTAAAAATGTTCAATGCAAGATATTCGATGGAAGTGTTCTTGTGGATATGATTGTACCTGCGATAAGATCTACTTTTGATGATCACGCACAGTCACTAATGAAGTTACTACTCAACACACTAAGAAGTGTTGTGTGGGACAGGTATGTTGAAGGTAGCACAAAGGGCGGCACTCGTGAGAATCGTGGTACAGGTCTTGGACAAAATGTTGGTGCCCAAACTAAGATTCCGAAAAAATGGAACGACTTTCTCGGTGATTCTGAGTATAAGCTTGAACTATTTGAATTCCTGACAAGTAAAGCAACAGCATGTGTTTGTGATAATAAAGTGATATACATGAAAGAAGGTTCGTCAACTCTCAATTTGAGAATTCTTCCGTGTCCATCTTGAGAAACTGTTGTCATGAGGAAGCTGATATTAGAATTGTACCGCACATCATTCGTGCGCTTTCTTGTGGACTGACGACAATTCATGTTCAGACTTGACACAGATGTCTTGGTAATTCTCCTCGGTTAGTTTTAAAGTTTACCACTGCCAACAGTGGTGCTGATATATGGGTTTCTCTAGGAACAGACAAAACGGAAATAGTATACCATGCCAACAGCACATGTTACGCTCTGGGCGACGACAAGTGTTTATCTCTACACATTTTGCATTCGATATCTGGTTGTGATACCACTTCCTTCTTCCATGGAAAGGACACAAAAACGTTTCTGGGTGGCATGGAAATATTATCCGGCGATCACAGATAAATTTCTTCTATTGGCGAATCAAACTTTTATTCAACTATATATATAGATTCGTCCTCAGATATTTTCAAAGAACTCGAACGTTTTATTATCATTACATATAATAAAGGTTGTCAAAAATATTTGTTCAACGTATAAACACAGGCATGACACTCTATGAGTTGCTATCTATCGGCTGGTATTACCAGACTGTGAACATTATAGTTATATAACATAACAAACATGAATTTGAGAAAATAGTATAAACAAAGATAAGCCATCTTTATGCCATGTGTATTATTGATGGACAATTTAAAGTTGTGACCTGAAATACATATCTATACCCTCTTGTATGCTAGATTACATAAGTCAATGATATTGGGTCAATACCTTCAAATATATCCATTGATGGTATAACAGATTTATTTTATTTTTATTCTATTTCACAAAGACATTACATGTATACACCTTTATATGTGTTGTATTCTACATTCATTTTCAAAACTTTTGAGACCGCATATTGTATATTATCTTGGGAAATGTTTGAGAAATTGCCCTTATATTGGTTGAAAATAGTTGAAATGATCAAATATAATTGTTATTAGGCATACAATTGTAATTTCAATATTATACTGACAATGAGGTTGTTACAATATCATATATGACGAATTGCGATCGACAGACTCACTTTATAAGATTTAACCAAAGATTTATGTATTTATTACAACAGTCACATTTTCGTGATTTTTGGGGTGAGGGGTAACATAAACCAAATTTTCTGAAACGTTATTACATATTAGCGACATAAAATGTATTCATTGTTTTCAGTATATCTTTCCAAATTATATATGACAAAAACAATGTGATTTGTTACAAATATCCTATTTATTGGACCATAATATTTGAAATGACAAGGATTTTCTTACAAAATTGCATATGTTTAGTCGAAAAAGTTTAAATTTCAACTTTTGTCACTACAGTATTTAGAAATGTGATTGAATAGTGTCATATAGATTCTCATCCATGTTCTATCGGATGTTTATTACAACAAAAAAAATTCATAATTTTTTGGGTGAGGGGTAATATAATCCAAACGTTTTAAAATATGGTTACGAATATGTCCTAGATGTTGTATGTTTTGTTTGTAGTATACATTTCCGAAAGTTTTAAGGTATTAAACTTTGATCTACACTAAAACAGTTTTGAGAAATTGTCCATGTATTATTCCGAAATAATTGAAACGAGAATGATTTTATGACAAAATATCAGGTTTTTGGTTAAAAAAGTGATAAATTTCAAATTTGGTCAGCCTGGGTTGCTACTATCTTCAACATATGACAATGCCGGATGGAATGACGCCTTTATTAGGCACGTGCCTTAAATTGTATACCAATTGGAACGTCACTGTGAAATAATGATTGAAATTGGCGGCCATTTTTATATATACTGGAAACAAGGGTTAATATTGATCAGAAACCTATTTCTAGTTCTCTTTCTGAAAGAGCACACATAACTTGACATAATATTAAAAAATGGCACTTTTGGCCAGTCCGTTCCAACAAAAACGCTAAGTCATCACACTGTTAACAATGCTCAATGGACTACAGTTGTCTCTCATTCTCTGAACAGGGCTGTTTGTCGGTAAGGAAGGTCCCATGATCCACAGTGGTGCTGCCATCGGCGCGGGAGTTCCACAGGTTAGCTTCACTTATCACTAGCATTTTCAATATTTAACAATACATATTTTCAATAATAAACATCACATACTGGATTATGCAGATGTGTGCCTTATCTATTTAAAGATGCATAATCCGATTAAGCGCCTCTCAAATACTATTTATTTGGATTCGGAGGTCAAAAACATTTGATTCGAGTCGAGGAACCAACCTATCATATCTCAGAGTTATGGATTTCCAGCAAGATTTCTTGTATGAGGTAGAAAGAACTATTAACTCCTTCTAAATTTACTAAAGCATCATTGATGAGTAGTTACCCCACAGGAATATTAATTGTTGAACTTATTATATAAACATTTCCCTCAATAAATAGGGCTCCTTTTTCACTTTTATTTATCCGTCGTCTGCTTTTATCACCTCAACAGTCCCCCCCCCCAATCAATAGATTAATAGACCATTCTGATTAAAACTTTTTTAACTGAATGGGATGTGCTAACATATCATTTTCGTGTCTCATCATCGATAGCACATGTGATTTATATAGTACACCAGAAAACTAGGAGGATTATGGATTTACAGCCTGTTCTCCTGGATTATAAGCTCTATATGAACCTACTTGAAGTCGAAATAGGGTCAATATGAACGTATATTTTAAAAACGAATTAACCCTTTACCCAACAAACCGGCCAGAACCGGCCAAATAAAGCTTCAACAGCCTAAAATATCTTCGGTCTGTCTCAATGGAACCATACAAATATGGATATCATTGGAACCGGCTCCTTGACCACATTGTGATAGTTACAGTTATGCCCTGTGCCAATGCATTCTCTTATATATGCGAGTCGACCATAGGTCGCCTCGCATATATAAGAGAATGCATTGGCCTAAAAAAATCTTTTTTTAACACTTTTTACCATTTGTTCTTACATTCTTTAACAATTTTATAATTTGTAATGTGTTAAGCCAATGCATTCTCTTATATATGCGAGGCGACCTATGGTCGACTCGCATATATAAGAGAATGCATTGGCACAGGGCCCTTCTGTTGGGTAAAGGGTTAAGTCCAATGTGTCACTATACCAAACCTACTTGTAGTGATAATGTTTTCTCATTGGAGACCTTTCGCAAAATATCACTATTATGATTACGGATAGGAAATATTGTCCTATAAAGGTAGACACTATATTCAGTTACACATATATTTGATGGAAAAAGTAATGTGTGTCTCTTTCAGATACCATGTTCTTATCCGCATATAATACACCACACGGATAATGTTTGAGCGTCCCCAATCAGGACCGGTGGCACATTCTTGACACATCTGCACATAATTAAACTGCGTGGGGTATATTTCGTATCACACAAGAAACCCCGTGTGTAAAGATAGAATTTTGACCGCTTACTAGCAGGATATTTCCATATCCGTAATCGTATTCGTGATTTTGCGAAAGGTCTCTAATGTGGCACGCGCCATTCAACTGAATAACGGGCATACTAAGTTCAGTCACTATAGGATTATTTCAAAATCGAGTCCAATATGAACCTAGTGCATGAGAACTTGTTGGGATTTTAGTACTGCTTCTAATAATGACACAGTTTGCAGTTTCAGAGCATCGCATTTGGATGGAAGAATCTCAAATACTCCTTCTTCAGAACTGACAGGTATGATAATCAGCATTAATATCCATTGGCTGACAGGTATGATAATCAGCATTATACTGACAGGCATGATAATCAGCATTATACTGACAGGTATGATAATCAGCATTAATATCCATTGGCTGACAGCTATGATAATCAGCATTATACTGACAGGTGTGATAATCAGTATTATACTGACAGGTATGATAATCAGCATTATACTGACAGGCATGATAATCAGCATTATACTGACAGGTATGATAATCAGCATTAATATCCATTGGCTGACAGGTATGATAATCAGCATTATACTGACAGGTGTGATAATCAGTATTATACTGACAGGTATGATAATCAGCATTATACTGACAGGTATGATAATCAGCATTATACTGACAGGTATGATAATCAGCATTATACTGGCAGGTATGATAATCAGCATTATACTGACAGGTACGATAATCAGTATTATACTGACAGGTATGATAATCAGCATTATACTGACAGGTATGATAATCAGCATTATACTGACAGGTATGATAATCAGCATTATACTGACAGGTATGATAATCAGCATTATACTGACAGGTATGATAATCAGCATTATACTGACAGGTATGATAATCAGCATTATACTGACAGGTATGATAATCAGCATTATACTGACAGGTATGATAATCAGCATTATACTGACAGGTATGATAATCAGCATTATACTGACAGGTATGATAATCAGCATTATACTGACAGGTATGATAATCAGCATTATACTGACAGGTATGATAATCAGCATTATACTGAAAGGTATGATAATCAGCATTATACTGACAGGTATGATAATCAGCATTATACTGACAGGTATGATAATCAGTATTATACTGACAGGTATGATAATCAGCATTATACTGACAGGTATGATAATCAGCATTAATATCCATTGGCTGACAGGTATGATAATCAGCATTATACTGACAGGCATGATAATCAGCATTATACTGACAGGCATGATAATCAGCATTATACTGACAGGTATGATAATCAGTATTATACTGACAGGTATGATAATCAGTATTATACTGACAGGTATGATAATCAGCATTATACTGACAGGTATGATAATCAGCATTATACTGACAGGTATGATAATCAGCATTATACTGACAGGTATGATAATCAGCATTAATATCCATTGGCTGACAGGTATGATAATCAGCATTATACTGACAGGCATGATAATCAGCATTATACTGACAGGTATGATAATCAGCATTATACTGACAGGTATGATAATCAGCATTATACTGACAGGTATGATAATCTGCATTATACTGACAGGTATGATAATCAGCATTAATATCCATTGGCTGACAGGTATGATAATCAGCATTATACTGACAGGCATGATAATCAGCATTATACTGACAGGTATGATAATCAGCATTATACTGACAGGTATGATAATCAGCATTATACTGACAGGTATGATAATCTGCATTATACTGACAGGTATGATAATCAGCATTAATATCCATTGGCTGACAGGTATGATAATCAGCATTATACTGACAGGCATGATAATCAGCATTATACTGACAGGTGTGATAATCAGTATTATACTGACAGGTATGATAATCAGCATTATACTGACAGGTATGATAATCTGCATTATACTGACAGGTATGATAATCAGCATTATACTGGCAGGTATGATAATTAGCATTATACTGACAGGTACGATAATCAGTATTATACTGACAGGTATGATAATCAGCATTATACTGACAGGTATGGTAATCAGCATTATACTGACAGGTATGATAATCAGCATTATACTGACAGGTATGATAATCAGCATTATACTGACAGGTATGATAATCAGCATTATACTGACAGGTATGATAATCAGCATTATACTGACAGGTATGATAATCAGCATTATACTGACAGGTATGATAATCAGCATTATACTGACAGGTATGATAATCAGCATTATACTGACAGGTATGATAATCAGCATTATACTGACAGGTATGATAATCAGCATTATACTGACAGGTATGATAATCAGCATTATACTGAAAGATATGATAATCAGCATTATACTGACAGGTATGATAATCAGCATTATACTGACAGGTATGATAATCAGTATTATACTGACAGGTATGATAATCTGCATTATACTGACAGGTATGATAATCAGCATTAATATCCATTGGCTGACAGGTATGATAATCAGCATTATACTGACAGGCATGATAATCAGCATTATACTGACAGGCATGATAATCAGCATTATACTGACAGGTATGATAATCAGTATTATACTGACAGGTATGATAATCAGTATTATACTGACAGGTATGATAATCAGCATTATACTGACAGGTATGATAATCAGCATTATACTGACAGGTATGATAATCAGCATTATACTGACAGGTATGATAATCAGCATTATACTGACAGGTATGATAATCAGCATTAATATCCATTGGCTGACAGGTATGATAATCAGCATTATACTGACAGGCATGATAATCAGCATTATACTGACAGGTATGATAATCAGCATTATACTGACAGGTATGATAATCAGCATTATACTGACAGGTATGATAATCTGCATTATACTGACAGGTATGATAATCAGCATTAATATCCATTGGCTGACAGGTATGATAATCAGCATTATACTGACAGGCATGATAATCAGCATTATACTGACAGGTATGATAATCAGCATTATACTGACAGGTATGATAATCAGCATTATACTGACAGGTATGATAATCAGTATTATACTGACAGGTATGATAATCAGCATTATACTGACAGGTATGATAATCAGCATTATACTGACAGGTATGATAATCAGTATTATACTGACAGGTATGATAATCAGCATTATACTGACAGGTATGATAATCAGCATTATACTGACAGGTATGATAATCAGCATTATACTGACAGGTATGATAATCAGCATTAATATCCATTGGCTGACAGGTATGATAATCAGCATTATACTGACAGGCATGATAATCAGCATTATACTGACAGGTATGATAATCAGCATTATACTGACAGGTATGATAATCAGCATTATACTGACAGGTATGATAATCTGCATTATACTGACAGGTATGATAATCAGCATTAATATCCATTGGCTGACAGGTATGATAATCAGCATTATACTGACAGGCATGATAATCAGCATTATACTGACAGGTATGATAATCAGCATTATACTGACAGGTATGATAATCAGCATTATACAGACAGGTATGATAATCAGTATTATACTGACAGGTATGATAATCAGCATTATACTGACAGGTATGATAATCAGCATTATACTGACAGGTATGATAATCAGTATTATACTGACAGGTATGATAATCAGCATTATACTGACAGGTATGATAATCAGCATTATACTGACAGGTATGATAATCAGCATTATACTGACAGGTATGATAATCAGCATTATACTGACAGGTATGATAATCAGCATTATACTGACAGGTATGATAATCAGCATTATACTGACAAGTATGATAATCAGCATTATACTGACATGTATGATAATCAGCATTATACTGACAGGTATGATAATCAGCATTATACTGACAGGTATGATAATCAGCATTGTACTGACAGGTATGATAATCAGTATTATACTGACAGATATGATAATCAGTATTATACTGACAGGTATGATAATCAGCATTATACTGACAGGTATGATAATCAGCATTATACTGACAGGTATGATAATCAGCATTATACTGACAGGTATGATAATCAGCATTATACTGACAGGTATGATAATCAGCATTATACTGACAGGTATGATAATCAGCATTATACTGACAGGTATGATAATCAGCATTATACTGACAGGTATGATAATCAGCATTATACCGACAGGTATGATAAACAGCATTATACTGACAGGTATGATAATCAGCATTATACTGACAGGTATGATAATCAGCATTATACTGACAGGTATGATAATCAGCATTATACTGACAGGTATGATAATCAGCATTATACTGACAGGTGTGATAATCAGCATTATACTGACAGGTATGATAATCAGCATTATACTGACAGGTATGATAATCAGAATTATACTGACAGGTATGATAATCAGCATTATACTGACAGGTATGATAATCAGCATTATACTGACAGGTATGATAATCAGCATTATACTGACAGGTATGATAATCAGCATTATACTGACAGGTATGATAATCAGCATTATACTGACAGGTATGATAATCAGCATTAATATCCATTGGCTGACAGGTATGATAATCAGCATTATACTGACAGGCATGATAATCAGCATTATACTGACAGGTATGATAATCAGCATTATACTGACAGGTATGATAATCAGCATTATACTGACAGGTATGATAATCTGCATTATACTGACAGGTATGATAATCAGCATTAATATCCATTGGCTGACAGGTATGATAATCAGCATTATACTGACAGGCATGATAATCAGCATTATACTGACAGGTATGATAATCAGCATTATACTGACAGGTATGATAATCAGCATTATACTGACAGGTATGATAATCAGTATTATACTGACAGGTATGATAATCAGCATTATACTGATAGGTATGATAATCAGCATTATACTGACAGGTATGATAATCAGTATTATACTGACAGGTATGATAATCAGCATTATACTGACAGGTATGATAATCAGCATTATACTGACAGGTATGATAATCAGCATTATACTGACAGGTATGATAATCAGCATTAATATCCATTGGCTGACAGGTATGATAATCAGCATTATACTGACAGGCATGATAATCAGCATTATACTGACAGGTATGATAATCAGCATTATACTGACAGGTATGATAATCAGCATTATACTGACAGGTATGATAATCTGCATTATACTGACAGGTATGATAATCAGCATTAATATCCATTGGCTGACAGGTATGATAATCAGCATTATACTGACAGGCATGATAATCAGCATTATACTGACAGGTATGATAATCAGCATTATACTGACAGGCATGATAATCAGCATTATACTGACAGGTATGATAATCAGTATTATACTGACAGGTATGATAATCAGCATTATACTGACAGGTATGATAATCAGCATTATACTGACAGGTATGATAATCAGTATTATACTGACAGGTATGATAATCAGCATTATACTGACAGGTATGATAATCAGCATTATACTGACAGGTATGATAATCAGCATTATACTGACAGGTATGATAATCAGCATTATACTGACAGGTATGATAATCAGCATTATACTGACAGGTATGATAATCAGCATTATACTTACAAGTATGATAATCAGCATTATACTGACAGGTATGATAATCAGCATTATACTGACAGGTATGATAATCAGCATTATACTGACAGGTATGATAATCAGCATTGTACTGACAGGTATGATAATCAGTATTATACTGACAGGTATGATAATCAGCATTATACTGACAGGTATGATAATCAGCATTATACTGACAGGTATGATAATCAGCATTATACTGACAGGTATGATAATCAGCATTATACTGACAGGTATGATAATCAGCATTATACTGACAGGTATGATAATCAGCATTATACTGACAGGTATGATAATCAGCATTATACTGACAGGTATGATAATCAGCATTATACTGACAGGTATGATAATCAGCATTATACTGACAGGTATGATAATCAGCATTATACTGACAGGTATGATAATCAGCATTATACTGACAGGTATGATAATCAGCATTATACTGACAGGTATGATAATCAGCATTATACTGACAGGTATGATAAACAGCATTATACTGACAGGTATGATAATCAGCATTATACTGACAGGTATGATAATCAGCATTATACTGACAGGTATGATAATCAGCATTATACTGACAGGTATGATAATCAGCATTATACTGACAGGTGTGATAATCAGCATTATACTGACAGGTATGATAATCAGCATTATACTGACAGGTATGATAATCAGCATTATACTGACAGGTATGATAATCAGCATTATACTGACAGGTATGATAATCAGCATTATACTGACAGGTATGATAATCAGTATTATACTGACAGGTATGATAATCAGCATTATACTGACAGGTATGATAATCAGCATTATACTGACAGGTATGATAATCAGCATTATACGGACAGGTATGATAATCAGCATTATACTGACAGGTATGATAATCAGCATTATACTGACAGGTATGATAATCAGCATTATACTGACAGGTATGATAATCAGCATTATTCTGACAGGTAAGATAATCAGCATTATACTGACAGGTATGATAATCAGCATTATACTGACAGGTATGATAATCAGCATTATACTGACAGGTATGATAATCAGCATTATACTGACAGGTATGATAATCAGCATTATACTGACAGGTATGATAATCAGCATTATACTGACAGGTATGATAATCAGCTATAAAATTCATTGACTTTAAAAATAAGTGTGTGAGTACTACTTAAAGGGATTCGATACACTCCGCTGTGGTATTCAGAAAGCAAAATCAAATAAACTTGCCGATGATGATGATGATGATGATGTACGACGCCGACGACAGGTGAATATGTTGATGATTATGACGACGGTGGTGACAATGACGATGACGATGATGTCGATGACGATGACGATGATGATGACGACGATGACGACGGTGATGACGGTGATGACGGTGATGACGATGATTTTTGTATATAAATTCGTTTTTTCAATATCCATTCGTGTCGAATTGGATTAGAATAAAGCAATTATTAGACAATATGTGCGTAGTTCAACCGCGATGTTCACTGAAATTGCACATTCGATGTTCAGCCGCGATATTCACTGAAATGGCACATTCTATGTTCAGCGGCGATGTTCACTGAAATGGCACATTCGATGTTCAGCGGCAATGTTCACTGAAATGGCACATTCGACGTTCTGTCGCAATGTTCACTGAAATGGCACGTTCGATGTTCAGCCGCGATGTTCACTGAAATGGCACATTCGATGTTCAGCGGCGATGTTTACTGAAATGGCACATTCGATGTTCAGTCGCGATATTCACTGAAATGGCACATTCGATGTTCAGTCCGATATTCACTGAAATGGCACATTCGATGTTCAGTCGCGATGTTCACTGAAATGGCACATTCGATGTTCAGCGGCGATGTTCACTGAAATGGCACATTCGATGTTCAGCCGCGATGTTCACTGAAATGGCACATTCGATGTTCAGCCGCGATGTTCACTGAAATGGCACATTCGATGTTCAGCGGCGATGTTCACTGAAATGGCACATTCGATGTTCAGCCGCGATGTTCACTGAAATGGCACATTCGATGTTCAGCCGCGATGTTCACTGAAATGGCACATTCGATGTTCAGCGGCGATGTTCACTGAAATGGCACATTCGATGTTCAGCGGCGATGTTCACTGAAATGGCACATTCGATGTTCAGCAGCGATGTTCACTGAAATGGCACATTCGATGTTCAGCCGCGTTGTTCACTGAAATGGCACATTCGATGTTCAGCCGCGATGTTCACTGAAATGGCACATTCGATGTCATTGAAATGTTCGACGATCGTAGTTGATTGCTGCATTCTTCCATCCATGGGATATCGGTTTGGAAAATGCTGTTTGGGACCGAGTCCCATCCCGTTACTCTGTTATAACGGACGTTACGCCCAGAATCGGAGCAGGAGTTATCTTGCTTGTATATCTTCGGATTAGGTCAAATGAATATTTCCGTATATGAACATAGAGGGCAGCATTTGCCAGAGGTCCGTTAAATGTCAACGCAACGAGATTTATAAGTAAACACGGCTAGTTTTTCAGAGAATTTTGATTTGTCGCGCTATCAGAAAATGCATGTAAACATTACATTAAACGAGCATATCATCACTTTATCTTTTTTCTTTCTTTTGCGGAAATGTCAGATGATTAAGTGCATCCAGGTGTTTACGTGAATGCGCGAGGTCCATGAGTACATGTACAATGTAGTTCGTCTTTTGAATGAAAGTCCGCCATAGAAGAGCAACGGGAGGGACTCGGTCCAAGACAGCATTATCCAAACCGATATCCTACGTAAGCTGTTGTAGACCGAGAAGACCAGGGGCCTGTACTCTAGATTTACAATTGCGTGTTTGAACAGGTGTACAAGGTTATGGGAGGTGCACAGGAGGCGTGAAGTGCAATAGACCACTGTATTGTAATAGAGTAGATTATACCCGTGTGCTCATTACCGGTTTTATCAGAATGGTATTCAATATAATACTCCAGCGATTTTGCATGACAACCAAACTAGAAATTGAAATACATCTTAAAACTTGAATTGTTGGAACAGACGATAACCATTGATGACATATAACACAATACACGAACCTCCGAGGAATATTTTTTTTCATTGGTCAATCAAGTCACATGTGGTAAACCTATTATTTTATTGGTCACCATGCATGTAAACGAGGCGTTGCAAGAAGTCGCATTTTCACTGTAAGAATAAGAGTGGAGGTCTATGGTAATCGACACCTTATGTGTGCCCCACATAACCTTGTACATGTGTTCAAACACGGCAATTGTAAATCTATAGTACAGGCCCCTGGTCTATCTCATTCACTGAAATAAGTCCACAATATGTATTTAAAGATGCTCTATATCTTGCAAACAGCATGTATGCAGCAACCAAATTTATATGAAACGAGTTATGTAAGCACATTTATATGAAACGAGTTATGTAAGCACATGTATATGAAACGATTTATGTAAGCACATTTATATGAAACGAGTTATGTAAGCACATTTATATGAAACGAGTTATGTAAGCACATTTATATGAAACGAGTTATGTAAGCACATTTATATGAAACGAGTTATGTAAGCACATTTATATGAAACGAAATATGTAAGCACATTTATATGAAACGAGTTATGTAAGCACATTTATATGAAACGAGTTATGTAAGCACATTTATATGAAACGAGTTATGTAAGCACATTTATATGAAACGAGTTATGTAAGCACATTTGCATGATTGTGAATGTTAAGATTCAAGTCTTGTACATGGAACATAAACATGTCGTCCAGAGGGGGTTACTGGAAGTTAGCTGAACGGAATACACATTTGTTTGGATTATATATAATCCACAATAATCACCCAATTATCTTTGGAATAATAACATTGAGAATATTCCACAAAGTGTCCATATACATGTACGCGAACATGTAGAGATATATATAGAGGTAAACACATGCAATATATATAGGTAAGTCTTTATTCATGAATCCCGGTGATATTTTTAAACAGGAACTTTCTGTAACGTGGAATAGTTTCACTCCGAATGTTCGAACACTACCGGGACATTGCCTCCTGGGTCTGAACGATAATTCCATTATGGCAACCACGATGAAATAACCTTAACATTTACCACATTTTATTATCACATATTTAATATGAATCGTACGCGATACGTAGTGGAGCAACCACACATGACTTCAAATTTGCCTTTTTTCGGCGAGATAACGCAAAGAATAATTTATGTAACATCATGCAGTGGTCACGACGGAGACGACATGGCCAACTTGACAAGATTTGTCGTGGATTGTAAAATCTTGTCTGGATTATCGTCATGACTTCTTCATTTTTTGTTTTCATTAAGCTAACCAACGAAATTGGTCTAAATGAAATTAATAGACCTAAATCACATGTGAATTCTTCGTAAGTTGTGAAGTAGATACCTTCATTTTTATCGCGATGCTTCATTTACAATTCCGCGTTTTTTGCAATCTCCACACGGTTGCTAACCGGAAGTCACGTGACAATTTCTCCAAAATATATACCCGCGATCTTGAAAAATCACTGATGGATAGAGAAAACATTATATGACGTCATTCACATGCCTTAGGTATAAGCACCCTTGGTGGTTGCTATAACACCCAATCAGCCTGAGAAATGTACAATCAGTGATGAGTTTCTCTTACCAATTAAATATGTGGTCAGTCTTAGAAACCAGGTCCTGTGAATACCAATCAATACTCTATATTATAGTCGATATTACACCCATATAGCTCAACGGATCAGAGATCGATTCATCTGGACTATATTTATATGTATTTATGCAGAATCATGACATTTCAATTGAATTTTGTGTTCATCTTGGAATAATTAAATAGCACACTTGTCTTCTCTTCTTCTGTGCATTATTCCTACATATATACGTATCGGAGTTATTTATTCCATACATTCGAAGCCGGATTTATAATATCACAAGCATCAATTTCGACCAATGTAAGTTAACCAACGGGGTCAGGTTACCGACATTTATTTACTTTATCATATGTTATAGTTGTTGCATGCGCTGTAAAAAGGTGTGTCGTTGATTATATATGTTCAGTATGCATTGGTGATGGGGGGGGGGGGGGCTACAGTAAATACAGGTCGATCACCAGAACTCATTTGATAACTTCCATTGGTCGAGGGCTGATTGGCGTGTTATAAAAAATATGTTATAAGCACGGCGTCCGATTTATAAGCGAAATAAACACCACGGGCGCTTGTGATTTTTATTTTGCTTATAAATCGGACACCGTATATTTAATAAAGAAACATATCTTCAGCATAAATTTTGTTAATTCGGAGACAAAATGGTTTATCAACGCTGATAAATATTACCAGTGCTCCCACGTTCAATGATAATTCAACTGCTGCATCAGATCACAGGAATATATAAAACCACAAAACATTCAATTAACATTTGATTGAATGGTAATTGATATGTCATTATCGTATTAAACGTGTCTTCATTCAGTTTACTCCGGGTGTGAATTGGTTTCTATAATATATGTTATAACCGACTTGGGTGTCTGCACAAGAAATGCAGATCGCAGAGCTAAGCGCATTGGCCTGTATTTCTGTACAGATACCCACGCGGTTGATAACCAATAATTATATTGTTGTCTGGTGCCGATAGAGTTGTCTGCCATTGTTCAAATATCGTCCGTGGGCCTCCAAAAGGTCGAACCTCAGGAAAATCAAATTGTTCAGGATATACAAAAAGCTATTTATCTCTGGAACTAGAATTGGTATCTGCCAATAACACTTTATATCACAGTTGTTATAATAGATACACTTTCATATTCAATTATCTTCTAGTTGATGAGAAAACATGATTGATTGTTTTATACGACACTTTAGAAGTTCAAAATCGAAATCTTGTATATACGACATTTTAGTTTTGACGATTCCCGCGGCTTCGTTATTCTATGTCACTCAGAATATGGAGGATACGCCCTTTCGACCATTCTTCTTTAAAACAATCCAATCAGAATTATCCTATCAGGAACGGTTTCGAAAATAAAAATTCCGACATTTTAGATTGAACCATTTTTTTGCGGGGAACCCAGATACGACATTTTAGAACCCCAATTTCCCTGATAAACATCGAAAAATGACATTTATACTTGAATAATTGACATGTTATTTTAGGAACTTATGTAATCGAACCCGTAGATTCCGAAAATGCAATAAAAAGTTTCGCGCCAAAATGGCAGGTATACGACGTTTTTAGAAGCCGACAGACGATACATATATATCAGAGTTAATATGTGCGACCCGCCATATCAAATCCAGTCGTAAGTCGGGATTTTTTTACCCTGTGCCAATGCATTCTGGTATATATGCGAGTCGACCATAGGTCGCCTCGCATATATAAGAGAATGCATTGGCCTAACAATTTTTTATCATTTTTTTTAAATAAATGTTTCTGACAATTTTTAGGACATAAAATAAAAAACATCCATTACCCTGCAGGGAGCCCCACACATATATAGAAGCATATAGAAGAGTGTCGTCTGCTCATGTTTGTCTGGGGCACTGTATGGGTGAAATTATAAAATTGTTAAAGAATACAAGAAAAAATTATTAAAATTGTAAAAAATTGTTAGGCCAATGCATTCTCTTATATATGCGAGGCGACCTATGGTCGACTCGCATATATAAGAGAATGCATTGGCACAGGGTATCCAATTTGATTGATAGAAATTACTGGGATAGAACTGGAATTAATTTACAGTATTTTACGGTCAGTGGACAATAAACGTGAATGATTTTGATGTAAACTGAATTTGGTGATCTGACATCTGTAGTGTACTATTTTGTCTGTTCCAGAGACAAACGAGACTTCGTAGCAGGTGGGGCAGCAGCAGGAGTGGCAGGTAAACTAAATAATTATCATAGTAGACATAGTAGTCACCCCTGGTCAAGTGGTCCTGCTAATGTGCTGTGATGCGGTTGGGTCCTGCTCAATTGCAATGATGCTGTTAGGGCAAACTGATGCTGTTAACAAACAGTACCGTTATATTATTTTTAATTTGTCTTTTTCGCGGTGTTCCGATAATCTGAACAGATCCACGAAAAGCCATTATGCGTATCAAACATTCAACAACATATTTATTGCGAAATATTTTTTTAAACTGGTTGTATTAGATGGTGAAACTCGACCATAATCAAGATGGTTATTCACGTCGTTTTGGAAACACCAGCGGAGGCATTATTATATTTTTCAAAAATATATAAGTTCTTGAATGTTTCAAACACACTCTGCATGGTTTTTGGATAGCCTGTGCCAATGCATTCTCTTATATATGCGAGTCGACCATAGGTCGCCTCGCATATATAAGAGAATGCATTGGCCTAACAATTTTTTACAATTTTAATAATTTTTTCTTGTATTCTTTAACAATTTTATAATTTCACCCATACAGAGCCCCAGACAAACATGAGCAGACGACACTCTTCTATATGCTTCTATATATGTGTGGGGCTCCTGCAGGGTAATGGATGTTTTTTTTATTTTATGTCCTAAAAATTGTCAGAAACATTTATTTTAAAAAAATGATAAAAAATTGCTAGGCCAATGCATTATCTTGTATATGCGAGGCGACCAATGGTCGACTCGCATATATAAGAGAATGCATTGGCACAGGGTAAAAACAATCCTCAACTCGCTTGGATTAGCCAAACACCGCGAAACATTTTAGAAAATATTAACGGTACTTTTTCGTAACGACATCAGTTTGCCCTACCCGCATCATAGCAATAATAATAAGCATATAATGATAATTCAGCAGGACCACCAGCATCATAGCATATTAGCAGGACCACTTGACCAGAAGTGATAGTAATAATATGCGCCATCACAATCTGATCTGGTCGCATACGTAGAATTACCGCCCAAATGGCAGTTTTTCTCTAGAAATTGCATCGAGTATTGAATCTCGCCGTCAACTCGATTGCTATATGTTCTTATCGTGTAGTGACTTAGCGTTTTTTTTGGAACGGACTGGCCAAAAGTGCCATTTTTTTATATTTTGTCAAGTTATGTGTGCTTTTTCAGAAAGTGAACTAGAAACAGGTTTCTGGTCAATATTAACCCTTGTTTCCAATATAAATCCAAGATGGCGGTCAAATTCAATCATTATTTCACACTGACGTTCCAACTGGTATAAAAATTTGAGGCGCATGCATAATAAAGGCGTCATTCAACCCGACAATGTCATATTTTGAAGATAGTAGCAACCCAGGCTGACCAAATTAGAAATTTATCACTTTTTGTACCAAAAACATGCAATTTTGTCATATAATCATTCTCGTTTCAATTATTTCGGAATAATAAACAGACAATTTCTCAAAAATATTTCAGTGTAGATCAAAGGTTAAGGTCTTATCATTTTTGGACATGTATACTCTAATTAAAACATACAATATCTAGGACACCTTCTTAACCGTATTTTAGAAATTTTGGATTATGTTACCCCTCACCCCAAAAATCATGAAATATTGTTTTGTGATAAGCATCCGATAGAACATGGATGAGAATCTATAGAGGACACTATTTTATCACATTTCTAAATACTGCAATGGCAATTACATACACAATGACCAAGGTTGAAATATAACATCTTTTTCGACAAAACATATGCAATTTTGTAAGAAAATCCTCGTCATTTCAAATATTTTGGTCCAATAAATGGTCATTTACTCATAGGATATTTGCGATAGTTCACAATGTTCAGTCTTATATGTTTTGGACATATATACTGAAAACGATGAATACATTGTATGTGTTTAATATGTAACAACGTTTCAGAAAACTTGGTTTATGTTACCCCTCACCCCAAAAATCACGAAAATGTGACTTGTTGTAAGGATTCAATAAATCTTTGGTTAAATCTTATAAAATGAGTTTGTCGATCGCAATTCGTCATATATTATAATGTAACAATCTCATTGTCAGTATACTATTGAAATTAACAATTGTATGCCTAATAACAATTTATTTGATCATTTCAAATATGTTCAACCAATAGAATGGCAATATGCAGTAATATACAATATGCGGTCTTAAAAGTTTCGAAAATGAACATCCAATATATATACAACACATATAAGGGTATATACATGTAATGTTTTGGTGAAATAAAATAAAAATAAAAGAATCTATAATACCATTAATTGATATATTTGACCCAATATCATTGACTTATGTAATCTAGCATTCAAGAGGGGTGTATATATAGATATGCGTTTCAGGTCACAACTTTAAATTGTCAATCAATAATACACATAAAGATGGCCTATCTTTGTTTATAGTGTGTTCTTAAATTCATGTTTGTTATGTTATATAACTATAATGTTCACAGACTGATAATACCAGCCGATAGATAGCAACTCATAGATTGTCATGTTATAATCACCGCTGCCTGTGTTTATACGTTGAACAAATATTTTAAGCACACAATTACATCTACATAACTCTGTGTATGGTAAATCAGCGTTTTCACATTTGCATCTGTTACAAGTTTGTGATTTGCAACAACACTTAATGAGTTCTGAGCACACAACTGCAGCTTGGCATGACATAAGTGTACCACAATCCTACCTGCATGGTAGGCAGCTCGTTTCATATGTCCCACACCACATATATATGACAGTAACACTTCTTAGTCTGTAGAGTAGAAACTTTATTAGTGACTGGGCGTAATCATTAAAAGTAGATACTATATCGCAGGTACAATCATATCCACAAGAAAGCCTCCATCAAATATCTTGCACTGAACATTTTTAGGTGGGTCCGATATATCTCCAATTGCTTCCCGGATACATCCCAGCAAATCAGATTGTGTCCCCTTGAATTTACCTCCCGTTGATAAGGCGGGGGAAATAGCCGACTCTCATGAGAGAAAAACACATCTGGTTCGGGGAGTTGTAGCCATCTCGTTATTGTTGATGAGCTCTCTGTTAAACCTATCAACGCTCCATTTCCTTTCAATTTGATGTTCTCCTGTTCCTGCACTTGATCGTGATCGTTTGGAATAGCGGAGAAGCGATTTCGGGTTTTTTGAACTGCCCAAATGTTGTTCGAACACACTATTACAAGAAATAAAATATTGGAAGTACGTGCAAGATATTTGATGGAGGCGTTCTTGTGCATATAATTGTGCCTGCGATAAGATCTACATGTACTTTTAATTATTACACAGTCACCAATGAAGTTTCTACTCTACAAACTAAGAAGTGTTAATGTCATGTGTGTTGTGTGGGATAGGTATTTTGAAGGCAGCACAAAAGGCAGCACTAGTGAGAATCGTGGTATACGTCTTGGACGAAAAGTTGGTGGCCAAACTAAGATTCCAAAAAAATGGAACGACTTCCTCCGTCATTCTGACAATAAGCTTGAACTTTTTGTATTCCTGACAAGTAATGCGTCAGAACATGATGATAAAGTGTTAAACATGACAGAATGTTCGTCAACTCTCAAAATAGCAAATTCTTCCTAGTAAATCTTGAGAAACTGTTGTCAGGAGGAAGCTGATATTATAATTGTGCCGCACATTAGTCCATGCGCTTTCTTGTGGGCTGACGACCATCCGTGCTCGGATAGTTGACACAGATGTAACAGTGGTGGTGATACAAGTGTTTTTCTAGGAACAGGCAAAACTAAAACATTGTACCATGACAACAGTACATTTTCCGCTCTGGGCGATGACAATTGTTATCAGTACCCAATTTTCATTCGATATCTGGTTTTGATACCACTTTGTTCTTCCATATAAAGGGCAGAAAACGTTTCTGGATAGCATGGAAATATTATCCCGTTATCACAGATACATGTACGTTTCTTCTATAGGCGAATCAACCTTTTATTCAACTAGATTCGTCCTCATATATTTTCAAAGAACTCGAACGTTTCATTACCATTAATTATAACAAAGGTTGTCAAAAGTTGCTGATAACGAGGCATATGAAGAGAATTCTCCAAAACTTGTCGCTCAAAAGGGGCCCTAATACAGCATATGAAATGAGCCATAAACCAGACAGGATTGTGGTACACTTGTCATGACATAACAATTCCAATACATGGCCCGCATGACTGGGAATGGACAGTTGAAGATCATGGATGTAAACCATGGCGGACTACATTACCAGAAGCTGCAGCTGCGTGTTCAGAACTCATCAACTGTTGTTGCAAATCCCAAACTTGTAACAGGTGCAAATGTGCAATAGCTGATTTACCATGCTCATAATTATGCAGTTGTAATTGTGATATTAAGAATGCCTAAAATATTTGTTCAATGTATCAACATGGTCACCGGTGATTATAACATGACAATCTATGAGTTGCTATATATCTGCTGGTATGATCAGACTGTGCACATTATTTATACAGGTACAACATAACAAACGTGAATTTAAGAACAGAGTATAAACAAAGATAGACCATCTTTATGTTATGTTTATTATTGATAGACAAATTAAAGTTGTGATCTGAACTACATGTCTATATATACCCCCTCTTGTATGCTACATTTGTAGATTATATAAGTCAAAACCTTCAAATTATTTATGGTATAATAGATTTTTAGAATTTTATTCTATTTCACCAAGACATGACATGTATACACCTTTAAATGTGTTGTATTCGACAGTCATTTTCGAAACTTTCAAGGCCGCATGTGGTATACGATCTTGGGAAATGTTTGAGAAATTGCCCATATATTGGTTGAAAATATTTGAAATGATGGTTATTTTACCATAAAATATAGCTGTTATTAGGCATACAATTGTAAATTTAAACAGTATACTGTCAATGAGATTGTTACATAACAATATATGACTAATTGTCATCGACAAACTCACTTTATAAGATTTAACCAAAGATTTATTGAATCTTTACAACCAAGTCACATTTTCGTGATTTTTGGGGTGAGGGGTAACATAAACCAAATTTTCTGAAACGTTGTTACATATTAACCACAGAAAATGTATTCATTGTTTTCAGTATATATGTCCAAAACATTTAAGACGAAACATTTTGAACTATCGTAAATATCCTATGTGTAAATGACCAATTATTGGACCAAAATATTTGAAATGACGAGGATTTTCTTACCAAATTGCATATTTTAGTCGAAAAAGTTGTAAATTTCAACTTTGGTCATTGTGTGTGTAATCGCAATTACAGTATTTAGAAATGTGATCGAATAGTGCCCTTTATAGATTCTCATCCATGTTCTATCGGATGTTTATCACAAAAACAAAATTTCATGATTTTTGGGGTGAGGGTTAACATAATCCAAAATGTCCAAACTATGGTTACGAATTTGTCCTAGATATTGTATATTTTGTTTGCAGTATACTATTCTGAAATTTGTAAGATCTTAACCTTTGATCTGCACTGAAACAGTTTTGAGAAATTGTCTGTTTATTATTCAGAAATAATTGAAACGAGAATGATTTTATGACAAAATTTCATGCTTTTGGTCCAAAAAGTGATAATTTTCAAATTTGGTCAGCCTGGATTGCTAATATCTTCAAAATATTACAATGCCGGATGGAATGACGCCTTTATTATGCATGTGCCTTAAATTGTATACCAGTTGGAACGTCATGGAGAAATAATGATTGAATTTGGCCGCCATCTTGGATTTATACTGGAAACAAGGGTTAATATTGATCAGAAACCTGTTTCTAGTTCACTTTCTGAAAGAGCACACCTAACTTGACATAATATAACAAAATGGCACTTTTGGCCAGTCCGTTCCAATATGACAAAATTTTGTCGCTAAGTCACTACACTATTAAGACAAATGTGTAGTTCGTGTACATGTAAATCAACATACCTAACGTGTACTCACCCCGACATCATATGCTAGTGCTCGTGGATGAATTGCAATGACTAGGTCAGGAATATCCTGCATTTAATTATATATTATAGTTTAATTTAACGGGGCTAAATCCACAATTTCTCTGTTGTTTTTGTTTTGTGTGGAAACTATGGGATCGCGCATCCCATTGGCAAATTGCACTCGTATCAACAATATAGCAAATGTTCAGTCTCCCGATAAAATTGTTTTGCAGCTTTTTGCGCTGGCTTATTTTAGTTAATAATGAAACAAGGATGCCTTTCTAAATAAGGATTAACTGTCATGTGGACTGTTTTTATGGAGATGTAACCGTGAGGTAAGTGGACATAACTTGTGTAAAAACCGAAGGGTTTTACATACAAGTTATGACCACTTACCTCACGGTTACATCTCCATAAAAATAGTCCACATGACAGTTAATCCTTATATTTATATACATTTAGCGAAAAAGCCACTTTTGTAAATGTATTTAAATCGAAAAGTGTATCGTGACAAGATCAGCCCAAAATACCCAATAGCACCCTTGGAAAAAGTTAATAGGAACAATTTCTCTTCATATTGAAACCCGATGATGTATTAAGTCAATCCTGCGCGAGTCCAAATGCGCCCAAAACATTACGCGTTCGTCTTTCCAAACCCAATGACGTATCGATGGTGTTATGAGCTTGGTGTTATGAGGTGTTGCGCATTTACCGAGAAATAACTGCAACTAGCCACGTGGGCGCCGACCAATCAGAATGCTGGATTTAGTGATGACAACACTTAGTGTGTAAATATATGACATTAACATGATAACTCAATCCGTCATTCATAACAATATTTAGACCAATACATGGTACCTATTTAGTATGACACTGTTTTTGATAATTTTTTAATATGGTGTTGTGTTATGCCCCTTGCGTCGAATTTACAAAACGACGATATTCATATTTACCTATTATAGTTGAATATGACTATAATAATTGAATGCAGGATGTGCCTGACCTGTTAACTTTGTAGACTATATTATCTGATTGCGCTTCAACGAACCATTTGTCGAATTTGCTACGATAATTGTGCGTACGTTTAGAAAACTTGATTAGTTTTATCTCCCTAAAACTTTCAGCTGCTTTCGGTGCTCCAATCGGAGGGGTATTGTTCAGTCTAGAAGAAGGATGCTCATTCTGGAATCAGAAACTCACATGGAGAACGGTAACTTGTTAGTTATGTATAGTCACATGGACGTAGCAACATGGGTGGGCGTCTCATCCTCCCCATAGCTTTGGTCAAAATTTTTAATAGTTGGAAAACTTCTTCATACCAGACACCACATCAGTTGGAACTTTCAGGCCAAACTATGTTGAAATGGTTCTGACAGTTTTATTTCGCAGCATTATTTAGCATTATATACGAAATTTTTGTTCAGACCAAAACTAGAATATTTCCAAACTTCGATTTTTGACTGAAATGGCCACCAGTTGACAAACTTCCAACTAAAGCTGTCGTCGTATCCAGTTATTAAATGATTGCCTTAATTGGATGCCAGTCGTGATAGCTCATCGATGCTCATTTTAGCTTTGCTTAAGGCATATCTCTGGCATGATATACCAATATATTTACACACTAAGTGTCGTCATCACTAAATCCAGCATTCTGATTGGTCGGCGCCCACGTGGCTAGTTGCAGTTATTTCTCGGTGAATGCGCAACGCCTCATAACACCAAGCTAATAACACCATCGATACGTCATTAGGTTTGGAAAGACGAACGCGTAATGCTTTGGGCGCATTTTGACTCGCGCAGGATTGACTTAATACATCATCGGGTTTCAACATGAAGATAAATTGTTCCTATTAACTTTTGCCAAGGGTGCTATTGGGTATTTTGGGCTGATCTTGTCACGATACACTTTTCGATTTAAATATATTTACAAAAGTGGCTTTTTCGCTAAATGTATATAAATATAAGGATTAACTGTCATGTGGACTATTTTTATGGAGATATAACGGTGAGGTAAGTGGACATAACTCTTCTCCGTTACATCTCCATAAAAACAGTCCACATGACAGTTAATCCTTATATAAACAGTCCACATGACAGTTAATCCTTATATGATCACATGACAGTTAATCCTTATATGATCACATGACAGTTAATCCTTATATGATCACATGACAGTTAATCCTTATATGATCACATGACAGTTAATCCTTATATGATCACATGACAGTTAATCCTTATATGATCTGTTTATGAACACATGACAGTTAATCCTTATATGATCTGTTTATGAACACATGACAGTTAATCCTTATATGATCTGTTTATGAACACATGACAGTTAATCCGTATATGATCTGTTTATGATCACATGACAGTTAATCCTTATATGATCTGTTTATGAACACATGACAGTTAATCCTTATATGATCTGTTTATGAACACATGACAGTTAATCCTTATATGATCACATGACAGTTAATCCTTATATGATCACATGACCGTTAATCCTTATATGATCACATGACAGTTAATCCTTATATGATCACATGACAGTTAATCCTTATATGATCACATGACAGTTAATCCTTATATGATCACATGACAGTTAATCCTTATATGATCACATGACAGTTAATCCTTATATGATCACATGACAGTTAATCCTTATATGATCACATGACAGTTAATCCTTATATGATCACATGACAGTTAATCCTTATATGATCACATGACAGTTAATCCTTATATGATCACATGACAGTTAATCCTTATATGATCTGTTTATGAACACATGACAGTTAATCCTTATATGATCTGTTTATGAACACATGACAGTTAATCCTTATATGATCTGTTTATGAACACATGACAGTTAATCCTTATATGATCTGTTAATCATTATAGGATCTGTTAATCCTTATATGATCTGTTTATGAACAAATTTATTTGAATCGGATGATTATATTAGAGGCGGATCACTTCGAAGTGACATTCGCTTCACGATTTAAACTTTTGTGAATTGTGATTTAGGCAGATGTCTATAAACTGTGTAGTTACATTAGAACACCGAGATTATTCCTTAAATGCATGTGTATATATTTTAATAGCAGCATTCAGACTTAATCATTTGGGGTTTTTTCCCTACTTTCAGTTCTTCTGTTCTATGGCGGCATCATTCTCACTCAACTTCTTTCTCTCTGGGTTGGATTCTGGAAGCTGGGGATATTTCTATCTCCCCGGGTTGATCGACTTTGGCACGTTCACGGTGAGAAGTCACGTGGTTTTGAATCCCAATAATAACTTTCTCACGGCGGGGAATCACGTGGTTTCGAGTTTGGTGAGAACCAAAATGCCAGAAGACAGTGCAAACGCACAAATACATAATATACGAGGAATTGACACACCATACAGCATTTTGACTGCTACGAGCACATGCTAGTTTATTTTAAAACAAGTTGATACCTTACATGTATGTCTTCGGAAATACTCAGTAGTTTTAGATAACATTCTTACCAAAGTTGCCAGCCCACATCTAAGAGTATCTTTCGACAGACAACTTTGGTCAGAATGCTATGACAAACAACTGTGAGTTTGGAAACACATGAGGTATCAGCTTGTTTGAAAAATAGTAATAGCATATGCTCGCAGTTGCCAACTTACTACTTAATATATCATAATCCTAGTTTGTTACCCTTTCCTTGTTTCGGGGCGCGTTTGCGATCGCCTCGGCCATTTTTAATGCATGATACTCATCAACTCGAAACCACGTGATTCACCACCTTGCTTTTATATAATGAGTGAAAGCACGGCTGCATGTACCATCATATACTGTTGCATTAGTGGAGATATAGAGGATCTCACATGAGTTCCTATTTTATACGGAATTTATCAACCGAGTTCACTAAATTCGATTTGAGCCGAGGTTTACCGAGGCTCAAATAGAATTTAGAGGACGAGGTTGATAAATTACGTATAAAATAGGACGAGTGTGAGATACCTTTTATCACATGATCAAATAAACCCGAAGCAACGCGAAATATTCATCGAAAACAACAATCATAAACTACAGCGATCGCAAGTTATCTGAAGAACGCCGTGACGTCATCGCACGCGCTGATATTAAACGTGTCTATTACCGATAATTATGAAACTGCTTATATGGCCAAATTATGTGATAAAATAAGATATACATGAACCAACTTGTTATTAGACATGCAATGATGTCTGATTTCTACATTCGGCTCATTTTAGTTTTACGTTTGTTTCCACTCGCATCTTTCTTCTTACGTTCTGTGCTAGCAACGGATACGAATAATCTTATTACCCTCATTCCGTTGCAGTGTAATCATATTTTACTCTTCAAATTGCAGTGTAATAACACATCGACCGATTCGTCGTCACAGAACTGTCGGTTATGGAGTGCAGTTGATTTGCTGGTGTTCATCGCCATGGGTTTCGTTGGGGGACTACTCGGGGCACTTTTTAACAAACTGAACACGATAATCACAATATTTCGCATGAGACATCTCCAAACAAGAACGAGACTATTAAGGTGAGAACAATCAGAAATAACCAGGTATGGTAATTCCCCATTATAGCTACAATAGCTATATGTTGCTATTGTAGCTACATTTGACTATTGTAAAACAATATTTTACCAATTTGCATTACAGGCAAACGTTACCGCGAGCTGTTACAACTAAGGGGGGTGTTATGTTGTTACAACTTATGAAACCACTGCCGATGACATTTCGGTTGCACCAGAGTATCAAAGAAGCATAGCTAAGCACATGCATCTGTTTAGAAATTGGTAATGCTATGTGATACGGGACTCAGATCCACCCACTTATTCTTCTATCTAGGTACAGTTGTCAGGAAAATGTAACAATGTTGGAATATCTTGTTAATTATACATGAACATGGTACACAATGTTTATTTACTGAGAGTATAATCAAATCATGTTCTTGTGTATTTATATGATTGTTTATTGGATTGAGTTATCTCTCTTCAGCCCGATTCATCCATCATTATGATATTGTAGCTACACGTGGCTTTTGATGATGGATGCATCTGGTTGAAGAGAGATAACCCAATCAAATAAACAATCATTTAAATATACAAGAACATGATTTGATTATACTCTTAGTAAATAAACATTGTTTGCATTTTCATGTATAATTAACAAAATATTTCAACATTGTTACCTTTTTCCTGACAACTGTACCTAAATAGAAGAATAGATCATATGTGGATGGATCTGAGTCCCATCTCACATAGCATACCCAATTTTTAAACAGATGCATTTTCTTAGCTATGGTTCTTGGATATTCCGCAAGCTACTGCAACCAAAATGTCATTGGCAGTTGTAAGTTGTAAGTTGTAACAACATAACACCCCTCACCCTTAGTTGCAACGGCTCGCGGTAATGTTTGCATGCAATGCAAATTGGTAAAATATTTTTTACGATAGTCAAATGAAGCTACAATAGCTACATATATCTATTGTATATATAGCTATAATTGGGAATTGCCAGACCTGGTTATATTTCTGCAACTAAAGCGGTTGACAGAAAGACAGTCCAAACTCAAGCCTATACAGTGTATATGTCGATAGGATACGGAAATGTTAATTCTCTATAGTTTCAATTTGTCAGTTCTGCATACATTTTATATGCATTTTGACAAATAAACTGACTATTTATCCATCTATATACATTTATCTCAAGTTACTGTCAAATTGCGTAGATCTAAGTTGGATGTTCAAATTAAGCAAGTTGAGGGTGGTTGTGCGGATATATCCAGGGAGCAGGGACGCGGCTAGAGGATCCCCGCTAGGGAAGTGTCCATCTTAACATTTCCAACTTCACCCCCCCCCCTTGAATCAGACTGACCTCCCAGGTTCGCAGAATAACATTTGTCCCCACCCCCTTGAGGTAGAACTATTTGTCCCCACCCCTTGAGGTAGAACTTTGGAATATTTCCAACTGATTGCCATTTCAGACGAAAAGTAGAATATATGTGACCCGCCATATCAAATCCAGTCGGAAGTCGGGATTTGTTTACCCTTTGCCAATGCATTCTCTTATATATGCGAGTCGACCATAGGTCGCCTCGCAAATATAAGAGAATGCATTGGCCTAACAATTTTTTATAATTTTTTTTAAATAAATGTTTCTGACAATTTTTAGGACATACAATAAAAAAACATCCATTACCCTGCAGCGAGCCCCACACATATATAGAAGCATATAGAAGAGTGTCGTCTGCTCATGTTTGTCTGGGGCTCTGTATGGGTGAAATTATAAAATTGTTAAAGAATACAAGAAAAAATTATTAAAATTGTAAAAAATTGTTAGGCCAATGCATTCTCTTATATATGCGAGGCGACCTATGGTCGACTCGCATATATAAGAGAATGCATTGGCACAGGGTAAAAAAATCCCGACTTCCGACTGGATTTGATATGGCGGGTCACATATGTTACTGTTGATCTAAAAATATCTAAAAATTACAAATTCCCCACTAATTACTGGTTGGAAAATGAAACAATGAGAACAATTTCAATTTAGATGTGGTGTAATACAATTCCAACTTATGCTGTTGTCAGGTGTCAGGCATGAAATGTGAAAACTGTTGAAAATTTTGACCAAAGTTGGGGGGTATATATCCCACCCCCTGTCGCCACGTCTCTGTCGGGGATTCAGGGACACTCACCTCCCGCGTCATGTCTGAAATGGTGACGGATTACAGTTATTCAACAACTACATTAATTAAACTTGGAACATGTTACATGCCATCCAGTCCCGTCTGGTCTCTTGTTTCCTTCCTTCGAATTTTCAATTATGTCGACGTGTCAGAGTGTCAAGACCAATTAACAGTTATTGAATGTACGTGATATTCTACATGTGCGGTCACATCTTCCGACCTTGTGCAATAACTATTCAATAGGAGATGCTTGCGGTTTAACCGTGTAATTTAACATTGGTCAGAATGAAGACGACAACAGCCTATTTATTTTTTAAGTATTTAATACTCAAGGTGGATCTGAAGCCCAGCATGTTTCGCCTCCGTCGAATAAACGCATATTACATACGTCGCTTGTCTGTTATTTTGGGTATTCGAATAGACGCATAAATGGACTTTGTATCCCTTGGATATGCTTACCAAGTGGTCGATAGTCTTCGTCTAAAGCAATTTGTTGTCTCATTTTGTTCTGTGGAATGTGACAATAAAAGAGTTTTAGTTAATAGTTCATGTGCGGAAAAATAAAGCTTGTCCATTACTTGGTACGGAAAAGGAAGGAGCGTTCGATAAATAGACAACATAGTACTATTATATGGCCTATAGCGGCTGAAACGGCGAAACCATACCATTTCCCTCCGTGTACAGTTGACATTTTTGCTATTTCAGGGTACTGGAGGCGATGCTAGTGGCATTTGTGACGACCGTTACTGCGTTTCTTGCTGCGATGTTACTTGGCCAATGTAGAGAAACCTCGGTTGAGTACATGTTTATAATTATACTTGGGGATTGCCCGTCAAATATAACGGATGCCAAAGATGGCATCGCTACTAATTGTGTCCACCCGATCCAAGAGGCATAACTCTACATTTATCATATGACACCGCGCTATGATTACAGGTAAAATATCGCTTATTTGGCCTTATATAGAAAGTGTGCTATGTCTCAGGTCCTCTTTAACCGATCGGCCTGAACGTTTGCCTGTCGTATTCTAAGACGTGCAACCATACATGGTTAAAATGATGGTGCAGTCGGAAATGAGGGTCATATATTTTAAAGGCGCCAAAATCATAAACATAGTTACAGACACACACACATGCAGACACTTGGCTTTTATGTAGATATATGATATGTGATAATATAGTTATCACAAATGCAGTTAATTCATGTCCATTCATTAAGGTATATTGGATGCTACAAGAAAAAAATTATCAAAAATCAAGTAAGATAAATTTTCCAGCAAAGTTGAGCTTAAACATGTGGAGTAGTATTAACACCTCCTGAAATACTAAAATACTAAAAACGTATTCAAAGTGTCCAGCGTATTTCTCACAAACTATCGACTTACTGTTTCGAAGTAGACCATGTACCCAAATTTTGGCAAAGTTACATATGGATAAATATGCACAAATACAAATCATTCATTTAATATAGCTATCACATGAGCGTGTCGTTAAAACGAGTAAAATATAAATTAAAAAATATTTAATGTTAAAACGAGCGTGTCACTTTAAACAAAAATCGCTATACAATACCCACTTAACATTGTATAGTAATGTATACAATACCCACTTAACATTGTATAGCAATGTATACAATACCCACTTAACATTGTATAGCAATGTATACAATACCCACTTAACAATGTATGCAATACCCACTTAACATTGTATAGCAATGTATTTTTTAAAGTGGCGCGCTCGTTTTAAACCTATCGCTATATATACTTTATTGACCTCCCTTGTCGGAGAGAATTAGTGGATATATTACAGTTTGGTGTTACATACTATACAACTATACATATATTACAATACAACATTATGTTATCGTTCAAACTCAATTCGGCGTGATTATCCCTTTAACCATAGTACACATTGGGAAGAGGAAAACGGCAGTGTCAATAACAATTGCGTCTGGGTGTAGCGCAATAACACTTGTCATTAGAATATTGTTGCTGTCGAGAATGAAAGCTTGTAGTGCTGTTTCAGTGAGTCTATCCATAAACAAGAAAGTTTCCGTTCCGTAAGTGTTCACAATGTGTTCCCAATATCGATATCGCATAGAGTGTATAGTCGTTGCATTGCACGAGAACAATACATGGTCCAGCTCGCTGTCATAACACTGACCACAGGAAAAGCACCTTAGACTATTTTGGTAAGTTGTTTTATTTAGCAGGAGCGCTAAGTTTCTAAGTTGTCGAGAAAACGACGGATGGTTCTTTAGCAAACGCCAAACAGTCCACAATGAAAGAGGATCGCTGTGTACAAAGTGAGTCAAATGCAAATTCTCAGCCGCATGGAAGTCGCGTATCCATTCATTCTTGTACGCGCCTTGGACAGTGGTCTTCACCAACTTCTTCCATGATGATTTCGGCGGGAACGTTCCTGTTTCCAGGAATGTGTCCAAATGAAAGTGTATATCATACCTAACAAGAATTGATACAATATCTGCAACAAAACCAGATGGAGTCCTCCCGAAAAGCTTCCATCTGTACAATTTCCATAGAAAAATCTCAAGTGGAGTCTGGTGTCCTTCTGGAAGATGGATAATGTCAGCAAGAAAGTTTAGTTTCTTCAAATGCATCTCTCGTTCCAGAGGCATGATGCCTAGAAGACCAAGAGACAGATTAGTCGAGGTACGAACCGGCATCGACTGCAAATGTTTTACACAGGTTCTGAATGAACGTTCCATAGTGAGGATCAATGTCGCGCTCGACACTTGCAGCAGTTCACACCCATATAAACCTTTGGGAAGCACCACGGATCGCATTAGCTTGGTCATAGTCACAGGACTACAAGATTTCAGGACAGACTTTCCAGCAAGTGCAAAGTATGCCCTCCTTAGTGTGTCAGAAATAGCATTGCCTCTGGATTTACTATTGTCGAATTTGTGCTGACAAATACCAAGATGTTTTGACTGTATCACTTCAGCGAGCTTTTTGTCACCGAGAACCCACGATCTCTCTTGCTTCGAAACATGTTTTTTGTCTCATTGAATACAACAATAACACTCTTGGTTTCTGAAAAGTCGAAGCGCCAGCGACGACTATATTCATCACATATGTCCAAAAGTGTATCCATTCCACTTTTCGTCCAGGAAATGAGTGCAATGTCATCTGCTGTTGTGGGAGATGTGCATGAAATGGCACCCACGGCTAAGCCAGCACTAGACTTTCGAAGTTCACGAACAAGATTGTCAATAAATACAAGATAGAAGAACGGGCTTGTCACCGCTCCTTGTCGTCTTCCTTGGTGAATATCGAATGGTTCGGACAACATTCCATTTACCAGCACACGACTAAGACAGCCTGCATGCATCTCGGCGACGACGCGGAGCATACGCCCACGGATACCGCGCTCGTATAGTTTGATCAAGAGACCGCTGTGCCAAACTCGATCAAATGCTTTCTTCGAATCCAAGAAACTCACATAAACAGGCGAGTTCATATCATTGCCATAGCTGATAGCTTCCTGTAAGACAAACGCGGTCATCACACAACTCATACCTTTCTGAAATCCCATCTGAAGAGTGTCCGGGAATTCTGTAAATTCTCTACTAGTGAGGAAACGATCAAGAAGAACACTCTCGAATAGTTTGTACAGAACTGGCATCAGTGTGATGGCTCTATAGCTGTCGGGGGAAGCTCTCGGTTTTGGCTCTCCCTTGTACAGAGGCACAATGATCCCTGTCTTCACGGTTGGGGGGATCCACTCGAAGCGTATCATGGCATTAAATAAGCGACACAAAGTGTTCATCAGAGATGTAGATCCATTAATTATATGTTCATTGACTATGTTGTCAATACCGCCAGATTTATTACATTTCAGCTTCCCAACTGCAGTTAGAAGTTCAGTCTCTGAGAAGGGCTCACAAAAAATTTCACAGTTGTAGTGAACGTGCGATTCCGAGTATAGTGAAGTCAGACGATCATTCACCTCTTGCTCAAATGTGGGAGACGAATGCGGATTCTGCGTATATAGATGCTTGAAATAGTCACCCCAACCTTTAACAATGTTTTTTTTGTCACGCACTGCAAAGCTGTTGAAGGTCATCGCGCATCCCAAACTGTTACACTGCGTGTGTGAGTTCAGTAATTTCCAGAACCGTTTTTGGTCGTGTTGAGCGAAAAACTCAATGTCGCTGAACAATTTGTGTTCGTGTTGACGCGCACAGTTACGGAATGTTCTCCTAAAGTCCCGCTTTGCATTCCGGTAATCGCAGTACTGTGTAGACTCAGTGTTGTGCGACCTTCCATGCATGTTCCATGCTGAATCCAATCTGCTCGTGTTCGTTTTAACTGTTCATGCAGGACCTTTAGTTCGGCATTCCAGAACGGTCGTCGAGATTTACGATTGAGTTGTCGTGTTGTCGTTGATACCTGGGACGCAGATAAAAGAATATTTACAAGATCTGTATACAGAGAAAGTATGTCCTTATTCGATTGCAGAGTATATGCATCTATCAGACAGCGTGAACTGTCCAAAACTCTACAGTAGGCGACTTTTTCTAAATTAGACCAATTGAATGTAGTTTTGTTAAACAGATTGGCGCCGCATGCGTCTGGGGTGGAATTCGAAGAGCGCATGACACAGGAAGATGGTTTGAAGTATTCAACGCCTGATCATCCAGAATTTCACACCGACATATCAAGTCCTCGAGTCCTGTCGAAACTAGTATATGGTCGATGACCGTATGACATGCTGTTGGCGAGAACGGACGAAACGTGTATAAAGGTCCACAGCAGTACAGTTTTATCGAGGTTGAGAACATGTCAAGTCTTTCAAGAAAACCGCCAAATAGAGAACATCTCCGAACATGACTGACAGGCGTCCTGGGGTTAATGTCTCGAAAGGAGTTTATATGAACATTGAAGTCACCCATCACAAAGACTGAACTTGATTGCTTGAAGAGCGATACAAGATTTTCGACAGATTCGAGGTACATTTTGAATATGTCATCGTTGTGATTAGTGCTCGGCATGTATACTTGTATTACAACGATGGATCCTGAATCGCCGCAATTAATTTGCACCGCAACAGCTCTTTCGCAATTAGTTTCTAACATCACACAGCTGTTGATTATATCTCGACGGACCAGGATCGCGACACCATCGCCAACGAAGCTGCCACCAGATGAAGTGTTTATAATTCTGCCTGGTTTGCCAAAGCATACGTAACTGCTGCACAAATTTTCAAGAAAGCTAAGTTTCTCCTCACCAAGCCAGTGTTCGGAAATCCCTATAACGTGATACGAATGTTTTTCCAGCAAACTGAAAAGATACGATGAATTTGTAACGACTCCAGATGCATTCCACGTCAACAGTTCAAATTTAATCGTCTCCTCTGGCATTTGTTATTCGTGTTGGGGGTTCGTTGGTCCACGGACGACAATGCACGCCTTTAGGCCAGAAGTCATCATTGTATAGAGTTTTTACATCAGATGCTTGAACATGAACACGGGCGGATTGTGTTCCGAAACGCGCACTGGACATCAATCTAACAAATATCGGGGATACTCCTTTGCTCTGCATATACGCCCATATGTCGGCTTGAAGTGATTTCAACGAGATACCACGCAGGAGGAACTTTCGCGTACGCTTTCGAGAAACTGGCGCACCCATGAAGCCATAAGAGTCAGAATTATTATTTTCCTTCTCGGAACGCGGCGGCTGATTGTCTGAGGCATCATGTGTTGAATGACATTCTTCAACGGAAATGCTGTTGATGTGAGCACTATCTGTGTCATAACTGTCATTTGACCTTGATACGACTGGTTGTCGTGCAGCTGTGCTTTGCATAATCTGAGGTTTAACGCCTTTATTAACATGTGGCTTGTCTTTATGGATGACTGATTGTTGAATATCACCGCTGTTTGTGAACAAGGTTATCGGAGACACCACTGGAGTCTTGGTTTACTTTTCTACATCGCATTTCTGCTGCTGCTGTTGGGGAGTCGACGACGGAAAACATACATCAAGTGACATATCAATAGAGTTATTGTTTTTGGGCGAAGGCTCGGGTCGATAGTCCAACACTACCGGTTGTGGTGAGTTCGGGTTCAGATGCTCCTTAACCAGTGAACAGAGATCGTTGAATTTGTCGGTAGTGTTAGCAGCGAAGATGCCAAACATGGTTGAAAGATGACGATCCACATCCTGTATAAGTTCTGTGGAAGATTTCAGTTCTGAAGTGTATTTGTTGTAGAATGTACTGAAACGTTTATCCAATGAATCAGATGTCACAAACGAGTTGTAGCGTTTGTCCAGAGAATTTGTGGTTACAAAGTTCTTTGGCAACTCTTTCACTTGTTTCTGAAGGTTAGTGATAAGTGTGCCGTTGCTTTCAGCATCGTTCGAAATCTCCTGTTTCAGCTGTTTGATTTGGTTTTTCAGGCTAATGACTCCAGTGCACCGGTCATCGTTTATTCTCGACACGTCTATTTGCAGAGTGTTAGTTTGACCGAGTAACGCCCCGATCGACGAAGAGTTAGATTTTCACTTCACTGCCATTTGTTCTGACGATTTCTCGAGTGCAGTTATGCGAATCAGTATGTCTGAATGAGTGTCTGCTATCGAAGACAATACCCACTTAACATTGTATAGCAATGTATACAATACCCACTTAACATTGTATAGCAATGTATACAATACCCACTTAACATTGTATAGCAATGTATTTTTTAAAGTGGCGCGCTCGTTTTAAACCTATATATTATTTAATTTATATTTTACTCAATTTAACGACAAGCCCCTGTGGGTTTTGTGTACAGTATATAACATGAGTACATGTGATCATTCCTTGTCATGTGATCATTCCTTGTCTTGTTTCTTATGTTAGTTTAAACATATTTTATTTACTCAAGGTATTTATATCAATAAATCTGGGCAAATGTGATGACAGTAAAATATGCGTCTTCGTGCGATATCCTCTTCTCACAATTGTCGTAGCACAAGATAAGAGCACACAAGAAGAGCAATGCGGCTACAATGAAATCAGCAGTTATAGATTGGATGGATTGGTTCATACAATTTAAAGGACCACTTAATTTTCGAGTAACCAATTATTTTTTATAGTGCCTTGATATACGGTTTTAATAACAACATATGCCATAAAATATTATTTAAATACTATAATTCATCACCATTTCAACATCTGTGTCTCAGAAGATACCAACAGTGAAATAGAAAACAGCTGAAATCATAGAAAGATTTTCCCCGTAATGGCTCCCAGAATACAGCAGAATTCAAACTAAAATGTATTTTCAATTGAAGATGAACAACTCTATATCTTAAGATATATAGTTATTCCCCTTCCAGTGAAAACAATGAAACTTGAGCACCGAACACAGAACCAAGTATCTCAAGAAAAACAACATGTTCTCAGTTTATTACACCGAATAAGTTGATAAAACAATGTATAGGTGCTTCCTCTTTCAAATGGTATATATTATGGCATATATTTTATATAAAATTATCTGGGGGTTCCTAAATTAAGTGGGCCTTTAACCCTTTCTCTACGAAATACTCATTGACGAGTAGTTCCCTTATTAGGAAATTTTCAGATAATTCGGAACGGAACAACGCTTGATGGTACGGATGGCGTGCGGACGTTTTTCTGCGCTGATGGATACTATAATGATATGGCAACGCTTTTCTTCAATTCCCAAGAAGTGGCAATAAAGCAGCTGTTTCACCAAGAAGGTATACGTATATGAATCATGTAAGAGTGTATCACCCCCTACCCTACCACCCTATGAATCATGTAAGAGGGTATCACACCCTGTCCTACCACCCCATGAATCATGTAAGAGTGTATCACACCCTATCCTACCACCCCATGAATCATGTAAAAGGGTATCACACCATACCCTACCATGAATCATGTAAGAGGGTATCACACCATACCCTACCACGAATCATGTAAGAGGGTATCACACCCTACCCTACCACCCCATGAATCATGTAAGATGGTATCACCCCCTGCCCTACCACCCTATGAATCACGTATATAAGAGGGTATCACACCCTACCCTACCACCCTATGAAACAACCTGAATACCAGTTAACAGAGAGAATGCATTGGCACAGGGTCAAAATATCCCGACTTCCGACTGGATTTGATATGGCGGGTCACATATGTGAGACTGAATTACATCATAATTTTGGGTAAGAAATAATCAGAATTTGAACATTTTGATTCTATAAAAGCTGAGTAACCGCCTCGTTGTTGGGTCCTGAATATCGACAAAACGGGCTATGAGTTCCGAATACCAGACAACAGAGGGGTATATATAAGATAAGTTTAATAGGCAAAACATCCTTAAAAGGAGAGTTTGCAACATAATAACATATAGTTGTACATCGAACAATATAATAAATGATATAATAATAGATGGTAATATATAACCTTAGTTTGAATGTGCATATATAGGGTCGTCTCGTCAATTCATTGATTTATGAGGCGATGCTCATCGCGTGCGGAAAATAATTTTCAGATTATATGACAATGAATTTTAAATATTGTTGGAGAGGATATTGACAAGCTGTTCAGTTTGTGTCATGTTGTCAAAGTCTGGGAACTGTGTCTTAATAAGAGTTATTAGTTCAAGCCGCGGTGTGCGGTAAGCACTACATGTACATTCCAAAAGAAAGTGTTTTTCATCTTCAATAGCATCATCGGAACAAAATATACACAGTCTTTGTTCCAATGCCGTCGGTGGTTGGGTGTGGCGTCCCTTTCCAATAGCCAATTTATGATTACTTGTACGCAGTCTTGTGAAAACGATTCTATTTTCTATTGATGGTTTATGAAGAAGATAAGGTTCTATTTTGTACTTAAGTTTGAAAAGTCGGTATGTTCGTAATTTATTATGAATCCTGCGTACAACTTCAAAATCACCCGAATCCGCGTACCAGAAAAGCCGCGGGGTGTGTGCACCATGACACCCTTGTGTAATACCAACCCATATAGAAAACATGTATATGAGTCACACACATGACAAGTCACAACACCCAGTAGTTTAACGTACAGAAGTAAGAGCATTTTAGAACCTTATTTTGATTCGAATACACATTTACCCACTACGAGTACCTTGGGTCCCTCTAATGGGAATACAATATACTTACACTCTTCATTTCCCTTACTATTTTGCCATTAACCTTAGAAAGAGCAAAGCATTTAACGATATATCCAACTCAAAATGATCTTCAGTGTTGATATATTCTTTTGAGATGCAATGATTGATTGATTGATTGATTGATTTGGGGTTTAATGTCGTTTTCAGCAACTAAGGCAAACTCACGACATTACCAGTTTTAGTGGTGGAGGAAATCTGAACACTTACGGCTAATATAACAGTGATTTTAATGGCTGATAAACCGTCGACAATGTGCGGCAAACCACCAGCCATCAGCGAGTAACTGGCAACTCCACCATATAACGATTTCAAGTTACTAAGTCAACGAGGAAACATGTGGATTTGAACCCTTATCGCCAGCGCTGGATGACGAAACGCCTTGGAGTTGTACCCCTAACCGATTGAGCCACCGAGGCCCAGACATGTAATGATGACCAATAATATGTTTCCAAATACGGCAAATAGTATTACGAACACAGTTTAAAGACATTTGCCAAACCACAAACATGTATAAATCGCTTCGAGATTTATAAGTTTATGATTAGGCAAATGTCTTTAAACTGTGAAATTGCATTTGGAATCAGACATTATTTCTTAATAGTAACCCGATGTCACAGCCAGAAATAGTCCAATTCGTGAAAATGTTCGCACCCCGATGTATCCATCACCATTGTTGCTCTCCCCATTATCCGCAATACATTTTGAACAGTGACATGTGTGACGGTTTACTTCTGCCCCAAGACCAATTTTCAAATCAATTATCACTGTGTTCACTGGATCGCAAGGAATATATGTCTATTGTTCTTGGTGAAAGCTTTCAGTGGATAATCACATCTATTCCCAGTCAAACTGTAAGAATTCGAATCTAATAGGAATTAGTTATCGGATTCACTCCTGACTGGCACAAATTAACCGTTTTGCACTCTCCAGTTGAACCTCTCGCACAAGCCTTGAAATAGTGTGCCTGTCATTTGCAGAATGAGGTCCCCCAAAGGGTGAATTTAGTGATCCTACCCCGCATAGCGGGCTAGCATCACCAAATTCACCCTCTGGGAACCTCATTCTGCTGAGGTGTAAGCAGAATGAGGTCCCCAGAGGGTGAATTTGGTGATGCTAGCCCGCTATGCGGGGTAGCATCACTAAATTCACCCTCTGGGGACCTCATTCTGCAAATGACAGACACCCTATTTCAAGGCTTGTTATCGCATGCATTGATCTCTCAATGACTCATCAATGTATATTCGACTCCGTGAAAATTACACCTCTAGCCAGAGACTAGGTGTGTGTTTTTGACAACCCCCAGTGTTCGGCAGCAATCTTGAGGCACACAAATGCTGAATTATTCTTCAAATATATGTACCAATGATATAAGTGTGTTGTTTAAACGGGTACTGTACACTAAATCCGGTCATTTAGGGGGACCATCTCCTTTTATACTCAACAGAATATATACAACAAATGAATGAATTTGAACCATAGATTAGTGCAAAATACACTCGTGTGCTTTATGTGAACGATGCAAAAAAACATGGTAATTATATAAGAAATGAACGGCGGTTTCAATGTGGTCATGGGATTTTGACCGCGAGAAATATTCAGCAAACTGCATAAACCCCGAAGGGGTTCATGCGGAGTTTGCTGATTTTTTATCGCGGTCAAAACCCATGACCACGTTGAATCCGCCGTTTATTATATATATTTATATACTTACGCTCTTTAAAACACTTCTCCAAATATGTCTGTTATTTCGTCAAAAACACTTTTTTCAAATATCTCCGTTATTTCGTTTATAAAAATAATTTCCTATTTCGCTGTATTTTCCAATTTCGATTTTTCGTGCTATTTCGCTGTATTTTCATATTTCGCTTTTTCGTTGTATTTCATATTTCGATAATTCGCTATATTTGACATAATAATTATGGAATATGGGATTATATGATAACCAACATTCTGATAGTCAATCGAACATCTCGTGCCACCCGTGCTCGCGATTAGATGCCACTAGCCAACCAATCGTGAACCTCGATTACATATTGTTTGCTATCAAATCCTTGGCGTATTGGCTGACTAGGTACTCAAGCAGTCGGTAATGTCCGACAATCCCCGGTGATTTCCGGGACCAATGTGTTCATAAACCTATGAACGACATTGGAAGTGACGCCACGTTACGTTCATAGGGTTATGAACGCATTGAATAAGGGCGTGTCTACCGTAACTCTATGGAGAAATCGGAAGAGATATCAGGTGTATGTAAATATAAAAGAAATGAACGGCGGTTCATGCGGAGATTGCTGAATTTTTATCGCTGTCAAAACTCATGCATGACCACGTTGAATCCGCCGTTTATTATTAATATGTATATACTTAAATTAATTACAAACTAGGATTGTCTGTCTTTCCCACTATTTATTCAACTTTGAAAGAGCGCATGGAGTTCAGTTCGGACAGTTCGAATCTTAGAAAACCAAACATTTTGAGAATCAGTTGACGGAGAGAAGACAATCACAATTTCACAGTAAAGTATACACAAATGACGAAATGTATTGTTTAGCTTGTAATGAAAGTAGACTTGTTGATTTCAAGAATGATAACATCTTAAACTAACAATTAAGTTTCGGTTGTGGATGATAAGAAATTGGCAACACGCCGTTCTACAATAATGATATATATGTGTGAGTTTTAGGTGCAGAGTAACAACACTGATTATAGACCAAAACAAATTGCTTGCCAAATCCGGATGTGCTGAATAGTCAAGCAGTCGGTCATGTCCGACAATCCCCGGTGATTTCCGATGTCAATGTGTTCATAAACCTATGAACGACATTGGAATTGACGTCACGTTACGTTCATAGGTTTATGAACACATTGACTCAGGGGCGTGTCTACCGTTACGCTATGGGGAAATCGGAAGCGATATTAGGTGTATGTAAATATAATAAAATGAATTTATATGACTGCAGTCATAAACCATTTTCATTATAATTGCCATGTTGTCTACATCGTTCATAGACCACTTGAGTGTATTCTGCACTCATCCATGGCTCAAATTCATTCATTTGTTGTATATATTCTGTCGCGTATAAAAGGAAATGGTCCATAAATGGCCGGCATTAGGGTACAGCCCCTCTTTAAATATGCAAGAAATAACGCCATCAAATAATATAGAATACTAAAATCCTGTTGTGAGCGCAAATAAATGAAAATAATTACATTTCTTTTAGTTTTTAACTAGAAGGTTCGTATAGTGTTGTGACTTTTCTCATAACAGCCATATTGATCCAAACGTGTGTTGCTATGGCATTACTGTGGAGTTGCACATGGCAGCAAAAGTCCGATGATTTTAAGGAGCCAAACCTACACGTTTTAGATATCGGCCAACGTAAATAATATTCGGGTGACGAGAACAATCGGTCACAACGCGACCAGCGATGCGCTCATTTGGCTTTAATAAATTTTGTATCGCGTCGTGCAAACGAATCTCTGCATGCACAGCGTTGATCGATCATTCGGTTATCATGAGACTGGATTATCCTCATCCCTTTAAGATGTGGATGTTGATATGCTTGCGGTCCATAGAGTATGCGAACGCGTTCCACATATAAAAATGTCAGACCAACTTGCACACATACTCTATGGAACGCAACAAAATCAATATCCATTACTTATATTTATACTCAACCGAGTCAACTGGCAGATTAGAAGAGCATGAAGCGCCCTTTGCCAACGTTATTCTCGTCTACACAAAACTGGATGCAAGTTGTGGTCAGCGCGCGACGTCATGTGACGTAATTTTGACCAACCAACGTCATGCATTCATATTCGACAACGCGCATGCATGTGTGAGTGTAAATTTACAAGTTTCGTATTCTACACATTGGGCACGAAACTTTGAACCATGTTTGACCGTGTAAGTGTACAGGACAAATGATCACGTGAGCCTGGTGACCTCCATTGGCGGCCATGGCAACACACGTCACAACATGTGTCTGAACGTGGCTAATAAAACGGGACCAAAGCCCTACCGACACGTGGATGTGGCACTGTATGGCTTCACACAAGATATGGCAAATAAAATTGAAACTTTAATTAACTAATTGTGATATTATGCTCGGATTCGATTACCTTCCAGGCACGTTCAGTCCACAGTCGCTGGTTATCTTCTTCGTTCTGTTCTTTCTGTTGGCGTGCTGGACATACGGGGCCATGGTACCAAGTGGGTTATTCGTTCCGTCGCTGCTATGTGGCGCTGCTTATGGTAGACTGGTATCTACCCTCATAGTCGAGTATGTGTTACAATCTCTACCAGAGCGCACCAGTCATACTTCCTTTCTGACCCTGTCACGGGCTGGGTACTAGTCTGTGATTTTCTATATTTAGCGCGGTTTTTTTCCGGACAAAATGGCGAGACCGCGATCGACCAAATGTTCTGTGTGCTTTGAGAACAATTCCCGCACTAAAAACTTATTGATAGAATGGAGAATTAGAGCGGTAGTTTTTGTTTTTTTTACAATTTTCGCACACTCCTTAGCAAAATGGCAGCATATTATAACTATTGTGTTTGACTTGCCGTGAATGTTGTCGTCCATGTGCATTTTGACTTTTGAGTTGATAAAATAATCGGAGAACCAATAGTTGCGTCCCGAATCCAGATGTAAATATTTACAATTGAGCGTAGTTCAGACGATGTTTTCTATGGAGTGTTATGGTCAATTTCTTTGAAATTTTCAGCGATGTTAGTAGAATGCTACATTCCCCGTGTTGGCATAGAGCCTGGGTACTAACTGATAAGTTCCGCGCACCCGAACAAGTCCATAACATATAATTAAGTATAGTATACTAAATAAACTGAATAACGCCCGACTTCCGGAAATGGTATATATTGCGTTAGCTTAAAGGGATACTGTAATCAAATGTTGTTGTTTGTTTTATAGTCTCTGAGTCATAGAATAAGGTAAACATATTTCCGTTATTTGAAAAGTCTGTTGAGTACGAAGTAATGTTACGGATGGCAGATTAGCCTGAATGCGAAAATACAAATGCGCAGTATTGTTTTCTGCACCAAAAAAAAACGGACACAATGGTCCAGTATGGCGTTTGTTACATCATTAAATATAATTTATGTGAATCAGTTCCCCCTTCCTTTTCTAGCGTGATGGGATGGGACCACCAGGTGTATTCGGGAACATACGCGCTCGTCGGTGCTGCCGCATTCTTGGGAGGTGTTGTGCGTATGACCATAAGCCTCACTGTGATCTTGATTGAATCAACCAATGAAATCAGTTATGGACTTCCTCTCATGTTGGTGCTTATGGTGAGCGATAATTTTATGTGGTTCTTAAGGTTCCCATCTTCATGATACATTTGGAAATGTTGAATGATTTCCATGTATAGTCCAATGATTTCCATGTATAGTCCATTGATTTCCATGTATAGTCCATGTATAGTCCATATAGTCCAATGATTTCCATGTATAGTCCAATGATTTCCATGTATAGTCCATGTATAGTCCAATGATTTCCATGTATAGTCCATGTATAGTCCATGTATAGTCCATGTATAGTCCAATGATTTCCATGTATAGTCCATGTATAGTCCATGTATAGTCCATGTATAGTCCATGTATAGTCCTATATGGCGCTATTTGAGCAATAGTTTCTACACAACCCTATTTACCATAGCTATGTGTTTTCATTGTGGTCCGCGCCATGAAACTGAATAACAGGTATAAGTTCACTGTGGGCTTCTTTCAGAATAAATAAGTCCAATATGAACCTATTTTCACGTGAATAGGTTCGTTATCTGCAGTTAAATACTAACGAAAATAACAACAAAACAAAACAGAATGTAAATATCGTGATTTAGTACACCCACTGGTTTGTTAGTTAAAATGTATTCACTTTAGCAGAGTAATTGAATTGTATTTTGAAAACCATTTTGAAAAAGTGTCGTTTTGAAGATTGATATGATAGTAACTTTTCTCGCAAAATAAAAGCAATACTTGCACTGGATAAGTGCTCTAGTTTGTCGATGAATCAATAATTTTTAAGATGTAGCTTCAACTCTTGAATAATACATTTCTGAATTTGTCATGACCATTAAAGATATATTATTCGAAATAATTCTCCCGAGTTACTATTTCTCTGGCTTCGGTGGTACAGAATATTCGAGTCGGTGGAACCCACCCATCAAAGCTCAGAGTGATCAGATATCTATTTTTGAAATTTGTTATTTCTCGAAATGTGTACTTTTGTGGCCCAGAAAAAAGTCGTTAACCCGACGAAGATGGATAACTCTAAAATCATGTGGTAATACGGTCAAATTTCTTGATACTCAAGTGACAATACGGCCCTATTTCGATCAACAACATGTTGATAAATAACACGTGTTGTGAAATTGTATACCATAGTATAGTTAGCGGTTAGCATTATTTTGTTGTAATTAATCGATTCTGATTTTAAACTAAAGCGTATTTTGAAAAAATGTTGCTATTGTTGTTTTTGTAACTTGATGTTATGGGGACCATCGGATGTGATCGGATAATAGCACATAGTCAACTCTGCGCCTTTTTATGATCAGGCATTTATAGCGCATTCCATCTCTAATCCCCTGTTAGGATTCCATATACGACAAGACGAACCCCACATTATAATTTGGCACGGAACACTTACAAATGGTGCTTTTAATGCGTCGAATCGAACGAAATAAATTTTAAAGCGATACGTGAGTTATAATTGCCGAGTATTTTTTATTCAACTGCGTGAATCATATTAAACATTTCACTAAAAAATCGCGTCCTCAGCGGCTGTCAATATGTGGAATTACTTCACCAAATACGCTTTGGTCAATACAATAATCTTAAAGGCCCACTTAATTTTCGAGTCACCGATTAATTTTTATAATGACTTGATATGCGGTTTTAATAACATTCTATGCTATAAAATATTATTAAAATTCTATAATTCATCACCATTTGAAAGATCTGTGTCTCAGAAGATCCCCATTGAGAAATAGAAAACAGCTGAAATCATAGAAAGATTCCCCCCGTTTTGGCTCTCAGAATGCAACATAAATCAAACTAATGATGAATTTTCAATGGAAGGGGAATAACTCTATCTTTAAGACGATGTATCAGCCTGTTTGCAAAATAATATAGCATATGCTCGTAGCTGCCCAAATACTAAGTATTTAATATGTCACATCCTACAGTTTATTAACTTTTTCATCCTTTAATGGTCGCGTTTGCGATTTATCGGCCATTTTGAGTGAGTGATACTCATTAGCTCGAGACCACGTCATTCCCCATCGTGATATACGGGACGTTTGCGGAAACATTTCTGTCAGTTTTGAATTCGCATATCAACGTGTGCGAAATTAACGTAATCGAATATAAAACTCAGCGAAAATACTGCGCTAATTTAACCCTTTACCCAACAAAACGGCCCTGTGCCAATGCATTCTCTTATATATGCGAGTCGACCATAGGTCGCCTCGCATATATAAGAGAATGCATTGGCTTAAAACATATTAAAAATGATAAAATTGTCAAAGAATGTAGAAAAATATTATAAAAATTGTTAAAAAATGTAAGAAAAAATTATAAAATTGTTAAAGAATGTAAGAAAAAATGGTAAAAAGTATTAAAAAAAGATTTTTTTTAGGCCAATGCATTCTCTTATATATGCTAGGCGACCTATGGTCGACTCGCATATATAAGAGAATGCATTGGCACAGGGCATAACTGTAACCATCACAATGTGGTCAATGAACCGGTTCCAATGCTATTCATATTTGTATGGTGTTATTGAGACAGACCGAAGATATTTTAGGCTGTTGAAGCTTTATTTGGCCGGTTTTGGCCGTTTTGTTTGGGTAAAGGGTTAAAGAGATGTGAAAGACTCGGGTTTGATGATAACATAGAAATGGAGAATATAAATCTTACTCAAATTAGTTATTTTTATGAATATTAATTCAAATTTACAACACACACCGTCATTCTTATATGTTGATTAACTGCAATGAGTCTCGATCGCGAAATCATTTTATTAGTTTATTAGTTTGTTGCGTCCCGAATCGAGATGTAAATATTTACAATTGAAGTATATTGTTCAGACGATGTTTTCTATGGAGTGGAATGGTTGATTTCTCTGTGATTTTCAGCAATGTTTGTAGAATACTACATTCTCCATGTTGGCATAGCGCCTGAGTACTAGTTTATCAGTTTCACGCAACCGAATAAGTCCATAATATGTCTTTAAAATTTGAAAACCTTATCCTGAATTGCGTACACATATACATGTAGTTTGGGTGTTCAATTGAGTCACGTCCGTTAATCGTCTGTTGCAGGTAGCAAAATGGTCTGGGGATATGTTCAACGAAGGCCTCTATGATATTCACATACGCCTGAAGTCAGTGCCCTTCCTCGAATGGGATGTCCCGCGAGATGTGTGCAGGTAACGTCGGGAATACGCTAATCGTATTCTCAATTTCTATTATGTTTGTATTTATTACAAATGTTTATGTATTTGTCTTGTATTTGTATCATCCGATGAATTTTGTGTGACGAATATAATTTGAGAATACATTCGATGAATTTTTCGTCCATCATTTCGTGATTTAGAAAATAAAAAGCATTGCACCGACAGTTGAAGGCAAAGTTTGATTTAATGGTTCTTTCTAGAATCAAGTTTTTCATTTCTCAAAAAGACACCGGCCAAATAAAGCCACCTTATTTGGAAGACATGTGACCGAGTGATGGCCTTTTATTTCATTCATTGCATGGTCTTTCCAAACGAGAATAGCTCGTCTCGTTCAATACATACAATGAAAAACAGGATTCGAATATATGTGGTCGTTGCATGTGTCAATGACTTCTTCCGCATTGAGAGGGAGGTAAAGTGGCAACATTTAAATGGGGAATTCAGTGTTAATTTTCAAGACAAGATTACTCAATATTTACAAACCGGAGAATAATACCTTGACATGTTGGAATGTTTGAGCATATATCTAGTGGCAACGCAAAGCAGATTTTTCATTTTATGTTTTGTTTTGTGACATTTAATGGAAATATTATAAACAATGACAGACAATGGTGACCTACTTTTTAATAATGTTCAATAATATCCAACCTTGGATGAAAATAAAAAATCTACTTCGCGTTGTCACTAGATAAATCTTCAAACTTTCCAAAACTGTATGATATGGTCACCTGCGAGGTTTGATCAATCGTTTCTTAAAAAAATAACACTGAATTCCCCATTCAAAAAATGTTGCCACTTTACCTTCCTCTTAACACTGAATTCCCCATTCAAATGTTTCCACTTTACCTCACTCTTGAAGGACTCTACATCCTATATAACTCTTGGCACAATAATATTTCTGTCCGTTCATCGGATACCACGCATATATAGAATCAAGGCGCCCTTGGCATCTTCGTGATGGGATTATCCCGACAGGTCCGAATGGCCCACCTCGTGGAGATGCGTGTCCCATCTAAAGCAAATTATGTTGGTCAGTTATAGGTTTTCAGACCATTAACGCGTGTATTTATCCCAGTAATATTGCGACTAAGTTGGTATAATTGGCTAAAGATACCATACTACTACATCAGAAACGGTAACACAATCACTATGCACTTCGTCATCGCATGACCAACAATGCAGGTCTGTGGAAAATAAGGCATTCGGAATGTGTCACTGAGATGGGATGAATATGCTGTATATATGCGAGCATGAACGAGGCGATATGGAGGGCATACTTTGGTCAATATGTTCAACGTTTGGAAAGTTCACAGCAATTGTTGACATTTCACACCAAAAAATAAGTTGAAATTGTTCTCATCATTTAAATTTCCAGCCAGTGAATAGAAAGGGATTTGTTGTTTTTTAGCACAATAGTCGCATATTTTCCTATTTTTTGTCAATATTTTAGTCTGATTCAATGTGGGGTGCAGTTGGAAACTTCAAGTTTGTTTTCAGGATTACTGATAATGGATGTGGACACACGTACCACAGTTGTAGGTATGACAATTTATTATGGTGCAATTTTGGTGAAAATTGCTTGTCATATTTCTGTGCCATAGCTAGCGTGTCGCCCGCTGAGTCTCCGCACAATGAGTTGACACGACCAATTAACCCATAGCGTTTCTCCAAGGCTGACCTATACTCAATACATTTATCTACATTGTGTTCTCTACGATATATGTAATTGCAAGATCGATCTCCAGAATTGTGTTTGACCGTGGCAATCCCCCATTCGCTCACATATCATGCATGCAGTAAGTTTTGTTGATATGATCTCAATTCATGTTTATCCACTTATATAAATTTTATGCGTATTAAGACAGTTCCCCAATTGCGGTTTTTATTTTGCGACGTTTAGTTCTCCGCATAATTCCGCTAATGTTATCACATGGGCCAATTAAGCTGTGTCGGAACTGTTGGGGAACTGCAGCTGCGAGACGGTATCTGGAATAAACAAAGCGAACTATACAAGGACCAAAAACAAGAACAAGGCTGATTATAACGAACTTTGGAGGACTCATTATGCGAATATGCAGCGGGCGACATTGCTCGCTATGGCATATTAACTATGACAACCAATTGTTACCAAACTCCACCATATATAATTGTCACACCTACTATGCCATCGCTACTGTGATGCGTGTGTCCACAGCCAATGTCCAATGTGCGCTCAGTCCCGAGTGTTCTTCAGCATGTAGCTATATTACCACAAAGAGCGTTTCATGTTAGTATATTCCTGATAGGGTAAACATAAAGAGCGTGTCATGTTAGTATATTCCTGATAGGGTAAACATAAAGAGCGTTCCATGTTAGTATATTCCTGATTGGGTAAACATAAAGAGCTTTCATGTTAGTATATTCCTGATAGGGTAAACATAAAGAGCGTTTCATGTTAGTATATTCCTGATAGGGTAAACATAAAGAGCGTTTGATGTTAGTATATTCCTGATTGGGTAAACATAAAGAGCGTTGCATGTTAGTATATTCCTGATAGGGTGAACATAAAGAGCGTTTCATGTTAGTATATTCCTGATAGGGTAAACATAAAGAGCGTTTCATGTTAGTATATTCCTGATAGGGTAAACATAAAGAGCGTTTCGTGTTAGTATATTCCTGATTGGGTAAACATAAAGAGCGTTTCATGTTAGTATGTTCCTGATAGGGTAAACATAAAGAGCGTTTCATGTTAGTCTATTCCTGATAGGGTAAACATAAAGAGCGTTTCGTGTTAGTATATTCCTGATTGGGTAAACATAAAGAGCGTTTCATGTTAGTATATTCCTGATAGGGTAAACATAAAGAGCGTTTCATGTTAGTATATTCCTGATAGGGTAAACATAAAGAGCGTTTCATGTTAGTATATTCCTGATTGGGTAAACATAAAGAGCGTTTCATGTTAGTATATTCCTGATTGGGTAAACATAAAGAGCGTTTCATGTTAGTATATTCCTGATTGGGTAAACATAAAGAGAGCTTGTGTCACTTATGATTGAAATCAGATGGAAAATTGCCATGACTTTGGCAAGTTATTTTTAGTACATAAAGCACGTACATACAGCACATTAATTCGTGTATGCATCAACATAGCTTAGCCCTACTTATAAACCAAACAGACATACTATGAAAGTTCAAACGAGCCACGTCCATTTAAATTTATTATCGATTGAACCCAGCTTTGCATGCATAGCTAGCTGTTGATGACTGATTTATTATCGATTGAACCCAGCTTTGCATGCACATCTAGCTGTTGATGACTGATTTATTATCGATTGAACCCAGCTTTGCATGCACAGCTAGCTGTTGATGACTGATTTATTATCGATTGAACCCAGCTTTGCATGCACAGCTAGCTGTTGATGACTGATTTATTTAAACTCGTGTTTCTAACACAGTATACCATGCGTTGTGCGTTTACGAAAAAGGACGCGAACAATTAATATTGATTATATAAATTGTTCCGAAATATAATTTTTCTATGCTACTATTAGCTTGTGTATTTCATCGATTCCGAAACTGTGTAGTTTTGTTGAAATAATTAAAATAACTGAATTTACGCTATCTTATTTAATAATTCAGGCAGGCTAAATATTGGCATGGCGCCTATCAGTTTCATGTACTGGATATCTATGTTTGCCGTTTACTAATTCTCGAATGTTAGTGACGCAGCTTATCGACTAGGTGGGCGCTATTAACCATCCCTGGTTTTGTAAGTAGCCATGCTAATTGTCTATAATGTTTGTGTTTCCTGATGAATTGCTATAGTACTGGTGGGACAAATAAAAACAAGAAAACCATAGTCAGAAATGGTAATTTCGCCCTCAAGATCATATTATTAGGCATATGTAAAATATATTGGAGCTTTAATATGTAATATATATGTGTATGATGTGCGCTTGCTGATAAAGGATGTGAAAAAAAATTTAATCGGACGTGCCAACTAAAGTTATGATAATATATATGAAATATTTCCACCATGCGTCACGTATACTAGGTGTTCGCAAAATTAATGGCGCATACGTTCCAATTGGTTGAAATGTTCAGGGGTAAACAAGCAACGCCCATTGCATTGATACACCAATAACCACACACCAATTCAAGTACGCAAATACAGATTACGTTTTTAGTCACCTTTAGTCCATCACATCCTTCGACAGGGCCAGATATTATTGTCAATATGTGACCCGCCATATCAAATCCAGTCGTAAGTCGGGATTTGTTTTACCCTGTGCCAATGCATTCTCTTATATATGCGAGTCGACCATAGGTCGCCTCACATATATAAGAGAATGCATTGGCCTAACAATTTTTTACAATTTTAATAATTTGTTCTTGTATTCTTTAACAATTTTATAATTTCATCCATACAGAACCCCAGACAAACATGAGCAGACGACACTCTTCTATATGCTTCTATATATGTGTGGGGCTCCCTGCAGGGTAATGGATGTTTTTTTATTTTATGTCCTTAAAACTTGTAAGAAACATTTATTTTAAAAAAATGATAAAAAAATTGTTAGGTCAATGCATTCTCTTATATATGCGAGGCGACCTATGGTCGACTCGCATATATAAGAGAATGCATTGGCACAGGGTAAAAACAATCCCGACTTACGACTGGATTTGATATGGCGGGTCACATATATATCCTAAGAGGGCGTAAAAATAAAAGCGATGCTGTTCAGTAAATGTACGTTATTTTTTTTTTAAAGACATATTATGTACTTGTTCTGGTGCGTGAAACTGATCAGTTAGTATCCAGGCGCTATGTCAACTGGGGGAAAGTAGCATTCTACTAACATTGCCGAAATGTGAAGAAAATCGATGGTACCACTGCATAGAAAACATGGTCTGAACTAATCTCAAATGTAAAAATTTACTCCTCGATTCGGGACGCATCTATCGGCGATAAACTAACGAAAACGATTTCGTCATCGTTGACACTGCATTTAATTAATATATAAGAATGACGGCGTGTGATGTCAATTTGGATATACTATTTGTAAAAACTACTATTTGAACAAGATTATTCTCCCTTTATATTTGTTAACCCTACCGGAGTGCTTCACATCACTTTAAGTTGTCATTTTCGCGGCTTCTGGCTAATCTGAACGAATGGAGGCAAAACAATTATGTGTCAGTTAATACGCACACGATTAGATAGCGATAAATAATTAATCGTGGTTCACGATTAGATAGCGAAAGATACTCAAAGATGCATTATCCGAATTAACGCTCCTAAATTACTATTTCTTTGGCTTCGGGAGTAAAAATATTTTATTCGAGTCGAGGAACCCACCCATCAAAGCTCAGGGTGAACAGATATCGATTTTGGAAGTTTGTTTATTTCTCGAGATGTTAAATTATTTGTGGCCCAGAAACACGCCGTCAAATGGACGGTCTCGGTCAAAATTACGGATGAAGATGGATAACTCTAAAAAAGAGCGTTTCATGTTAGTCTATTCCTGATAGGGTAAACATAAAGAGCGTTTCATGTTAGTCTATTCCTGATAGGGTAAACATAAAGAGCGTTTCATGTTAGTCTATTCCTGATAGGGTAAACATAAAGAGCGTTTCATGTTAGTCTATTCCTGATAGGGTAAACATAAAGAGCGTTTCATGTTAGTCTATTCCTGATATGGTAAACATAAAGAGCGTTTCATGTTAGTCTATTCCTGGTAGAGTAAACATAAAGAGCGTTTCACGTTAGTCTATTCCTGATATGGTAAACACAAAGAGCTTTCATGTTAGTCTATTCCTGATAGGGTAAACATAAAGAGCGTTTCATGTTAGTCTATTCCTGATAGGGTAAACATAAAGAGTGTTTCATGTTAGTCTATTCCTGATATGGTAAACATAAAGAGCGTTTCATGTTAGTCTATTCCTGATAGGGTAAACATAAAGAGCGTTTCATGTTAGTCTATTCCTGATAGGGTAAACATAAAGAGCGTTTCATGTTAGTCTATTCCTGATAGGGTAAACATAAAGAGCGTTTCATGTTAGTCTATTCCTGATATGGTAAACATAAAGAGCGTTTCATGTTAGTCTATTCCTGATAGGGTAAACATAAAGAGCGTTTCATGTTAGTCTATTCCTGATAGGGTAAACATAAAGAGCGTCTCATGTTAGTCTATTCCTGATAGGGTAAACATAAAGAGCGTGTCATGTTAGTCTATTCCTGATAGGGTAAACATAAAGAGCGTTTCATGTTAGTCTATTCCTGATATGGTAAACATAAAGAGCGTTTCATATTAGTTTATTCCTGATAGGGTAAACATAAAGAGCGTTTCATGTTAGTCTATTCCTGATAGGGTAAACATAAAGAGCGTTTCATGTTAGTATATTCCTGATAGGGTAAACATAAAGAGCGTTTCATGTTAGTCTATTCCTGATAGGGTAAACATAAAGAGCGTTTGTGTCACTTATGTGGGAAAAATTGAAATCAGATGGAAAATTGTCATGACTTTGGCAAGTTATTTTTAGTACATAAAGCACGTACATACAGCACATTAACACTTTACCCAACAAACCGGCCAAAACCGGCCAAATAAAGCTTCAACAGCCTAAAATATCTTCGGTCTGTCTCAATAGAACCATACAAATATGGATATCATTGGAACCGGCTCATTGACCACATTGTGGTGGTTACAGTTATTCCCTGTGCCAATGCATTCTCTTATATATGCGAGTCGACCATAGGTCGCCTCGCATATATAAGAGAATGCATTGGCCTAAAAAAAAGCCAATGTATAATATATAAGAGAATGCATTGGCCTAAAAAAAGCCAATGTATTCTCTTATAATTGCGAGGCGACCTATGGTCGACTCGCATATATAAGAGAATGCATTGGCACAGGGCCGTTTGTTGGGTAAAGGGTTTAATTCGTGTATGCATCAACATTGCTTAGCCCTACTTATAAACCAAACAGACATACTATGAAAGTTCAAACGAGCCACGTCCGTTTAAATTTATTATCGATTGAACCCAGCTTTGCATGCACAGCTAGCTGTTGATGACTGATTTATTTAAACTCGTGTTTCTAACACAGTATACCATGCGTTGTACGTTTACGAAAAAGGACGCGAACAATTAATATTGATTATATAAATTGTTCCGAAATATAATTTTCTATGCTACTATTAGCTTGTGTATTTCATCGATTCCGAAACTGTGTAGTTTTGTTGAAATAATTAAAATAACTGAATTTACGCTATCTTATTTAATAATTCAGGCAGGCTAAATATTGGCATGGCTCCTATCAGTTTCATGTACTGGATATCTATGTTTGCCGTTTACTAATTCTCGAATGTTAGTGACGCAGCTTATCGACTAGGTGGGCGCTATTAACCCTTTACCCAACAAACCGGCCAAAACCGGCCAAATAAAGCTGCAACAGCCTAAATTATCTTGGGTATGTTTCAATAAAACCATACAAATATGGATATCATTGGAACCGGCTCCTTGACCACATTGTGATAGTTACAGTTATGCCCTGTGCCAATGCATTCTCTTATATATGCGAGTCGACCATAGGTCGCCTCGCATATATAAGAGAATGCATTGGCCTAAAAAAAAATCTTTTTTTTAACATTTTTACCATTTTTTCTTACATTCTTTAACAATTTTATAATTTTTAATGTGTTAAGCCAATGCATTCTCTTATATATGCGAGGCGACCTATGGTCGACTCGCATATATAAGAGAATGCATTGGCACAGGGCCATTCTGTTGGGTAAAGGGTTAACCACCCCTGGTTTTGTAAGTAGCCCTGCTAATTGTCTATAATGTTTGTGTTTCCTGATGAATTGCTATAGTACTGGTGGGACAAATAAAAACAAGAAAACCATAGTCAGAAATGGTAATTTCGCCCTCAAGATCATATTATTAGGCATATGTAAAATATATTCGAGCTTTAATATGTAATATGTATGTGTATAATGTGCGCTTGCTGATAAAGGATGTGAAATTTTTTTTAATCGGACGTACCAACTAAAGTTATGATAATATATATGAAATATTTCCACCATGCGTCACGTATACTAGGTGTTCGCAAAATTAATGGCGCATACGTTCCAAATGGTTGAAATGTTCAGGGGTAAACAAGCACCGCCCATTGCATTGATACACCAATAACCACACACCAATTCAAGTACGCAAATACAGATTACGTTTTTAGTCACCTTTAGTCCATCACATCCTTCGACAGGGCCAGATATTATTGTCAATATGTGACCCGCCATATCAAATCCAGTCGTAAGTCGGGATTTTTTTACCCTGTGCCAATGCATTCTCTTATATATGCGAGTCGACCATAGATCGCCTCGCATATATAAGAGAATGCATTGGCCTAACAATTTTTTACAATTTTAATAATTTTTTCTTTAACAATTTTATAATTTCACCCATACAGAGCCCCAGACAAACATGAGCAGACGACACTCTTCTATATGCTTCTATATATGTGTGGGGCTCCCTGCAGGGTAATGGATGTTTTCTATTTTATGTCCAAAAAATTGTAAGAAACATTTATTTAAAAAAAATGATAAAAAATTGTTAGGCCAATGCATTCTCTTATATATGCGAGGCGACCTATGGTCGACTCGCATATATAAGAGAATGCATTGGCACAGGGTAAACAAAATCCCGACTTACGACTGGATTTGATATGGCGGGTCACATATATATCCTAAGAGGGCGTAAAAATAAAAGCGATGCTGTTCAGTAAATGTACGTTATTTTTTTTTTTAAGACATATTATGTACTACTTGTTCTGGTGCGTGAAACTGATCAGTTAGTATCCAGGCGCTATGTCAACTGGGGAATGTAGCATTCTACTAACATTGCCGAAATGTGAAGCAAATCGACGGTACCACTGCATAGAAAACATGGTCTGAACTAATCTCAAATGTAAAAATTTACTCCTCGATTCGGGACGCATCTATCGGCGATAAACTAACGAAAACGATTTCGTCATCGTTGACACTGCATTTAATTAATATATAAGAATGACGGCGTGTGATTTCAATTTGGATATACTATTTGTAAAAACTGCTATTTGAACAAGATTATTCTCCCTTTATATTTGTTAACCCTACCGGAGTGCTTCACATCACTTTAAGTTGTCATTTTCGCGGCTTCTGGCTAATCTGAACGAATGGAGGCAAAACAATTATGTGTCAGTTAATACGCACACGATTAGATAGCGATAAATAATTAATCGTGGTTCACGATTAGATAGCGAAAGATACTCAAAGATGCATTATCCGAATTAACGCTCCTAAATTACTATTTCTTTGGCTTCGGGAGTAAAAATATTTTATTCGAGTCGAGGAACCCACCCATCAAAGCTCAGGGTGAACAGATATCGATTTTGGAAGTTTGTTTATTTCTCGAGATGTTAAATTATTTGTGGCCCAGAAACACGCCGTCAAATGGACGGTCTCGGTCAAAATTACGGATGAAGATGGATAACTCTAAAAAAAGAGCGTTTCATGTTAGTCTATTCCTGATAGGGTAAACATAAAGAGCGTTTCATGTTAGTCTATTCCTGATAGGGTAAACATAAAGAGCGTTTCGTGTTAGTCTATTCCTGATAGGGTAAACATAAAGAGCGTTTCATGTTAGTCTATTCCTGATATGGTAAACATAAAGAGCGTTTCATGTTAGTCTATTCCTGATAGAGTAAACATAAAGAGCGTTTCATGTTAGTATATTCCTGATATGGTAAACATAAAGAGCGTTTCATGTTAGTCTATTCCTGATAGGGTAAACATAAAGAGCGTTTCATATTAGTTTATTCCTGATAGGGTAAACATAAAGAGCGTTTCATGTTAGTCTATTCCTGATAGGGTAAACATAAAGAGCGTTTCATGTTAGTATATTCCTGATAGGGTAAACATAAAGAGCGTTTCATGTTAGTCTATTCCTGATAGGGTAAACATAAAGAGCGTTTGTGTCACTTATGTGGGAAAAATTGAAATCAGATGGAAAATTGTCATGACTTTGGCAAGTTATTTTTAGTACATAAAGCACGTACATACAGCACATTAACCCTTTACCCAACAAACCGGCCAAAACCGGCCAAATAAAGCTTCAACAGCCTAAAATATCTTCGGTCTGTCTCAATAGAACCATACAAATATGGATATCATTGGAACCGGCTCATTGACCACATTGTGATGGTTACAGTTATTCCCTGTGCCAATGCATTCTCTTATATATGCGAGTCGACCATAGGTCGCCTCGCATATATAAGAGAATGCATTGGCCTAAAAAAAAGCCAATGTATAATATATAAGAGAATGCATTGGCCTAAAAAAAGCCAATGTATTCTCTTATAATTGCGAGGCGACCTATGGTCGACTCGCATATATAAGAGAATGCATTGGCACAGGGCCGTTTTGTTGGGTAAAGGGTTTAATTCGTGTATGCATCAACATTGCTTAGCCCTACTTATAAACCAAACAGACATACTATGAAAGTTCAAACGAGCCACGTCCGTTTAAATTTATTATCGATTGAACCCAGCTTTGCATGCACAGCTAGCTGTTGATGACTGATTTATTTAAACTCGTGTTTCTAACACAGTATACCATGCGTTGTACGTTTACGAAAAAGGACGCGAACAATTAATATTGATTATATAAATTGTTCCGAAATATAATTTTCTATGCTACTATTAGCTTGTGTATTTCATCGATTCCGAAACTGTGTAGTTTTGTTGAAATAATTAAAATAACTGAATTTACGCTATCTTATTTAATAATTCAGGCAGGCTAAATATTGGCATGGCTCCTATCAGTTTCATGTACTGGATATCTATGTTTGCCGTTTACTAATTCTCGAATGTTAGTGACGCAGCTTATCGACTAGGTGGGCGCTATTAACCCTTTACCCAACAAACCGGCCAAAACCGGCCAAATAAAGCTGCAACAGCCTAAATTATCTTGGGTATGTTTCAATAAAACCATACAAATATGGATATCATTGGAACCGGCTCCTTGACCACATTGTGATAGTTACAGTTATGCCCTGTGCCAATGCATTCTCTTATATATGCGAGTCGACCATAGGTCGCCTCGCATATATAAGAGAATGCATTGGCCTAAAAAAAATATCTTTTTTTTACCATTTTTTCTTACATTCTTTAACAATTTTATAATTTTTAATGTGTTAAGCCAATGCATTCTCTTATATATGCGAGGCGACCTATGGTCGACTCGCATATATAAGAGAATGCATTGGCACAGGGCCATTCTGTTGGGTAAAGGGTTAACCACCCCTGGTTTTGTAAGTAGCCCTGCTAATTGTCTATAATGTTTGTGTTTCCTGATGAATTGCTATAGTACTGGTGGGACAAATAAAAACAAGAAAACCATAGTCAGAAATGGTAATTTCGCCCTCAAGATCATATTATTAGGCATATGTAAAATATATTCGAGCTTTAATATGTAATATGTATGTGTATAATGTGCGCTTGCTGATAAAGGATGTGAAAAAAAATTTAATCGGACGTGCCAACTAAAGTTATGATAATATATATGAAATATTTCCACCATGCGTCACGTATACTAGGTGTTCGCAAAATTAATGGCGCATACGTTCCAAATGGTTGAAATGTTCAGGGGTAAACAAGCACCGCCCATTGCATTGATACACCAATAACCACACACCAATTCAAGTACGCAAATACAGATTACGTTTTTAGTCACCTTTAGTCCATCACATCCTTCGACAGGGCCAGATATTATTGTCAATATGTGACCCGCCATATCAAATCCAGTCGTAAGTCGGGATTTGTTTTACCCTGTGCCAATGCATTCTCTTATATATGCGAGTCGACCATAGGTCGCCTCACATATATAAGAGAATGCATTGGCCTAACAATTTTTTACAATTTTAATAATTTGTTCTTGTATTCTTTAACAATTTTATAATTTCATCCATACAGAACCCCAGACAAACATGAGCAGACGACACTCTTCTATATGCTTCTATATATGTGTGGGGCTCCCTGCAGGGTAATGGATGTTTTCTATTTTATGTCCAAAAAATTGTAAGAAACATTTATTTAAAAAAAATGATAAAAAATTGTTAGGCCAATGCATTCTCTTATATATGCGAGGCGACCTATGGTCGACTCGCATATATAAGAGAATGCATTGGCACAGGGTAAACAAAATCCCGACTTACGACTGGATTTGATATGGCGGGTCACATATATATCCTAAGAGGGCGTAAAAATAAAAGCGATGCTGTTCAGTAAATGTACGTTATTTTTTTTTTTAAGACATATTATGTACTTGTTCTGGTGCGTGAAACTGATCAGTTAGTATCCAGGCGCTATGTCAACTGGGGAATGTAGCATTCTACTAACATTGCCGAAATGTGAAGCAAATCGACGGTACCACTGCATAGAAAACATGGTCTGGACTAATCTCAAATGTAAAAATTTACTCCTCGATTCGGGACGCATCTATCGGCGATAAACTAACGAAAACGATTTCGTCATCGTTGACACTGCATTTAATTAATATATAAGAATGACGGCGTGTGATTTCAATTTGGATATACTATTTGTAAAAACTGCTATTTGAACAAGATTATTCTCCCTTTATATTTGTTAACCCTACCGGAGTGCTTCACATCACTTTAAGTTGTCATTTTCGCGGCTTCTGGCTAATCTGAACGAATGGAGGCAAAACAATTATGTGTCAGTTAATACGCACACGATTAGATAGCGATAAATAATTAATCGTGGTTCACGATTAGATAGCGAAAGATACTCAAAGATGCATTATCCGAATTAACGCTCCTAAATTACTATTTCTTTGGCTTCGGGAGTAAAAATATTTTATTCGAGTCGAGGAACCCACCCATCAAAGCTCAGGGTGAACAGATATCGATTTTTGAAGTTTGTTTATTTCTCGAGATGTTAAATTATTTGTGGCCCAGAAACACGCCGTCAAATGGACGGTCTCTGTCAAAATTACGGATGAAGATGGATAACTCTAAAAACAAGTGGTAATACGGCCAAATTTGGTGAATACTTAAGTGATAAAACGGCTATATTTCGTTGAACAAAATGTGTATAAATAACACGTTTTGGGAAATTTTAAAGCATGGTGCAAAGCGGGCTCCATTTGAGCGAAGGATTCTTTTCTATAGATAAAAACGGCCTTTGATCACTTCAGAAAATAATTTTCTCGCAAAAATTCCGCCTTCAAATGTCATTTTAGCACATATACAGCATCTGTCGGAAATTCCACTATATTGCAACGGAAAGGCCGTTGTGTGTGCAACATATATTGACATTACCTTGGCTCGAGTATATTCACAATCTGAAAGTGGAGACAATGTATTTGGACACCACACTCGTCAGTCTATGTACGCCTAGTTGTTTAAGTTGCTGATCACTAGTTGTCAAAAATATGTACGTCAAGTTGTGATGATGGGATTTGGGTGCAAAGACGAAACCATGAATTAGGTTTCCATATTAGACATGTTCCACCTCTCGGTGGTCATTATTAACAGTCATACGGCGAAGGCACGTACTGTTCCATTCCACATCCGTTTTCCGATTTCTCGACAAAACGTTTTCTTATATGTTCAAGCACCGAACGTAACTATATATATCAATAGATACCGTGCTGAAATGTATTGAATTACACGATGTAGTTCATCTAAAAGCATGGTACGTAATTGAATACTTCTGCTCCACATGTATACATATCATGCATATTACTTCTCGTTTTCCGGTGACTCAAGAGATGGAACTCTATCTTTTCAATATCTTTTCAATATAACTACCAAAAACATATCAAATAAAATTAAGTAAACATAAACATGGGGCAAGGATAATTGGAGATAGCGTCAAAATTTCTACCCTTTCGTGTGAAACTACCCTCATCTGGGAGCCGGTCTATAATATAATAAAGTAGAATTAAATTTATTGAAAAACATAAAACCTCAAGTCTTGAATGTTCGTTATCAGCACTTGGAGTGATTTGTTGATTTAAGCGACAGGAATCTGAAATATGCATGTACAACCAAAATCGACATCGCATGACATCTCTCTTAACGGGGTATACATCCGTGCATAACACACTTTTTCAGATCGATAGTATGATCTGAAGACATATTTAGGCACAGTGAACCGTAAAAAACAGTCTATCTATCCAGTTAATTAAAATTGACAATTGCGATATTGTCGTCCCAATTTTGACACAATATGTCTTATCCACACATATCTTAGCCAAATCAACTTATGTGGACATCTGTGGTTTTATTGGAGAATGGAGACACTGTGTCTAAACTGTGAGCATATATAGTCCTGTATCCAGGGACTTTGTGATGCGCGAGTTCTACCTACCCCCCCCCCCCCCATTGTTTTGGGGTTTCAATATGAATCTAAATCGAACTACCAATGGGCAGGTTGGAGTTGGGGTAATTTTTTCCTATCGTTTGTCTGTGAGTCTCTGCCGGAAAATTCCAACCCAAGAGGTGCAACTCGAAGCTAGCACTTGTAGGACTTTTCGGGACTGGCCAGTCGACATTCATGTAGTGATACCAAATGGGGGCAATCGCAGTCACGACCCCTTCGTCACATCACCGTAAATATAAGGCGATGGTGCACATACGACCTGTATGTTTTATTGGTAAGTTCCCACGTATACACAATTTCATCACAGAATATAACATACAGCCCCACCCCCAAATACAGTTAGTTACTTGCGGAGGCGAATAAAAGTCGCTAAATGTTAATAAGAATACCTTGTTTCATTCAGATAGAGTCTGTAAGTTCAATGGCGTGTCATTTCGAATATATAGTTATGTTTAAATGGTCGAAAGGAACATATCATTACAGCACGATTCCTGTACAATGTCGCAACTGACGATTGTCGTCGTACACAACTAGGCGTACAGAGACTTGCGAGTGGGTTGTCCAAATAGATAGTCTTTACTTTCAGATTGTGAATACACCCGAGCCAAGGTAATGTCAATATATGTTGCACACACAACGGCCTTTCCGTTGCGATACAGTTGGATTTCCGACATATGCTGACATTTGAAGAGGGATTTTTCAAATGCCGTTTTTATCTATAAAAAAAAGAGTCCTTCTGTCAACTGGAGCCCCCTTGCGATCGGCAAATGTATATGTCCAATTTATACGTGCGTTTATTGCTGTTGGGAAACCATCTATACGGTCTGAAAACTTGTTTTTATGGTGTTGTTTTGATTCTTCTGTTGTATTTATGTTCTAAAAATAGAAGTTTTCGTCTTGGCGAAAGCAACTTCCGATTATATGTTTGTACGGTTTAGCCACTGTGAATAATGAACTTTCGCGTTTCAAAAAACCAGTTATAGACACATTACTGTAGTGGAATTACCAGTAACAGTCCAATTTGTCCAAAATATAGCAATGTTTCATAAAAAGTTGACGGGAGAAACATTGGAAAAGGCAATAGAATCGAAAGATATTCTGGAAATCATGATCAGACTAAAATATATGAACTTACTACATGATTAGCGATGTTTGTCGAATAATTTTCCCCTTCAAATTGATAGTTTATGACTTGTTGTGAATCAAATTTATCAAACTCGTTTCATAGAATCTGAGTTGAATATCCTCTATATATCCGTAAATTAGCAGACGACACATTGCATAATCGAGGTTCCCAATTGGTGTTGATCACAACATTCACCATTTGGGAACTTCAATCTGAGTTTATGCGCGATAGCGTCACTAAATCAATGACAGGCACCCTAAACTCAGACACCCTAAACTCAGACACCCTAAACTCAGACACCCTAAACTCAGACACCCTAAACTCATGACAGGCACCCTAAACTCAGACACCCTAAACCCAGACACCCTAAACTCAGACACCCTAAACTCAGACACCCTAAACTCAGACACCCTAAACTCGGACTTGACTGTTATTTTATTTCGCATGAACCCACTTGAAATGCCTTGAGACCCTTTAACGAAATGAGCTGGCAGATTTCTATAATTTCCCAAGTGATTGCACAATTAACATTTGCCCAAAATTAGCATTCAAATATGTGACAAGAATCAATGATGGCGTCAATATTGAGTTTTAACAGCAGATACCAGAGTCGAAGTTAACTGTTAGAAGTCGATAGAATTTGATACAAGAACAATATTAATATTCTTTCTTCGACTCGAGCTTAAAGCCGTATTACGCATTAACTTCTATTCCCAGCGCATCACGTGTATTTATGCGCAACGGCAATTTTTGTAAACAAAATGCGAAAAACTTGAGTTTCAGTCAGAAAAAAAAATCAAAAAGGTGCCCAAAAATTTCCAGAAGTAAATAAATATGGTCGGTATAAGATAATTACAACAGTAGCGTAGTGTTTTGAGATGCCTGAAAGATGGCAGAGCCTCGCGAAATATTCCACTTTCAGTTACACCAAAATCACAAGTTTGCGTATTCACGTTTGCACCCCCACCCCTTGGCTTTGATTTTAAGTGGATGCACAGAATCCACTGGACCCAGTATGAACAATTTTGAGTACTGAAAATTTCAAAATCCTATTACCTATACTGGTCTAACGCCAGGCGAGTTCACGTACACCCCGATTAGTTTTTCTTAAATTAATCAGCAGTTTTTGGAATGTTGCATGGCACCCCGGGCGGAATATGGTTTGGCCCGGTGTGAGTAAATTTTGAAATCAGAACATGAAATTTGCATAATCCTTGCATCTTGACTGACCTCAAGTTTACCATTTGTTGGGAATCTCCAACCTGACTCCCATTAAGGTTGAAAAATATCCAACTGATAACCATTGCAGTCCAAAATATTTAATAATACTAGGAAATATGCAGATGAATGCAATGTATGAATATAGCATTATACGTGTAAGAATATAGCATACGTGTAAAGTATTCCATAATCTGGTATTGATGGAGTTTTGAAGAAGGGTGCATGGGTGTGATACGGGATACATCTTATAATCTGGGGGAGATTTTACCGGTGGATGGGGGTTGTATATTTCAGGCATACAAGTTGTCGAACGGTGGGAGGTTAACAAAAGTTAGTAGAATGGCGCTTGTACGTTTGAAACCACTAATATAGGGGTGGGGATTGGGTACTCAGTACGCTCATAAGAAATGTATTGGTTGCACTATTTGTTTCTGCTGAATTGTCTTCAACTTAACCCTTTACCCAACAAACCGGCCAAAACCGGCCAAATAAAGCTTCAACAGACTAAAATATCTTCGGTCTGTCTCAATAGAACCATACAAATATGGATATCATTGGAACAGGCTCCTTGACCACATTGTGATGGTTACAGTTATGCCCTGTGCCAATGCATTCTCTTATATATGCGAGTCGACCATAGGTCGCCTCGCATATATAAGAGAATGCATTGGCCTAAAAAAAATCTTTTTTTAACACTTTTTACCATTTTTTCTTACATTCTTTAACAATTTTATAATTTTTAATGTGTTAAGCCAATGCATTCTCTTATATATGCGAGGCGACCTATGGTCGACTCGCATATATAAGAGAATGCATTGGCACAGGGCCGTTCTGTTGGGTAAAGGGTTAATAAATCACTAATCGAACATCTTCAGTTTAAAGGCTAATGACGTAATGGAGAAGTCGCTGATATTTATATATAGAAAGACCAGACTCAGTGTGCTGTACCAGATTCTGAGGACATCGGCGCACAACTCATTCCCTGTGTTGGATCCTAAGTGTGATATTAAGGTGAGGTGCCCAACGGTGACTTTCAACGGTGCCGTTGGATTTCTCGCATCCACAAAGTTGGACATTCGCGAGCTGCCAACGCACGTTGGAAAACACGGACATGAACTGCAAAATTGTTGAAATAATTATCTATTTTGATGTGTGTTTAATAATAGCTTGTGATTCCTAGGAAAAGCTTCTAGTCCAATATTCGAGCGTCCTGAAATTATGTGAGCACCCTGCGCAAATATATTATCGTATAAATAGGGAACCTTGCTTGCATATAATACGAGAATACAATTGGCATAACAATATTTATCTTGACTGTTTAAGCTAGTGGGAGACTTGCATATATATAAGAGAATGCACTGACACATAATCTTCAACGCGGCACCAGCGCATCTCCAGTCATGAACGGGTTAAGTAATCAAAGGTTTGAGTTTCACTTTCATCTGCGGCTACTTTCACACACTCGCAAACTTGCCTGGCATAGTTTCAGGCATTTCGATACATAAGGCAAAAATGTTGCAGAAAATGAACACAAATTTGTTTATAAAACGCATCTGTGCCACATCTGATTATGCAAGAAGTAACTGTAGTTCAACCTACAGCGACGATACAGAAATGTTCCTGTAAGTTGCATGAAATCATCTTGCAAGAATCAATCGTACACGTATTTTGAAGACAAATGTTAGTGGGACCGTTACCAGGTCAGGCGCTTCATGCATTTAATTATTATAGTTATCTTTAACTATTTGACTATAAAATTTGTTTTGCAACTTTTTGCGATGATTATTTTTGTTAATAATGATACAATGTTTCCTTTTTAATGACATTAACATGATCACTCAATCGCTCATTAATAACACAATTGATACCAATTGAATGTTATTTGACTTCCTTATCATGTGCCATCGTGACTAATTTTTCGCATACGGGTCGACAAATGTTATTTCGTCACATAACCATACATAATGATTTAGTGACACGGTTTTTTTTATATTTGTTTTTTTAATTTGGTTATGCCTCTTGTATCCAATTACAATACGACGATAGTAATATTGACCTATTATAGTTGAATATAACTGTAATAGTTAAATGCAGGATATGCCTGTTCATATTCTGACATACTATAGGAGTTTATATGAGTAAATGCTGCAAAAAACAGCGTACAACGTTGCCAGTGTATTAAAGTACCCTAAAAGAAGATTCCGACTGCATTATCACTTACGTCGAGAGTTACAGTTTTAACTTAAATGTAATATATCGACGTTTAAATATGCTTTAATGAACTCAATCGTGAGTTAACACGCATTAGAGTTGACAAACATATTTACACTACACTTTACCGTTCAATATCACTAATTTCATGGCTACCGATTTGTTGGGGTTTTTTTTATATTTAAAAGGTATAATTGCCGCTGTTTTGTATTTATTCAACACTTTCAATGTAACTGTCAACCGTAATTTCCGAAGAATTTTACCATTTCGGAGTGCCACATCACAGGGCCAGGAACCTATATATGTCTCTAGTGTAATCTCTAAACGTCGATTCAGACGTTCAGGACCAGGAACCTACGTCACTAATGTAATCTCTAAACGGTTGATTCAGACGTTCAGGAAGCTACGTCACAAATGTAATCTCTAAACCGTCGCTTCAAACGTTCGGGAATCTACGTCACTAATGTAATCTCTAAACTGTTGATTCAGACGTTCAGGAAGCTACCTCACAAATGTAATCTCTAAACGGTTGATTCAGACGTTCAGGAAGCTACGTCACAAATGTAATCTCTAAACCGTCGCTTCAGACGTTCGGGAACCTACGTCACTAATGTAATCTCTAAACGGTTGATTCAGACGTCCAGGAAGCTACGTCACAAATGTAATCTCTAAACCGTCGCTTCAGACGTTCGGATAGCTGTCGTCTGGGACATATGCAATGCTGGTTGAGCTAGATATGGGATGCAGGAGTTATTGTACTTACCAAGAGTGAATTTGTTTATGTGCATTTAACAAAAATCTATTAAAGGGTTGAGGTGTGTTTAACCCTTTCAGTGCCATGGACCGATCTCATCGGCCCTAATTTACGGTCTGTAAAATCGGCCCTAAAAAAATAAAAAATAAATTTTGTTTTGTTATTGTTTTTGTTTTTTGTTTTTTGTTTTTTTTGGGTATGCTTAAGCATGCTATAGCGAATTTAAAAACAAACTGGATAAAACCTTAGGGGCATGTTATAACTAAAAACTATCACCAAGTATTCATAGTAATAATTTTGATGCCTATGAAAAATGTAAGATTCCCTGGAACTAAACCTACAAAATAAGTCTGTTAAAGAAAATGAGAAAAAATTATTAAAATTGTAAAAAATTGTAAAAGAAATAATAACAAATGATGAAAAATTGTTAGGCCAATGCATTCTCTTATATATGCGAGGCGACCTATGGTCGACTCACATATATAAGAGAATGCATTGGCACAGGGTATATGTGTTGTTACAAAAATTGGACCTGGCACTGAAAGGATTAACGTTCAAAATTTGGACACAATCGATACTTATTCTTCTTGTAAATTTCAGTTATAAATATGAGATTTTAGTTATTACTGATTCCTGATTGAGCATTGTAAATTCCTACAACTCGTGTACTAGTTTATCTCATCACGTTGATATATGTTTTAAACAAATGTAAATTAAAACTGCTTTGGGTTACAGACTTGATTGGTTCCTGGTCCTATATTATCACATTACTTTCGAACTTTTTGCAGGATGACGCCGCAGAGTCGTTTCAGCCGACCGAAAGGTAAAACTTACTAATTTACACATGAAAAATGTATTATTTTAGCAAGCTAAGGTCGAGCAATCATAATATATATATTTTGTTATATAATCACCCATTGGGCACCTCGATTGTGCAATATGCCGTCTGCACTCCGGGGAGATTATTCGTGCATAAAAGACCAAGCTATTCCCGGTTGTTTATGTTTCGGCTTAGAAGATATGCTAGATTGTGTGATCTGTCATCGAAGAAGGTGCGAAAACTAAACCAGTTTTCGTGGCATTAGCTGTTTTAATTGATCGGCGATATAGATAAACAAAACTAAATAAAAACACGAAATAGAAACTTTTAAATAAACTAAAAAAGAATGAGGTCCCCAGGGGGTGAATTTAGTTATTCTAGCCCGCTGTGCTGGCTACCGTCACTAAATTCACACTCTGTGGACCTCATTCTGCAAATATCCGGCACCATATATTATCAGGCCTGGTTGGATGAAATATGCAACCAAAATACCACAAAATCATCAGTAAACTCAGTATAGCATCATTCTGGTGTGTTGATCGGGCTGACATTTAGATACCAGTACTTATTTTAATTTTACTTCATGTTTTGAGCTACTTAACACATGCATTACCTTATTGTGCATATGGCTCTAATTTTATAATAATACTAATAAGATTAATGTAGCAGATCCTCGTTTTGATGGACTATATGACGACGCAAATGGTAAGAGTTTATAAAATGAGAAATATCAAGAAAACAACCATCTCAATTTTTAGTGATATGGTGAGGGACTGTTGGCGTCCGGGCGGGCACCATTGTTTGTTTAATTCTGATTTGTTCGGGCGAATGAAGAGCTGTTTGTTTAGCGACGTGTTTTACGAAAGGATATAGATTCAGGATGAAGTAATTGAATAGTTTTACAATAATAGGTTAATGGTGCATACTTCATATTGATCTAGTGACTGAGTCGTAACATATCAGTTTGAAGTTGTGCAATAACCACTTTATCTGTCTTGAAGGGTTCCTGGAAATTACGATTCCGGAAGAATAAAGAACAGAAACTTTGCTGGCACCATACTCCGTTCGCAACTCGTCGTCCTCATTCAGAAAGGAATGTATCAAGAAGCAAGTCGACAGGTTAGTCAAACTAAACTCTTATACGTATATAATCTGACATGTGCATGTCTCTAAGAGCATGAGCGGTGGGTCACCCAGTCGCAAGCGGAACAACAATAAACTTATTTCTTTAAAATAATCTCCTTTATCTTTTTGAGGGGGTGTCACAAGTGAGATTCTTCGTCGAACGGGAGTATGCAAATGTGAGTGTAAGAATATTCAATGTACCCGTACTCAAATCTCGGTCGCCATTTTTGGAAACCATATTGGTTGCGGGGTTCCAACTGCATGTAATTTTGGATCGTGTCTACAAGAGGTCTTGAATAACAAACGGACCCCAGATGAAAGGTTGATATAAATCAGGTTTCTAGTGAACCAATTGGGTATGGTTCTTGTTATTCGTGGCTTCGTGGAGACGTGCCAAGCTCACCCAGCGTTGACAATCTCTCGTGGCTATTATTGCTGAGCCCAAAACCAATTCTGCTAGAGATTGGAACTGAGTAGCACAGAAGTGAATTGTGCACGGTCAATTTATCAACATACATGTACCAGAATTCAGCTCCAGTTTTCCCACCACCCACATGAAATGGAGCTTGACGTGCGGAGTTTATCGTTCTTTGATCTAAGCATTTCCACCGATTTTAAACATACGATGCCTATATATCTTCAAATACCTCCATTATTTAAGATGTGTGAAGTTATATATAGTTCGACATTCGATATTCATTCGATATTCACGACAGAGAAAATTTCAATAAAAAATCTTCGTTTTTTATTTTTTGCGTGAGGTGTGCTCAATGGGTCCAATTCGAGCTCTCCCATTGAAATATCGTCCGAAATTCAGCGCTTTCCTGTTTTTCAGACCATAGCTGAAGTTCAGTTTACTTCACTTTTCACTTACACGGGATATCAGTATAGAGAGAGAGTGCAGGCTGAACTAACCGACCGATTTTTAGCCAATGATAGTCACTTCCATACTACAAGTCCAGACATGCATGGGTCATGCGTTTTGAATATCGAACAGCGAATATCCAACTTACAGACTTTGATTCGATATTCGCGAATCCAAATTTGTTTTCCGTTTAGTGCATGATGGGTGCATAATGGGTCCAATTCGTGCTCTCCCACTCCAATATCACCGAAATTTCGCGCTTTCACCCTCACGCAAAAAAAAACGATTTTATGTTTGTTGAAATTTTCTAAGTCGCGAATATCGAATAAATATAGAACGTCGACCTAACTGCACGTAAGTCTCGAATGAAAATCAAACGAATATCGAACGTGAAATGTCAAATATCAGCGGGAAATCAATGGAACAGTTTTGAGTTGGAGAGCACGAATTATGTCTATAGAAGTCCCCAGTGCAAACAGTTTTTTTGCAAACTTTTTTTTGTCGATTTGTTAGCCGAAAAGTCAATGGCATTCGATATTCAAAACGTATAACCCATGCAGCCTTGTAGTTTGTCATGTGCAGTGTTCATATATGAGAGCGACTATAAATGTAAAATTTCAAATCAATCGGTAAGTTAGTACAGTCAGTGACCTCTATATCTACATATGTCCCGCATGTATAAGTGAAAAATTTGTAAGTCCAGCTATGGTCTGGAAAACAGGAAAATCGCGGATTTCGGACGATATTTAAGTGGAAGAGCACGATTTTGACCCATGGCGCACTCCTCGCGCAAAAAAAAGATTTTTTTTGTTACATGTTCTGAGTCGCGAATATCGAATGAATATCGAACGTCGAACTTACTTCACGCGAATATTGAATGAATATCGAACTAACTTCACGCGAATATTGAATGAATATCGAACGTCGAACTAACTTCACGCGAATATTGAATGAATATCGAACGTCGAACTAACTTCACGCGAATATTGAATGAATATCGAACGTCGAACTAACTTCACGCGAATATTGAATATAACGTCGAACTAACTTCAAACACCTCATTATTTAGTTAATATTTATTCTCGACTAATCCTGCGGTGATGAATAGATATTGAACAGTATCTAATCACCCCTCCGATTAAGTATTTACTTATATGTAATCCTATAAGACTGGCCTGAAAGGAATATATGGACGCCATACATACGACATAGTTATCATCATCACCTTCGTCGTCACCATCAACCTCATCATCATCTTCGTGTGACCCCCCCCCCCCCCCCCGTGACTCAGTTTTTAGGATACATGGCGCATTATGCCAACACAAGCCACCCAGCTCTAACAAAGCTGATTCTAATCCCGACAGGCCTGTATCTGTAATCCACGCAAAGGGTTGGTAATCTGATTCGTGTATCTGGATAAGTTTATGAGTTGGTTTCCGGGGTTGGGTCGGTGGGGTTTTTTTTGTGTGCAGTGGGGTGATGATTTCTCGGTGAAACTAACCACAAGCGCGGTCTTTCCTCCTCCCACAAAACTGAACACGTTGTGATATGGACTAGTTGCTGAAACAACGATAAACTACAATCAACCAAACCAATCATCATCATCCGTACTTGCTTTAACCCTAAATTGATCCTCCCACTTTAACCCTAAATGGATTATCCCATTTCGTTATAAAAGTATACACTGGAATGGTCTATTATTCATCCGAAGGAAGTAATAATAGCAGACGACATGTTAAATACGGATAATACAAGAGCAGAATTATTCATTGGTGGGGAAATGTTCAGATAATGGGTTCAACAAACTACCCATGATCGTTTCTTGAACTTATTAGCTGAACACTTCCCAAGGGAACTACTCGTCAATGAGTATTTAGTACAGAAAGGGTTAGGGTGTTTATGTTATGGGGATACCCAAATGATTTATGCCACTTATACGAATGACAGATATCATGGCTAATGGTATCACAGACAACTATCAATTTGTGGGTCGCATCAACAAACCTTTATTGGCTTCCCATATTGATTTTACATCGGAACCATGTTTTGTGCCTATATTTTGTAGGCGGCCAAACGAGAACCCAGGTGATATATATTATACGCAATACACATAAAAGAGCGCTGCACCGAGTCACCCACCTAATGAGGCGGAATCCTCCTTCTCAATTCTTGAAAAGTTAGTCGCTTCAGGTTATATTGGTGTAAATAGTTTCATATGCCTCAGTGCAATCATTTTAGTGTATACTGTTTACAATAGAATGACCAGGTCCAGAATTTTCATTATACCCCCGCCCCCGCAACGAAGTTTTTTGTTATCATTTTCCGTGAAACTTGGCGCACGTTTTTTTTTATCATTTTCCGTGAAACTTGGCACATACATCAACCACCATGGGAACCTGTACACATGCGATTATGATGTCTGTCGGACTTTTTGGTGGATTTATCCCCCTTTTTCGATTTAGAATTTTTTTATTAACATGTATAGTTTTGTCCTAGCTTTTATTCCTACATTTTTAGGTCAATTTTGTTTAAACTGGACACAGATATTTAGTATTACGGGAACGTGTGCACCTGTGATTATGACATTTGTTCGACTTTTTTGGTGGAGTTATCCCCCTTTTTCGACTTGCAACATGCATAATTTTGTCCCAACTTTTTTTCATACATTTTTAGGTCAATGTTTTTTTTAAAGTTGGCACAGATATCTAGTACCAAGGGAACCTGTGCACCTGCGATTATGACGTCTGTCTGCTCTTTTTTTGTGCGAAGTTATTCCCCTTTTTCGCGTATTTTCGCAACATGCATAATATTAAATTGTCCGAGCTTTTATTCCTACATTTTTCGGTCAATAGGATTAGGGTTAGGGATTAGGTATGTGCGCCTGCAATGGGAATCTGTTATTCTATTATTTTAACTAAATGTTTACTGACATGTGAAACATCTTAGTGTTTTTAAAAAACGGGGTGTATCCTTAGTCCCATTGGGACAGTCACACCTCTAGTGAAATCTGAAAGATTGACATTTGGGGAAACTTTTTACGCAAAAAAATATCATCCGACAGGCAGGGAATTTGCCTTTAACCCTTTACCCAACAAACCGGCCAAAACCGGCCAAATAAAGATTCAACAGCCTAAAATATCTTCGGTCTGTCTCAATAGAACCATACACATATGGATATCATTGGAACCGGCTTCTTGACCACATTGTGATAGTTACAGGTATGCCCTGTGCCAATGCATTCTCTTATATATGCGAGTCGACCATAGGTCGCCTCGCATATATAAGAGAATGCATTGGCCTAAAAAAAATCTTTTTGTAACACTTTTTACCATTTTTTCTTACATTCTTTAACAATTTTATAATTTTTAATGTGTTAAGCCAATGCATTCTCTTATATATGCGAGGCGACCTATGGTCGACTCGCATATATAAGAGAATGCATTGGCACAGGGCCCTTCTGTTGGGTAAATGGTTAAATCTTATGTTTGTGTAACTAGTGTCAGAACTGCACTAAAAATAATGTCATATTTTAGACCACACCATACAATTTAAACTTCACTGCAGAGGGTTAATTACTGTGTCAGTGTTTATTTACCTATGGGAATTTATAGAGTAGAGGTGTGTTTGTTGTGCTAAAAAACACAAAGGGCTATTGACCAATCATGGCCCATCTATTTTATTCTCGCCTATATATTGCGCCGCATCCGTTGGAGGGCGCTCTAAACCATATTTACACCACTGTAACCTTCACAAAATCCGTCATAGATGGCTATATCTGCTGTATTCTTCTGAATGATAAATATTGGAATTACAGCGTAGGTGTCTTTGATTTGTTTGCCGCTTTTTAGAGTGTTGAAATACGACGAGTTACTGTTCGTAGCTGGGAGTGAGAGCAAGCTATGGTCGCTGTCTCATTGAGGGAACATTCCGCTTTACGAAAGTAGGTTTTGAATATAGGATATCATCATCAACTGGGCCCATAAATTCATTCATCTGAGGGAGGATATGTTAATTTTTTTTCAAAAACCAATAAATTCGGGTTGATAGTACCTTCCGGGTTGGTGATACCTGGTATACGCGGGTGTTGAAGTAAGATATCCTTTTTCAGTTATCAGATTTTTTGGTACGTTCCATGAGTTTACTCGGAGCAGCCCCCGAACAACTACCTATAAAGCCGTTTACTCGATTACGCGACCCCTGGCTGCGCGGTGATGTGTTTACGTTCGTTGTCATGACGCGGTGCTCATTCAAAATGTGTTAACCGATCAGCGGCGGATGCTGATGATTCTAAAACCAAAGATAACAACTATAGACCAATCAGAAAGCGTGTTTCAGAAACAAACATTCAACTTGAATTACAATATTGTATAAACTGAATGCTTTGAACAATCTTGTGACGTCATAACGATGTTCTAAATTAAAACCAATTGACCAGAGCAGAGGAATGTCACAATGACACTAATTTAAATAATGCAGATCGACAACGGATCAGCACCACTTTATATACTTTACCCGAATATCAGCTATTTTTGTTTCTTTACGTTTATATATTTATTGTTTTAGGCGGTCGATAAAATTATTAGGGGCGTAGGTCGGCGATAATGGCTGACTGATTACCTGAAACATCACTACTTTTTAAGTCTAATAGAAAATGATCATATACGTGGAAATACTGTACGCAGTCGTGGCAACCACCATCCATTGAACAATTAAATGTCGTCGTATAAATATTTTACCACTTCTATACTAAATGGATTCTCCCACTCAGTTATAACTAGTATATATTCGAATTGTCTATTATTCATCTAGAGGTGTGTTCGTGCAATAAAAAAGGACGACAGGCAGAATGAAACATAATACATAGGCGCAGAATGATTCGCGTTCATCGGTGGGAAATGTTCAGATAATAAGTTCAACAAACGACCTATTTGTTGAACTTATTATCTGAACATTTTCTATGGGAACTACTCGTCAATGAGTATTTAATAAAGAAATGGTTCCTTTATATAACAGTCCCGTATGGAGCCTCGCGCGAACCTTAGCAGACGACAGTCATCAGTGAATCATTATCTCTGTCTGTGGCTCCATAGAGTGTCATCAAGGAGTGTTTAGTAAAGAAAGGGTTCCTTTATATAACACTCACATATGGAGCCTCACACGAACCTAAGCAGACGACAGACATCATTGCATCATCATCTCTGTATGGGGCACCATAGAGTGTCACCAATGAGTATTTAGTAAAGAAAGGGTTCAATTATGATTAATTTCCCCGAATTGAGGAATGTGGTGATGAGTTGTGCAGACGGCCGTTGCGCAGCCCACGATTGATTTATTGGCCAAATACTCCGCCTGACAGACGACTATCGGCACGACAAAATTTCTGGAAATTGTGCGAAAAGTTCCAAAGACAGTGCTAAATCAGGGCACATCATTAAATATAACCACTTCGCGAAGATGTTTATCTGTCGCCGGTCATTAATTCGATGATAAACTGCAATCGCCTTCACGTTCAGATGGTGCATGATACCTTTGAATTTAAATGCGAATGAACATGTTGCCTGTTATCAGACACTCAATCTGGTCTCAGGTTATGTTTTTGTCGTTGTGGTTGAGATAGTATTTCAGAGATCCTCCATGTTCCAGGTTATTAATTCGATGATTAATTTAAACGCATTCACGTTTAGATGGTGCATTTCAACTTTGAGTTGAAACCAGAATACACCACACGTTGCCTAATATCAGACACTCATCATGGTCTTATGCGTATATAGTATGTGTTGTTGTTGTGGTTGGATATTGGTGGTGTGGGGTGTGTGTGTATATATGCCCTCCAAAAAGACAAAACATCAATGCAGAGAGACTGTTTCTGTGTGAACAAGGGTTCGACATGCTGTAGGTCCAATGACCTGTCACTATATTTCGTCGTAGAAAACGATATGGTGCCAGAATATGAACGGAAACAGGCATATAAAACGCATCTGTGCCACAGCTAACTACGTGCGAAGAAAACATTCTGTAGTTCTACCTGTAGCGAATACTTTACCGGAATTTGCATGTAAATAGCGTGCAATTTATCTCGTAAGAATCAATCATACCGGTATTTGAAGGTAAATGCCAGTAGCACCGTTACAAGTGGAACTACATAAATTTTACTTCTCATGCCATTCGCTTTGGCAAAGATGCATGTTATATGCACGGTTCCGTCAATATTCTGGCACCATGTGGTTTTATATGATGAAATGCCTGAAAAATATACCGTGAATACTTGCCAGCGTATGAACGTACCCTATCTATCTACCTATCTGTCATTTTTTTTAGGCCAATGCATTCTCTTATATATGCGAGGCGACCTATGGTCGACTCGCATATATAAGAGAATGCATTGGCACAGGGCATAACTGTAACCATCACAATGTGGTCAATGAGCCGGTTCCAATGATATCCATATTTGTATGGTGTTATTGAGACAGACCCAAGATAATTTAGGCTGTTGCAGCTTTATTTGGCCGTTTTTGGCCGGTTTGTTGGGTAAAGGGTTAAATATATAACTCTGAATCACCTAATACTTGGTAAGGTTAGTCTTTGTCACGAAGACAGCGAACTAATTTTTCAGGCCGTCCAAACCTTTATCAATAAGTACAATCGTTTTAAGTAACCCTTTATTGATCCCCATTCTTGAAATCCGTATTGATTCGTTTTCATATCGGTTGTGTTTTTTTTCTTTTCCACATCATCTTGTCTCTCGGGTAATGCCATGAGGGATAAAAGGTGTCAGCCCCATTCCTCAATCCATTTTCCACCCCTACCACACCCATGCAATAACATGCATAACGCATAGCACATTGTTCTTCATTTTTTCTGATTTACTGTATACATATCCACACTTAATGATGTTTTGCTTCTTTCTGTTGTTCATATTTACTGCCACACATTGTACTAGATATATTTTGTATCGGAGCGGGCCTAGCCTAATTGGCCAGCACTTGTGCCCCTATCCTTATTGTCACATTTATTATTTGGCAATAAAAATATGTTTAACTAAATACATACTTTACAACTGATCGGAGAATCCATTTACAAAAGAAAGGGGTAAAACTCGTAGAATCTAAACCTATCTGAATTCTCAAGTTCGCTCTTTTCGGCATAAAATATCCGCTGGTGTCATGTATTGATCTACCTTGCTAGTATTTGAATTCGGTCAGTACTATCTTTCGCTCATTTTTGAATTCGCGCCCTTTGAACTTACAGACCCTGCTGCGCGAATTAAAACTGACAAAATATTTCGTCACAGTCTTGTATCTGATGACAGTTTCAGTTCTTAATCGTTCCTGAAGATGACGCTCTATTCGTGAATTTTCAAAAAATCACAATTTGAAGGAAAACATCATTATACTTTTTAACCAATGTATGCTAAAATATGCAAAGAAAATGTTTTATTTACTTTCTCGCAGACAGTAATGAGTTCAAATGGTAGTTTTGGATAATGCAGTATGTTTTTGTCAATATTTCCTGACAAACTCTCTATCGACCGACCTCAAAAAAGTTGTTTATATATTTTTTTTAAACCACTGTTTATATAATTAGAACCTGTCTCTCATAAGTGAGTGTAAACATGTGTTATAGTAATTTATCACATGATTAGCACTATTTTCCGATGTAATATTCGAGCGTAATAGACACGTGTAATATCGTCGCGTGTAATGACGTCACGCTGCTCTTTGGGACAATGATCGCTGGCTGCAGTTAATTGTTGTTTTCGATAGAATTTTAGCGATTATATGATCATGTGATAAAAAGTATCTCAAACTCGTTCTATTTTATACGTAATTTATCAACCTCGTCCACTAAATTCTATTTGAGCCTCGGTAAACCTCGGCTCAAATCGAATTTAGTGAACTCGGTTGACAAATTCCGTATAAAATAGTAACTCGTTTGAGATCCTCTATATAACAGATTGGTTATAGAGGATAATGATTTTCCCTTTCAATTTTAAAGTTTGAAATTGAGATATTTTGAAAATTCACGAATAGGGTGCCTCCTGAACGACAATCATGATGAAAATGTACATCGAGTAAAACATAACTGCGTTAACTGAGTAAAACATAACTGCGTTAACTGAGTAAAACATAACTGCGTTAACTGAGTAAAACAGAACTGCGTTAACTGAGTAAAACAGAACTGCGTTAACTGAGTAAAACATAACTGCGTTAACTGAGTAAAACAGAACTGTGTTAACTGAGTAAAACATAACTGCGTTAACTGAGTAAAACGTAACTGCGTTAACTGAGTAAAACATAACTGCGTTAACTGAGTAAAACATAACTGCGTTAACTGAGTAAAACATAACTGCGTTAACTGAGTAAAACGTAACTGCGTTAACTGAGTAAAACATAACTGCGTTAACTGAGTAAAACATAACTGCGTTAACTGAGTAAAACGTAACTGCGTTAACTGAGTAAAACATAACTGCGTTAACTGAGTAAAATATAACTGCGTTAACTGAGTAAAACATAACTGCGTTAACTGAGTAAAACGTAACTGCGTTAACTGAGTAAAACATAACTGCGTTAACTGAGTAAAACATAACTGCGTTAACTGAGTAAAACATAACTGTGTTAATCGAGTAAAACATAAATGTATTAATTGAGTAAACATAACTGTGTTATCATTTTGTTATGAAGATGGGTGTTTGTGCGTGCTCCAAATAATCATTCTGATATTTAAACAGTAATGGATATAATTTAAATATTCTCGAACGAAGTAAAGCTACCATCACGCAGATTTCTGGGTTATGAAAAATCAACACTTCGCTGTGTGTGTTTGTTGGCATAATAACATGTAACTTTGGCTAACATAACATGTAACCACTGTGTCATTTCATATGGTGTCCGCATATGAATATCATTGTATTTTCAATTCAGTATAATTGTGTGGCTAATTATCATATCCCTTGTATTTTCCCTGTGGTTCGGTAGTATTACTAGGTTTCGCTGTTTTAAATTCGCGCACTGATGGGTGCGTTAAAAATAGTACTGCGCGAATTAAAAATATTCAATACGAGTGAGCCTCAGCGAGGGGTTTGTTTTTCGTCTGATATCCACCCCGTCGTCAGATCCACCCCGTCGTCAGATCCACCCCGTCGTCAGATAACTGAACGTATCCGCACACATTGATTAGGAATCAAGGGACCCCAATATTTACAATGAAATTGGGTAACTTCTTTGGACCGCGTGACAATTGATTTTGTCCAGAATTGTGTAGTAATTTTGAGTTGTGAATGGTCTATTTTGACCAACATCTTCATCCAGCAGAACATAGCTGCAGAAATACGATGAATTTTGCAAGATTGAATCCACAACAAAGTATTGCGAAAACCCTGTGCCAATGCATTATTTTATATATGCGAGTCTCCCATACGGAGCCTCGCATATAAGAGAATACATTGGGCCAAACAATATTACGTTGACCTTGTAAGCCAATGCATTCTCTTAGATATGCGAGGCTCCCTGTGGGGGACTCGCATATATAAGAGGATGCACTGACATAGGATATTTAGTTCTGTACCAGACAGCTCCCGCGATGAAATGGTTAACAATGGGTGGAAGCACATGACTTTTATCTGGAAACAAATTACCATTATATCAGTTATACCATTACCACAGATCCTCACAAGACCAGGCCTAATAATATGGTGCCGGACAATTACAGAATGAGGTCCCCAGAGGGGGAATTTAGTGACGTTATAAACGAGTTAGCATCACTAAATTCACCCTATGGGGACCTCATTCTGCTTAGGCATCATTTTTGGATAGTATCTTTATTATCAAATTAACAACTTTTTGTTATTTTTTCAGAATCTTCTTTACAAATATTATGTTTCCTTATTATCTCTGTACATTGCATAATCGAGATGCCCAATGGGTGCCCATCACAATATTTACCATACGCATGGGAACTTAAATCTCAGTCTATATGTCTCCCATAGCAGAATGAGGTCCCCAGGGGGATGAATTGTGTGATGCTAGTCCGCTATCACCCTTTGGGGACTCATTCTGCAAATATTCCCAGGCCTTGTCTTGTGATACAATGTATATCACTTATTGTAACGGTAATTCGTTTCCAGATAAAATTCATGTGGTTCCACCCATTGTTAACCCTTTCATGACCGGAGCTGCGCTGGTGCAGAATTAAAGATCATGTGCCAGTGCAGTCTCTTATATACAAGACCCGCATTTTAGATATGTGCCATGTGTGGAGGAAATAATAAGGATGCGTTCGGTTGTATATACGATATTGTAACATCTACTTGTGTGAAACTTTTGTGTTTTTGTGTTCCCGTCGAACAATGTTTCAGTCATCCAAGACATTTTTGTCATCTGCTGGATGCATTTGCTGTGATTTTGCGGAACGTTTGGACACACATTTTCGCATCCACTGGACGGTGGCGAAATTCCCTCAAGCTGTAGCGGTAACGTTGGGAGCTTGAAATGCATGTGTGACGTCATTATTTTCATTATCGATGCCCAATATAAAAATGTGCGAACAAGACTTCCAGAAGCGTTGTCGTTTCGGTATTTTTACCAGCACTGGAATTTGAGATTAAATCCTGAGTTAAATGTTGTGCTCTATGATTTTTAGGACGTCGAATCTGTTATTTCGTCAACTGACTTATGTAGCAGTTTCTGAAACGTTGTCTTGTTTGTTGATACTTCCTCCATAATTTGAGGCTATATTGAGATGCGTCTTATGCTTTATGATTATAGGACGTCGAATCTGTTACTTCGTTGGTTGATTTCTCCAAAACAGAAGAAATTCTCCAGAAATATGACTCGTATATATAGCATTGTTCCATGTTATTCGGCCGCCTCGTAACTCACACATCCAGACATTAACACAGAATTGCCCTGGGAAAGAAAATAAGAGTTTGTGGTTCAGAGAGTGTTATAATATTGAGAACCAGAGTGTGACACGACTAGCCGACTACAGACTGATTGACATGTGAAGAAACTTAATTATACGCGGAACTCCATTCACAAAGTCCGGGAAATGAGAATCAGTTTTCTGAACATTATAGCATTATAGGTCACAAATTCCACGACAGCGTGTCACAGGGGACGAGTTCGTCCGCACGCGAATGGACAATTTACATGGTTCCGTATACAGTATGTAAAGATTGTGTGATAAGCAAAACACTCAACACCGTGAGGATTTTATTTTTTAGGAGAGTGGTTCACCGTGACCAATTCAACACCCAAAATCTTGAATAGCGACGACTATCCATCGCTATTGTTTAATTAACAATGGTGGTTTCAATTTAATCCAAAACATCACTTAAAAACGACAAGAATCACGCGACACACCAGTGGATAACCCGTAATCACCGCAAACCTTCTATATATGCAACGGGAATAGCATTACACAGGATTGCAATTTCCGAAAAAAATCATTTTCACGGTCACCAAAAGTTTGAATTATTAATATTTAGTTACTATACTGTTATAAAATAAATAGAAATATCGCAAAATATCCTTAGTTGTTATTGGTGTTTTGTGGCGATTCTCAGTGCATGGTTCCCAGTTATTCTCAGTGGTTCTCTGTGATTCTCAGTGGTTCGCGGGTGATTCTCAGTTATTCGCGGTGATTCTCGGTGGCTCGTGGTGATTCTCAGTGGTTAGCGGCGATTCTCCGTGCATGGTTCCCGGTAATTCTTGGTGAGCCCTGGTCCCCCATCACTCTTGACAGCGGGGTTTAAGAGAACGTGTACCTCGGTGTTTATAATCGACATCCAAGTACTAAATTGTATCCCCTTTGCACCGGAGATAACGATTTTGTCCCCGCAACAATAGCCGACTCCTACTAAAAGCCGACAGCGCCAATGCTCCGTCTCAGGGTTCAAAAAGGGACATCCAGGTATTAAATCTCCATGTACCCCACGGTGTTTCAGGAGAAAACGATAGCCGGGTCCCACTAAAAGCCGACCGCACCGATCGTATCCGACCATATGCCCCCATGAGTCCGAACGAGATGGTTCTAAAACCGACCGTATCGCCCCTCTATTGTGTCGACCTCTCGTTCGTCGACGTCATATTCTCGCGAGAGTATCGTAGGTACACACTAAATCGTGTATCCCAGTTGCGGGTCTTATCAGCTTTGGCAGAAGTATAACTGAATGATTTAATCTTACTAGACAAATGTGTACACAAACAACCATTGCATAATACCAAATTCGAAAAACTACAATTATAATTGGAGCCTCTCCGATGAAACGACACTGGAATTCAACGAAGAACAAGGCGTTCCGATTCCTAATCCACTATCCATTTGAAAATTAATATGCGTTGCCTGTTGAGCGTGCATAAACAAATTCAAATTTTTTAGTTCGATAATCAACATGGTCGTACGCCATAATTAAATTGATTAAATTAAATTTCAATTACACTTCAATAAAGTTCTAACCAGTAATCGGATCAGAACTGAGAGGTCGTCCGATTTTTTCACATGGCGATATGCCATAATTTCTTGTTGTTTTTGGTTTAAACATGTTTATTACCAATAAGTATATTACAATACAGATTGGCATTGGGATTGGAGGACAAGTGCGATCCACTTATGCACAACACCCTCTCCCAATTACCGTTATAACACTGATATATAATAATTTGGGTTGTCAACACAATAGGTATAACATATTTACAAGTGTATACATATATCATTGTACATTATTAGAAGTATAGTTTGTATAGTTTCACCACCCCACCAATTCTACATAATTTCAATAAGATTATCGAGTAGCTGTTTTAAATGTGATACATGTACCTCATTGTGCATTGATAACATTTTACAATTTGTATCTTGATGCGAGCGTCTTAATAGAACTTTGTCGGATTTTCCTCTTGCGTTGTATCTCGTAAGTAATTTTGCACAGCTTTAAAGATATTTTCATTTTCTAATTGTATTAAGTTCGGGTCACCAAATAGTAATGTTTTAACTGAATGTATATTAAAACGCATAAGATTATTACGAAGTGAAATTCTTTCTTCAAAGTGTAGGTGGCATTCAAAAAAATAGTGGAAAGCGTTTTCTACAGAATGTCCACACCTGCATGTAGCAGAGATTGCTATACAATTTTGAAGTTTATCTGCTTGTAAATTACTACATTCACACCTCAGTTTACAATGAAGGGTGTTTAATAGCCGTTTACCATATGAAAAATATGTTGGAATGGCTTAGTTACTAAATATGTTTTAATGGCTTAGTTACTAGTGCTTTTTTTAACCTATCGAGTGGAATGTTTCTTACTTTTTTTTCATCCAATTTGTTCCAATCCATGACGCAAGTGGGGAAGAAAGTTTTATCTGTTCTTTTGCTATTAGAAATGGGACGATTTAAATTCGATGCATTTCTCAGTTCGTAATCACATTTATCCTTAACTTTTGATGGGAGAAGCTGAGTTAAGTCGGCGGGGGCTTTGCCGTTTGCAATGTTGAAAAATATACTCATTCGTTTAACATACCGCCTACTTTCCAACTTCTCCCATCCGAGTTCAGTGAGCAACCGATCATGAGGGACAGATTTTGTACATCCTGTAACTATACGCGCAGCTTCGATCTGTATATCATCTAGTCTTTTTAATAGATAGTCAGGTGCTCCAAACCACACACAACTAGCATACTCCATTAATGGGCGGACGTGATATAAATATAATATTTCGAGAGTCTGACGGTTGAGAAGATATTTCAGTTTTCTCATTTGGGAAAGTCTTGCATAGGCTTTAGTACATATATTTTCGATATAAATATTCCATGATAATTCTTCTGAGATTTCAATACCCAGGTGTGTGTGACTGTGCGAATAATCAAGAGTAGCTCCTTTGACAACTATATATATCTGGTTTTGTAATATTTTCTATACTTGTAAACAGCAGTACTTTCGTTTTGGCACTATTTAATTTGACTATCCACTTTTCAGCCCATTCAATGATTTTCGTTATTTATCGACGATTCTAAAGTTTGTAGATCAGAGTTTGCATTCATGAGGCATATATCGTCGGCAAATAGTCTTAGCTCGGGACTCTGAATTGTCCGCAGTGTCATTTATATATATGAGAAACATAAGAGGCCCGATTATGGATCCTTGAGGGACTCCTGCTGTTATAGGTGCGTATTTGGAAAAAACTGGAGTTAATTCGTACTCGTTGTTTGCGATTGTCAAGGTAGTTCACAGACCATTTAAGAATATCTCCTTTAATACCATACTTATCGAGCTTATGTATAAGACCACGATGCCACACTTTGTCAAAGGGGCTTTGGAAATATCACAGAATACTGCACATGTCGTATCACCTTTATCAAGCGGTTCTACTATATTATGAATAATTTCTATCAGTTGTAGTCCCGTTGCATGAGCGGGGATAAACCCAGACTGGTGCGAATATAAGCGATCTCTGGATTTCAAATGTGTAAAACAATTATTGTGAACGACTCTTTCGAGAACTTTCCCAACACAACTGAGAAGTGAAATGGGTCTGTAATTATTTGGATCTTGTGCTTTTCCTTTTTTGAACAATGGTATGACATCAGCACGTTTCCATGTGTCCGGAAAACAACAGCTCTTAAACGATTTATTAATTATTTTGAGTGGTTTGCATACTGAGCTGTGGGTTTCCTTTAACATTTTGTTACTGATAACATCCGGACCATTGGCTTTATTTGTGAATAAGGATTTGAGAATAGTTGAAATTTCATCTTCGGATGTTTCTATCGAGCTTATATTTGATGATGTTCTATTTGCGAAATTGGGAATAGATTCCGAACTGTCTATGGTGCTATTCATTATAAACATTTTGTTCAACAGTTCAGCCTTTTCTTCATCAGAATCATAAAATGAATTATCAAACTCTAGAGTTGGGATTTTACTCTTATTAGAAAAAATTGTTAAGCAGCTGTTTCACGACATGCCAGAATTGCTTTGGATCTGTGTTGAGTTTCAAATTTTCATCCAGATTTAACATATATTTCTCTTTTGCCAATTTTTTCATGTTGTTTATCTTATTTCGAATTTGTTTATACTTGTCCCAGTATCCCGTTCCGTGATCAGATAGCCAGGGGAAGTCCGGTCGGTGCCTCTTTTTTTTTGCGTTCCTGGCGAATCGGCCGTAATACGGGTTCACATGCAATGGCGGTTGTGATATTGGGAATGGACCTACGGTACAGGTCTAGTATGCACGACAGTGCAAGAACCATATCGGTAGGACTCCTGGGGCGGTGCGCTCGGGTACGGTTGGGTGCGGTCGGGTGCGGTCGGCTTTTATTGTGACCGCAATAGCCATAGGCTACAGCCTCAATTTACTTGGGCTTTTCACAGGTTCTCACATTAATTCACCCAAATAATAATAATTCAGTAACCTATATATGGATCCGGCGACATGTGACGTCAAACTCGGCGTACGATAACAACGTCACGATTGGTTGAAACTGCCAGTTCAAGGGTCATTCATATATTTACCCCAGATATTTAACTTGCTCACCCCCACCCCCCATGTTTCGCCCACGTTTTTTTAGACGACCACGATTAAATCATAAGTGGAGGCGGCCCCTACGATCTTTCCATGTACGATTTTTACGCATACACGACTGCGATTCCGTAACCAAGGATATGCCACGATTTCACATGTAAAACCACAGTGCTTGATATTAATGTTTTACCCGCGAACTTGTTACTACTCACGACGGAAAACTTTCTACTTACGATTGAATCGTGGTCATCTGAACGTTCACTTAAAACCCACTGTCAATGGTGATGGGGTACATGGTGTTTGAATTCGGCGTTGTATATCCAATCATATTGCTATTTATAACCGGATGTGGGGATAAAAAAAAAACCCTATTAGGCAAATGTGGGATATAATACATTTGCATGCTAACAAGATATACCGTGGTATAGGCTTACCCCACGGTATCCTGCTAGACTGTAAAACGGTTAATACAATTAAGAGCTTAGGCAGAAATTGGCAAGTGATATGTTCTGCATACCTGTGTGATGCCCATGGTATTATCTCTTATCGTCGCCGGTTCTGGCTGCCTTCAAAGCTGATGCGTATCCCAGATACTGTTTCAAAAACATATCGTCTGTAAGAAGTCCCGCCGGAAGTGGTTGCCGGATCCGCCCCATCAGAAGAACGCGCAGAATGTCGTCCATGTTGTCGTCGCCCCCTGAAAGATATAATTAGAGGCATGAGTTACCACATAAGAATTTTACATTGGCAGCCAACCTAAGGCTGGTTGTATCCATTAATTGTGACAGTACATTAAACATTTAATGTTTAAACATTTGATATCCATATACATACATGTATACATTGTTTTATGGGTAACCAATAAGTGGTAAGTGGGTGTCTGACCAGGTAACACATCATAGCAAAAATCACACCCATCCCGGGATGACAGTAAAAAGTCAATGCTGAGTGACGGCCCGAAAGCTTATTGATATGTCAAATTAGGATAAGCTGAAAGAAAAATGGCCTGAAACCAATTAGACATATAACATTTAATCACAAAGTTATGTTGGTACCAAATGTATGGATGACAAGAGAACGAAGAAGGAATCTGCAAAGCATATGGAAATAGGGGGAAAATAATGGAATAGTGACCCAATTTTGTGCAGATACCTGATTCCTCGTTCACTTGTCATAAATTTACGACGGAGAGCAGTTGCCCGGAGTGGTTTTACGAAATTTGGAGAAAAAATTTGAACGTACGCACAGAAATATCTCAATTAATAACACCTAAAAGTAAAAATTTATAATTTATAAATGAAATCACCAAAGAAGGAAAAGAGACAAAGTCAATAAGATCTTCATCAGTTGCAAGTTGCTAACCCGTGCCATACTAAACGTATGAACACTAACTTTTCGACCTTTATGCAATCAGGGTTCCATGCACACGTCCAGTTACAACAATTTAAACAAAATATAATTTAGTATCGTTTTCAGCTTTGTTCTTTTGAAAAAAATGTTGAAAACAAACTATGACATGTAGTAGGCTGGCCCAATAAATACAAAAGATTATAATTTTTTCAATAAATTATTGACCAAATAATTGTTGGTGTCCCTCTAAAACGTCGAAACTGTATGAAATAAATACACATAAAGTGCAATCCCGAACAAAATAGTGTATTTCTTGTTCCACTTCTTGTTCCAAACATGTTATCTTATACAATATAGAATACAAATAAAATGTACAATAGGTTTCGTAAATATTAGCCTGGTACCCTGAATACATCTTTATCAAACACATCAGGCGGTGCATGATGGAGGATGTTTATGTACGCGGGACTCATACATGTACCACACGAAAGCGCTTTAGGGCCCATCCGAAACCCAATATAGCAACTTCCAACAACTCGTTACAACGACTTACAGGTCGTTATGACGAGTTGTCGGAAGTCGTTATAACGACTTGTAGAAATAAAAACAAGTCGATATTATTACTTGTGTATTTTTCTACAAGTTGTTATAACGACTTGTTTTTATTTCTACATGTCGTTTAAAACGACTTGCAAGTCGTTATAACGACTTTATAACGACTTGCAAGTCGTTTTAACGAGTTGTAAGTCGTTACCACGATGTGTTGGAAGTCGTTATATCGAGTTGTGTATTTGTATATTTGGGGCGGCGGTGTTTCGGACGGTCCTATAATTGGTACAAAAAAATCGCCCAACGCAGAAAGGTAATTATTATTGGGTAAAATGTTACCCTGCGTTTTGTCGTACGAAGACACCAGTCATGTTTACACTGTTATAATCCGAATCATCGCACTTGTTCACCCTGAAGGCAACCACCGCACCTATCTTTCGTACGAAGACTATGTGCATGTTGAATGTCAAACGATCGCGCTCGTAGGAACAATTTCTTCGCGAAACAACAACAACAAATGGGCAGTAAATCAATGGCCGGGTTATTTGGTGTCATAATTTTTCGATGTCGCAGGAGTAATTTGATTTTTGTTCCGTGGTATAACTCTGACATTCTCATACCCTCCTCTTATAAGGTGCATAATATAGCGTGCGTATATCGACCAATGACGGTAACTGAATTACAGAACATGTCGTAAGAATTAGCATTTGAGGTAAATACACAAAAGCTAATTACTGTGTTCGGCAGCCGTAACCCATTCATGACTGGAGCTGCGCTGGTGCAGCATTCAGCCATGTTAATTAGCGTCGGCTATCAGCTGAATCGAGGCAAATGCCAGGCGAAAAGAAATTTTGGTCGACTATTTTTTAGCCGAGGCAAATTTCAGAACCTGCTGATGTTTTTTGCAACTTTGAAACAATTGCTGGAGACATTGCCTTCATGTCGCACTGTGGTGTCAAATATTCATTGTTGAATGCCAAGGACTACTGAGATAACCGCGCAAGGATTATCTTGATAATCATTAATTTTAACCCTTTACCCAACAAACCGGCCAAAACCGGCCAAATAAAGCTTCAACAGCCTAAACTATCTTCGGTCTGTCTCAATAGAACCATACAAATATGGATATCATTGGAACCGGCTCCTTGACCACATTGTGATAGTTACAGTTATACCCTGTGCCAATGCATTCTCTTATATATGCGAGTCGACCATAGGTCGCCTCGCATATATAAGAGAATGCAATGGCCTAAAAAAAAACTTTTTTTTAACACTTTTTACCATTTTTTCTTACATTCTTTAACAATTTTATAATTTTTAATGTGTTAAGCCAATGCATTCTCTTATATATGCGAGGCGACCTATGGTCGACTCGCATATATAAGAGAATGCATTGGCACAGGGCCCTTCTGTTGGGTAAAGGGTTAAACCAGACTCAAACCAAGTTTTAGCATTTGACATGGGGATGGGATAAAGGGGGCATTTGGTGTGATGCCCTAGTCCAATTCGTGTTACTCCGTTAAAGATACTCAATCCGATCAGACGCTCCTAAATTACTATTTCTTTTGGCTTCGGGGGTTAAAAATATATTATTCGAGTCGAGGAACCCACCCATCAAAGCTCATGGTGATTAGATATCGATTTTTGAAGTTAGCTATTTTTATTGTTTGTGGACCAGAAGCACGTGGTCAAACGGACGAAGATGCGGATGAAGATGGATAACTCTAAAATCAAGTGGCTATTATTACCACTTGATTTTAGAGTTATCCACCTTCATCCGCATCTTCGTCCGTTTGACCACGTGCTTCTGGTCCACAAACAATAAAAATAGCTAACTTCAAAAATCGATATCTAATCACCATGAGCTTTGATGGGTGGGTTCCTCGACTCTAATCGAATATTTTTTACCCCCGAAGCCAAAGAAATAGTAATTTAGGAGCGTCTGATCGGATTGAGTACCTTTAACGAGTAAATAATATTTAGTATCCTCCAATTTACAGCAGACACAAAGTATGGTCAGAAACAAAGTTAGAATATGATAAATGACTAAAGTGCAGTCTATGCCAATGCATTCTCTTATATATGCGAGTCGACCATAGGTCGCCTCGCATATATAAGAGAATGCATTGGCTTAACATATTAAAAATTATAAAATTGTCAAAGAATGTAGAATTTTGTTTGTTTAGGCCAATGCATTCTCTTATATATGCGAGGCGACCTATGGTCGACTCGCATATATAAGAGAATGCATTGGCACAGGGCATAACTGTAACCATCACAATGTGGTCAATGAGCCGGTTCCAATGATATCCATATTTGTATGGTTCTATTGAGACAGACCGAAGATATTTTAGGCTGTTGAAGCTTTATTTGGCCGGTTTTGGCCGGTTTGTTGGGTAAAGGGTTAATCCATATAACTCACATAACAAAGTCATTGCAATATAGTAAGCGGGAAAAGTCACGTGCTAATATGGATATAAATTTAAGAAAATAACTAGTTAAGTTTATACTCCCATCCAATCAGTCCATCGGGGTGTTCCACGTGACATTTGTGCATCTGAATGGTCTATTAATTATTTGGAGGGATGTTAATATGATAAAATCAGACGACAGATAAATAATAGTGCAGAAGAAACCATATTTATTGAGGGAAATGTTTAGATAATAAGTTCAACAAACGTGTGCTGAACTTATTATCTGAACATTTCTATATTGGATAATTAATCATCAATAATTCATTAGTATGCACGGTGGCGAATCACGTGATTTCGAGTTGATCACGTATTCAAAATGGCCGAGAAATATCATACGTGACCAGAAACGAGGAAAAGGGTAATAAACTATAGGATATGACGTAGTGTAGTATTTTGGCAGCTGCGAGCATATGCTATATTATTTTTCAAACAAGCTGATACCTCATTTGTGGTTCATTTGTGGCCAAACTCACAGTTGTTTGCTTTATCATTCTAACCAAAGTTGTCAGTCGAATTATTCTCCTAGATGTATGAACTGGTGTATTCCACGAACCTCCGACTGGCAACTTTGGTCAGAATTTTATAGAAAACTAATGAGTATTTACGAACAAATAAGGCATCAACTTTTTTAAACAGTCAAAATGTTTGCGTCAGTTCCTCATATATTATGCTTTCGTGCGTCTGCACTCGCCTCTGTCATTTTTATTGCGTGGTATTCACCAACATTGAAACCACGTGATTCCCCACAGTGTTTTGGTTTTGATAGGGTTAAGTTGTGAAATCGGATGAGACATATTCAAATCATTCAGATGTCGTGACTGACCGTAGAAGTACACGGTTTGATAACAGCATATCGGTTAATACTAACGAAGCAGGCCGTAATATGACTTATTGGTGTGCTCTTGTGTGCAAGCCGATATATTTCTCGTGATTGTATCCCCATCACGCGCTCGATGACAGTTTAAATCACGTGTTCGTTAGTATTTAACAGATATTCTGTTATCAACCGTGTACTGTTGTGATCAGTTAATCTCACTATGACTGCATTGAATGTTCCCCGACAGATTTGATACATTTCAAGCGGCCTGCACTCTTCAAGTTTCGGATTATCAGATTATTAACGCCACCTGTGTATACTGTTCTACAAATATTAGAAATATGTGGTCCCATGGGGATTTTTTAAATAGATAATTGGTTTTTCCGGTTATTTGGGGACGCGTTAAAGTTGTACTGCGACCCCGAGTCCGGTAAAAGCTGTAGTTGGAATGTCCAAGTTCGTGAAAGTTCTACTGACCATGCCGATGATTTGAGAAGCTTTATTGTTTTAGGATATTGTAGGAAGGCTAATCTGGCCGTGTCAAATTGGGCTATAGCGATGGGATATCTCGCAGGACAACACATTTCGGGTTTTCGTGGGGTGTGTATTCGCTGGATGCCTTATAGTTGCAGTGTGTAAATATTATGACCGCGTTAATTGCGTTCGAATTTTAGGTATGAACAATGGCTGGGCCATGCACACTTGAAGATTTTATGGCGGGAACACAATTTTTGATCCGCATTTAGAAGCTTTCTGGTTTGGTGAATGAAAAACCTGCAGTAATAAGCCGTAGTTTTATGTAATAATTTGAAGGATTAGTTGTTTTAACGGAATTCTGAGGCGGTGCATTAATGTAACCAATATATTTTATATTATAATTTATATTTATGGCTAATAATATTATCTTGGTGGTGTTACCATTTCTGACTATGGTTTTCTTGTTTCTGGTGACGCGGTCCGGGGAACATTATGTGAAGTAGTGTTCAGGTATTCGGTCAATTCTGACATTCAATTATTCGGCCAACTTATGGCGCGTCCACGTGTATCCGCAAGAAAATATCTGCAAGAAAGTATCAGGGACAATCGTACCCTGATATTTTCTTCCTGCAAAGATAACGCCAGTTAGAACGCTGGCGTTTAGCTGGCGTTGATTGAGCTCAATCAGAACAGTATAGTCGTGCTGGTTCAAGTCAATGCGTCCGGTAAACAACCAAAAGTCCATATTGGCAATGCATAACATTATGCCATTTCCAACTGTTTACATGTATAGTACCTTAGAGTCGGTTGGCTAAGGGTATGTTACGTTACCAAACATACAGGGCTGCATGTGGGGACATGGGACCCCCCCCCCCCCCAACTATGGTCAAAGTGTTCACCAGTTGGAAATTTCTGACACAATATTACACCAACAATGGGTTGAAATTGTTCTGGTAATTGATATATTTCTTCCTACTTTTGGTCAAAATATTGGTATTAAATTTCCTCTATAGATCCCTCCCCAGTGTCCAGTCAAAATTCAAGTTAAAACAACAAGCTATGTGAGTTACCAGGTGGGAAATTGAAAGGCCTTGGGAGGGGTGCAAATTAAATTATGTGATCTTGGCAGTTTGGCCTGGTTCAAGGGGGGTGCAGTTGGAAATTCCACATGGACATCCTCCGTCAACAGAAACCCTCTATAGATATCCATATAATATTTCAGCGGTTCTGACACCCCATCTAAAATGGAACTACGAAGACAGTTGTTGAAACAGGCGATAATATTGATGGAGCATAACTCGAGTGCGTGAACGGTTTCCGGGGTATTCCTTAGATATTATTTAACGGATACCAATTACCACCAATCAAGGTGAACACATATCACACACAGGTGATAACATACCAGTTCCCTGCCTCCATCGGATATTTTCCTGTATTATTTGTTCATTGATCAAGTAAGTCACACGGGGCATACCTGATATTTTCTTGCCCGTCATGTGGACGCGCCGAATAATATTCGAATGTTTGGGACAATGTAAAAAGCGAAAACGTGCAGTACATACCTCGCTGTTTTAAAGAAATAACTGTACCATAATAAGTGACTATATATAAGCTGTAACAGAACACAAGTAAATGTCTATATGTTCCGAGTGAACGTTATATTTGTGACCCGCTATTGAGCTATCTGAGTTTCGTCCCGAGTATATCTCGTGCTTAATTTCCATGCAGTTCTACAGATTAGTATAGTTGTGCCACAATACTTCCGAACATGGTCGGGATATGCATTACATTTGACTTTCTTATTCTGCTTGTCGAGAGTAAAATAAATAATGATGATGGAGCTTATAATAGCGCCTGTCCCCGCGAGGGCCCTAAGCGCTTCACACTATTACCCCAGCTGTTGAGTAATGCCAAGTCTTCTGCATGCTGCCATAGTTGCGCTTCACAAGATTGCTCTCGGCTTATACTTACCCAACAACCAGGTCCCCATTTCTCGTCTCGTTACGACGAAGCGAACACAGTACAAGTGACCTTGCCCAAGGGGCACAACCTGGCGCGAGATTTGGCATATATAGCACACACATCGCTTAATTCGACAGGGTTCGCGCTGTCGGTAGACAAATTAGCCAATGGCCAATCTTTTTCGAATTTGGCTAATAAAAATTTCATTTGGCTAAACTTTTTGGCTGAACTTTTTTTTACCCCAAATGGAGACGGAAAGCATGGGGTCGGAAAGCCAGATAAATAAGCGCTGAATAGATCGACATTCAATACGAAATTAGGCGACGAAAGTATATCGTACCACGGCAATATCGTACAATTTCTACAATGAGTAACAAACGCAAGCTGCACATAATCAAACTTCAGCAAAAGGTCAACTCTAACATTTAACCAGCCTAATCGTCAAAACGCTTAAGCTGTATACTGGTTATGTAATTTTTTGTTGATTAGGCAGTCCGTAAGATAAATTACCTAAACGCTTTGTTCCTTACAGACGAGCCGTTCTTAACTCAGTGGTTACGTAATTGTGTCATAAACTGCGCCCCGTCTAATAACCTGGCTTCACACCATAAAAGGTTTGAATACAATAGATATTAAATTCGGCCATGCAAGCCACTGTTGCGGAGACGATGGT